>CM061534.1:149674276-149969797 GCA_030545055.2 Neoaliturus tenellus | reverse complement strand
CATGCTGATTGGTTGAATGGAATCAGATGGTTTAAGAACATATTTGCAGAAGTTTGTTATTGTTTTTTATTTTGTGTAAACAAACAAATATACTTATTTTGACATTTAGAAGGTAAAAAGAACGCTTCCCGTGGCAATAAGGAAAAGTAATCCCACCATCAATGCTTAATTTTTCTCAGTTTTTCGACATAACTTTTTAACATGGGATGTCACTATTTATTCGGTTTTGTATACATTGGCAACACATGAGGTTTTAGGTAAATAGGTAAAGTCTAAAGACAAAAAAATTGAATTAAGTAAACCTAATATCTACACTGCGGTGCGGTGGCTATACGTTACTGACAGATGTTGCGTTGTTTTACTTGGTTTGGGAATTAAAATGTTAACTAATTTTGAATTTAGATTTAATATTGTACATGTCTGTACATATCTTTCATGGGTAGAACAAGATGCAGGGGTTCAATACATTGGATTTGGCATATAGCTATCGTCACACCCAATCAAGGATTCAATATTAGATTTCATAAGAATCTATAATATTTTTTACAAGTCTGAGTTTTCTTAAATCTTCTATAAGTTTAAACTCATAGAACTATAAAGTAAATCACCATACGAATATAAATGTTTAATCAAACTGCAACAAAACCATTAATAGAAATAACTTCTAGACTAAATGAGAAATGGATTTAACAAGATTTTGACAAATTTGCCTGGTAGCTATTAAGCATAAAACTTGATATCTAGATACGTTAGAATGAACCAACTGAAGGTTATGAATTTGTGATATCATTAATATCATTCGTTTAATAAACTGTACACACACCCGTGCGAAGAACGGGTACTCAGCTAGTCTATTCTATCTATCTATCTATCTATTCTATATATATAATACGTGATGCCCCTTTTTGTTAACACTACTCCTCCCTTATTTCTGGACCAATTTTAAAGTTTGAGGTGTCAAAAAAATGGTCTCAGTTTGTAGTTTTGCAATAAGGTTTTAGATTTTTGATATTTTAATTCTGAAGCCCACGGGAAGCCCTCAAAGTCCATTTTTTGTCCATAAGATTAACATGGGGAACAATTTATTTTGAATTGCTAAATAAAACATCTGTTGATAGTTAAACAAACAAACACATATGTTATATAAAAGCTGAATGAGAAGCAAGGAATCTAAGACAAATAAAGACAAACTATACCCCGTTCAAAATAAATGTGCGGTCGAAATGCAGATTTCAATTCCCCCATTTCTCCCGTTCCTCCCACTGCTAACAATCCAACCAATCGCAATCACTAAACATGTGTACAGCTGTTTAATATCTCCATGCCACTTTAAGCCAATGTTTTGATTTTTCGTAAACAAATATTCTTGTTTTGACGTTTGAGATGTAAAAAGAAGCGCTTGCAACGGCGACGAGGTGAAGTAACATATTCATCAGCGCTATTTTCTACTCTGAATTTCAAGGGCGAAATTAAAATAACACATGATTTTGAAGAAAAAAGGGGAATTAAGAACGATATTAAGGGGATTTCCCTTATGGTGGGAAATAAAATTTTGTCTTTCGACCGCACATTAATTTTGAACGGGGTATAGGGGCTTATAGGGGCAAAGGCCCCTAAAAATCCAAAAGATGATGTTATCTAAAAAATTAAGTTTCAATTCATCACCTAGCTGCACCTAGCTATATTTCTTCTCAATCTGTAGTGTGAATTTACACGGTTGGATTTTGATTTTCCTATAGATATTATTTAATTTTGATGAATCTTTTTTGGTGGTGTCAAATCAGTAATTCACGAATAATCTCCCATAAATTAAAATACAGTAGGTAATTTTGTGGAAAAAATAAAATTTTTGCACTATTAGACTTCCGGACGCAAAAAATTAGTTCTTATACCTTAAACGTGTATACATAATGAGTTCGTAGCTCAAGTAAATACAATAATTCAAAACAACATGACAAAATGGTTATTGTCCCACTAATACTGTACACTGCTGCATCTATTACCTCTGTGTCCCCCTTTCCCTCACACTCGCCATGTCCCCCGTCCCCTTTCGTGATCCGTGAGTTACGTACCCCATATGCTCCGTGGCCCGAGCACCCCCAATGTCCCCGAACCCCTGTGCCCCCATGCCTCTGTCCTTCCATTCTTCCAAGCTCACATGCCCGCCGTTCTTCCTCGATACCCAAGTGCCCTCTATGTCCCCATTCCTCCCCCACGCCCAACTAACCACCATGCCACTGACGTCTCTAGTGGCAATTGTGCCCTATGCCAATGCCCCAATGCCTCCCATTCCCATACCTACGTGCTCCCATGCCCACCGTTCCTCCCCGTGCTTCCTATGTCCCCTAAAGCCTCCCCCGTCTGACCGACCACCTCTCGTGACCCGTGCTTCCTGTAGCCAGTATTCCCCTGTCGTCCGAGTACCCCCATGCCCCTTCCCCCGTTCCCCATGAATTTGTACCCCCATGCCTCTGTGCTCCCCATTCTCCCAAGCTCACATGCCCGCCATTCTTCCTCGAGGCCATCGTGCTCTCTTTGTTCCCCATTCCTCCCCCGTACCCCCCATACCCAGCTAACCCCCCATGCCGCCAAAGTCTCTGGTGCGTCTTCTGCCAACATGCCCATCTCCGGTGTCTCCCATTTCCTCGTGCTACCATGCCTACCGTTCCTCCCCGTGCCCCCTATGTCTCCCCAAGTCTCCCCTATGCCCTCCTATCGTAACTCGTGCTTACTGTATCCCCCACGATGCCCGCGAATCCTCCCCGAGTCTATCATATCCATGTTTCCCGATACCTGCCGTTCCTCCCCCAACCCTCCTATGTCCCCCCAAGCCTTTCCCATGCCCCCTTTCGTGACCCGTGCTTCCTGTACTCCCTATGCCCCCGTGGACCGAGTGTCCCCATGCCCCGTACCCCCGTGCCCCCATGCCTCTATGCCCCTCATTATTCCCGAGTGCCCCCATATCTAACTACTTTCTGTGCCACCGAAATCTCTAGTGCACCTTGTGCCTCCTTGTCTGCCATTCGTCCCTGTGTCTAGTATGTCCCCCATTCCTCCACCGAGGCCCCCATGCCCCCCTCACCCTTGTGCCACTGACACCCTTCGTGCCACCCAAGAACCAGCTCATACGGTTCTCCAGTGCCCCATGCTCCACCCCTTTCCCTTCAGTCCAACGACGTTTCTTGTGCTATGATTCTGTTCTATTTTGTCTATTCGTTCAATGAAATAGAACATTGTTTGGCATATTGTTAGTTTTCGCACATTGCACACATGAAAAGGTCCCCGTATTTATGTGATAATGGGCATTTATTGTTTCTGTACGACCTATGCAAGGTAAGAAGCAGAAAATGAATAAAACAAAATATTCCTCATACGGAGGTTATAAAATGTTAGTATAAGTAGTTTACATAAAATGATTTAGTTAAAAATAAACAATTACTTTAAAAAAAACTATTCAACTCTAACTACTAAATAGCCAATATATAGCCTAAAGCGGTAGCGTAATAACTAAATGACATGGACTGAGTAAAGACAATTTATTAACTATTATGTCAACCATACCACGGCTAAGCCACTTTTATCTGCGGTATATTCAGCTACCAAAATCATAATGACATAGATGGGGGCACGAAGATTTTTTTTTAACAGTGATTGCAAATAAAAAAAATTTATGGTTATCTTAACTCAAAATATCTGTTCAATAATCAGCTGAGTTTATGATAAAAATTATTCACTGAAACATCTGCTTAATCACACGTGTATATCTAAAAATCTTCTTCCCATTAGATTAACATTAGAACTTCAAGGTCCAATGGGGCGGAGCCCAGGTAACTTTTGACGATTCTGGTATTTTTCCTTGCGTCCTTGGCCCTCACGGCCCTCACGCTTTCAAATGAGCCATCATTTGTCTCCCTATCTTTTTCTAACTCGAGATATTTCGTGGGGACCGATTCGCTTACGGAATTATATATATAGATAGATAGATAGATTATCTATAAAATACATTAGAGTATTTTAAGGCGTAGTTTTATAGTTTATTTTTCCATTGAGAAAGTAATTTTGGCTTTATTTCTGAAGGTAAATTCAGATTTGATCGGTCATTTTTTTTTTTTAATTTATCATGTAGCGTTTACAAAGCATTATTTTTATTTAAAATAATGTAGTATTGTTATTAAAACGGATGTTTGTTAAAAATGACGTCATTTTTCACAGAGGGGGGGGGGGGTCAGACAAATTATGATGGTAGGATGATTAAAGGGAGGGGGGGGGGTCCAAAAATGGCCAAAATGCGATGACCTAATTTATGGACGGCCCCTAAGTTCTTCTACAAAACCTTGTTTACAAAAAATTAGGTTATGAACGGTAATATTAAAAAATTTTATTGGTACTAGAAATAATTATTCTTTCGGTTTGAAAACATTAATTTTAATTTCTCTTGCGGGTGAAAATTGCACCTGTTGTACCAGCACATTCCATAATTCACTATTGACACATACGCATATCTGTATTGTTCAGTGTATGATAACGCAGTCTTAGTAGTGCATTTTTTACAAGAAACAAACAAAAAGTTATTTGTAAAATTCGTAAGCATACACTAAAATAGCAATAATTGTAAATTGTACCCAAAATAACAAAATCAATAAAGAAAAAATTATTTAAAAGCCCATTGAGGAATTGTTCAAAAGTAAGAGTAAACATCCGCCCACCTGTGCCTAAGAGTGCGGGGGTTTTGGGGCGGGGACTTACGTAGTTCAAAAGATTGAAAAATTAGCATCATTTGAAAAGTATTTGAAAGATTGTAGACTTTTTTCTGGGGCGCCATTTCTTCACACAAAGGCATCTCTAGAGTAAAGACATGAGAAATTAGACATGAGAGTAAAGACATAGAGACATAGAGACATTAGACTAGAGTAAAGACATGAGAATATTAATCTGACCTCACAGTCAGCACAAGAACAACCAACATTATAGATTTCCATCCAAGAAATTCAGAAGAAACATCAATTATTCCTGTTGGGGATGAGATAGAATCGTCACAGTTGATGGCAGGGATAGGCCTACTGGAAATCATCTGGAAATATTCGTATGCACACACCATCCTTCTTCCATCATGCATATCTGTGAATTTATTCTAAATATTATAGGAGTTTTTGGACTTTAAGACAAAACGGCATAAAAAACCTCAAGTACTTCTAGCTAATTCGGACCTAGAGGAACAAACACGAAATTTCAACACTATAACATTGATAACTTGAAGAATTAGTGATGATGATCGATTGATGAGATCGATTCTTATCAACAAGGTATTTCTAAATTTCTAATACTCTAATTTCTAATATTTCTAATCGCACTGCCTAATTGGCACGATAATTTAATTTTTATTCAAAGCAACTCGGTAAATTAACATAAAGCAAGGTTTGATCATGAGGAAAGTTCGTAGCTTTTTAAAGGATCTATTCCGGACCCAGTTAGGCCTACCATTTGTCATTGGGATATGATGCTTTCTAACAACTGGTCGTTGTTAGATAGTAACAAGACTGGGGTTTGGTTTGGACCGTTCCCTGTCAAAACGCTAAAAAAAATGCCACAAAAACACAGAAGATACACTAGATACACAAAAACACTAGATAGACACAAAAACAAAGAAGTTTTCTTTAAGAAAAAAAGCTCTGAGGCTGATTTCACACGCAAGAAATCTGGAAGAGCATATTTTCAACAAACAACATTCTAACGTTTCATTGTATTTACAAACTTTCATGCAGTACATTTTTCTTTAAAAAAACTAACATTTTTTCACGTCCGCACAAATACAGTTATAATTTTCTCAACAACAGTCTCATCCGAATTACCCTCTAAACCCTGTACAAAACAACTTGCTTTTAACACCAGACACATTTTTCCTCACGTAAACTGTTCAATGTCCTCCCGCAGTATCTAAAAACTGGCAATGCAAACCTAATTGTTATGAAACCTGTATGAAACCTAATTGTTAATCCATTTCAAGGTCAGAGGCGAAAATACTCTCTGACGAAAAAGCAAAAAGAAAATCTTTAGACTAAAAAGTACTCTAATTTATCTAAAGACATCCCCTTCAGGTAAGCTCGACCCATATCATGAGTCTTAAATTACATGGGTACCAAGTTTATGCGCGCTTCAGAGAGTTACAACACCATCATCATCTCAAAATTGTAGTTCAGATACCTGACGCTCGGGAGTGACAGTGTTGCAACGTTGCCAGATAAGCTACAGGTAGCGCCAGTCTACTTCAAACATCCATTAGGGGATCGGTGACGTAACCGGATAAGTACAATCGGACTGGCGTTGGTCGATAAGACGGGGAGAGAGAAGTGATAAGAGAGCAAATACCGGTACAAGTTTGGTTAGGACCGCAAAACCAACAGCTCTATTGACAAGACCGCGGCGATAGGGGTGGGCACAAGGTGGGGGTCAGGCCATGTGTTTACCGATACTGGAGGAAACGTGTCGTATCGCACACTGTATGTTTATTTGTCATAAGTTAAATATATACTTATTATTATTTTATTAAGTGGATTCTTATCTTTACTCGTAAAATATATTAAAAGGAGACGATAAAGATTAAGGAAACTGTGGGAATCTAAATAGGAAAGAAAAAGCCAATATTGTATTTGCCAATATTATATTAAAGACTGGGGCGTTTTGCTTGTACTGTTTTTCAACAGAATTTCAGTCCAAAGTTGGACAAAAATGACATTTGCAATTTTTTTGTTCATTATGTTTAATTCTTCGGTGAACCAGTTTACCAAAATATGAATGACTAGGGTCTATTCACACGCGATTTCAAAATTATACTCTAGGGTCTATTCAGGGTTAAAATTTGACATTGACGTTCCCCTTTGCTCATAAGCGCTCAATAAGAAACGGGCATTTTGAATTTTCCAAATTTCCTTTAGGCCTCACTGAACCTCAAAATTACCATACATACTACAGGGTTGAAATTTAACGTGGACGTTCCTCTTTTGGCGTTCTCTAAGGAAAGATTTTGCAAATATAAATTGTTAGGCCCTTTCGGGCTCCGCCCCACACGATTTCAAAATTGCTCTAGGGCCTATACGGGGTTGAAATTCGACATTGGCGTTCCTCTTCGCTCATAGAGGCTCAATAAGAAATGGACATTTTCCAAATTTCTTTTAGGGCTCCGCCCCACAGAACCTCAAAATTACAAAAAATTCTATGGGGTTGAACTTTATCGTGGACGTTCCTCTTTACTAATAGGAGCTCACTAAGAAAAGGTGTTGCGAAATTCCTTCAGGGCTCCGACCCACTTCAACAATATTTGAGAAGAAATTTAAAAAAATGTCTCAATTTTTATGTCTATAAAATAAATTCAATCACGAGCGAAGTCGTGACAGGCAACATTTAGTAATCTATTTATTAATAGGCAAGCATGAAGCATGCGTTTTTCCTCCTTTTTTCTCAGCTTGTATGTGTATCGTATAGGAGAAATCCGCGCATAGCGATAGAAAGGTATACTCCTGTAGATGAGCAGAATCCCATTCTTATTCACATCGGACTCCAGGGCTACGCCCCACATTATTTCAAAGTTTAATGTTAATCTTAAGGAAGAAGGATAATGGATTGAATCATTAGACAGCTGTTGTAAAAACAACTGCTAGAAAAACAGGAAGAAAAGATGTTTCAGTTCTAAAATGTTTTTAAACTTCTTGGGTCCAGATCAACTGAAATTTTGGTCGAATTTTGATCAGAAGGCGATCTCTAGTTTTAAATTAATTTGTATAATAGGGCCGAAAAGTTTTTGGCTCTAGACCTCGAAGGCATGATTTTTGTTATTAACAGTGAGGGTAAAAAACTGGTGATATTGATGTAGTGTGACGAAAAAGTAATTCCATTAATCAAAACATTTAAAATGGAAAGCCTTCTCTATCTCACTGGCTGACTTATTTATTTATTTATTTATTTATTCCTTCCAACAACGGTTCAACACCAATTTGAGATTGATAACAAACAAGAAGCAAGCAAAAGACAATTAAGTACAGTACTAAAAATTAACAGTGGCGCACTAATTTTTTCCGTACTAGTTACAACAATAACAAAATCAATAATAAATAACAATCAAGCGTGAGAACTTAATACATTAACATATAATTATAAATGAACAAATCAACAATGGTAACATTAACAACAACAATGAATGTATATAGAATTTGCAAAAATAACAAAAATAAATAATCACAGCATGAAACATCAATAGCAGGTAACAAATTTGAATGGATGCGACCATAAGAACAATGTTATTTGCAAAAAGGAACAACCATTACAATACAATGCGACATACCAATAAAAGACAAAAAAAATACAGAAATAAATAAGTTGCATTGTGGTATCTACATGGCATATTAAAATGAATTTGATTACATACAAGAGAAAAAATAATTATATCTAGGCAATCACAAAAGTTGTTGGAGTTGATCACAAACCAGTCATTAATCAGCGCTGAAAGCTATTTATTGGCATGCAGCATCCTGATGACTTCTCTCCTGAAGGTTGGCAACGGCATGTAGAAAAAGTCGGTGCCAGAGACAACTACACCTCCCAATCGTTGCAGCCTCACCAGACCATTGTTGTAAGAGTAGGTAGTTAGCTGGAATATGCGCTCAAAGGTGGCCATGGATCTTGTACCTCTCGGGATGACCAAGTCAATCAGACTAAGAAGAGTAGAGCTCACTCATTTATCACTAATTCTCCAAATTCCCGACAAGCTAGAGTGCTGAAATGTGGTATACCCATTCTTTAGGCTTAAATAGGAAATTCTAACTATTTTCATATTAATATATTCACAAAGGACTACGCCCTAGACGTACTCAAAGTCACCATGTCATTCTTATGGAAGCAAGACTTAAGTATTCTAACATATGATTACTTAAAGGATCATTAATTTTATAAACAGCTGTTCTCATTTAAATTATTGAATTTTTACTCTATGGAACATAGAGTATAAAATTCTATACGATCGAGTTTAAATTTCATTTAGGCGAATTTTAGACCCCCAAAAGGCTGTTTTATTACTAATTTGATTTCAATGAAATTCTCAGGTTAGATTTTAAGTATTTTAAACTAGGTAATAAACTATAATCGAGCAATTATTTTCAAGTATTAAAAAAGCTTATTTTCCGGAATTTTTGACAGAACCTTAGTTGTTTAGGCTACATGATTTTGACTAATATAGTTGCTATGATCAGTTTATATTCCCCCATCGCAGCTGAGTTGTCGCTGTGTATGCTGAAAACAACATAACCTTTTCTTGTTTATATCTGCTCGCCGTTATGTTACGTTTTTAGATAAAATTTAATTGATATTTTGACAGACCTATTTGTTAAATTAAATAGATCAACACTGATGTTTACTTGTTGAAGTTATATAAATTATACCAAAAGATAGGCATGTTGATGTAGAATGAATTGCTGTCGTACGGAATTATGCGATTAACTAATTTATGGGATACGACTAATATCTATTTGGGAGAAAGATTTAAATTGAACAACATTAGAATGTGTTGTGCCATTGTAGCCTATGTCTCAGGTAAGAAAATATGCATTAAGTGTTAAGTAAGCGTAATTATACAATAGTTACATTACTTGATTTTAATTAATTTGCAATCATGGATTTTAAATTGTATTGTTTTTTGCTCTACAATCTATTTACCTTTAATATTGTAAGCATAATTATTATTAAGTTACTTGCTTGTTTTGAGGTCTTAGCTAAAATCATTCTTTGTATGTATTTATTTGTAGGCTAGGCCTAGGATGTACGCCGGTTGACTTTGGACGGTTAGATGACGTTCCACTCTTCACATTCGAGGAGATGGAAACCTCCGTTCTCTCCCTAAAGAGCAACAAGGCTCCTGACCCGGACGGGATTCCCAGCGAGGCTTTAAAGAAAGTATTTTCAATTAATGCTGACTTGTTGTTGAGAATGTACAACGCCTGTTTGGTAGAAGGGGTGTTTCGGGCTCCCTATAGAAAACCGCAAGACTTGTACTGATCAGCAAGGGCAAAGGTGATCCCGAGCTGTCGTCGTCCCACAGGCCTTTCTACACGTTGGACACGGCTGGGAAGCTGTTCGAGAAGCTGATCCGTTCCCGCCTGACCTCTGCCGTGGAAGCTGCCGGGGACTCATGCCCCCGTCAGTATGGCTTCAGAAAGGGACGGTCAACGATTGACGCTATCGCCGAAGTTCATGGAGAGCTGTGAAGAGAGCCGAGAGCCACAACAATTTCTCTCGCTGAGTAGTGCTTCTTGTTACGCTAATGTCAAGAATGCCTTTAACTCGGCGAGGTGGGTCGATATGTTGGATGCGCTTCGCAACACCTTTCGCGTTCCTGCATATCTGTTGCGACTCATCGAGGATTATCTCCGCTCTCAAAGCCTTATTTACGACACTAGGGACAGAAGGTGGACGATAGAAGTCACTTCTGGTGCCGCGCAAGATTCAATACTCGGCCAGGATCTCTGGAACGTTGCCTATGACAGCCTCCTGAGGTCGGAGATGCCTGAGGAAACCACTTTGGTTGGGTACGCCGATGATGTCGCAGCTCTCATTGTCGCACGCAACGTTGAGCTGGGCCAACTAAAGTTGAACCGAGTCATGCGTGTGGTCAACACATGGATGTCCGATCACGGTCTCTCGCTTGCTCTCCGTAAGACGGAGATTGTGATCCTTACGAAGAAGAGGATAGACACCGTCGTTCTGTTTCGAGTGGGAAGGGAGGTGGTCCAATCAACTCGTGCCCATACGGCGGACAAGGCCGCTAAGGTAGTCCTTAGTCAGGTACCTTAGTAAGCTGATGGCCAATGTCGGGGTTCCACGATCCAGCAGAAGACGTCTGTTGATGTCGGCAATTCAGTTCGTGCTTCTTTATGGAGAAGAGGTGTGGGCAGACGCTCTCGATAAAGAGTAGTACAGGTTGCGACTCGCCCGGGTTCAACGTCGAGTGGCGCTTGGGGTGTGTTCCGCCTACTGGACAGTGTCCGAGCCTGCCGTCCTGGTGGTTGCCGGAGTTATCCCTGTCAAGCTCTTGGCAGGAGAGAGAAAGGCAATTTATCAGAGACATGGCGAAATTGGCAAGGACACGGGAAGAACAGAAGAGCGCTCCCGAACCTTCCAGCAGTGGCAACACAGCAGGGAGCACGACACCCGAGGACGATAGACTGCGCGATTTATCATGCACGTCCAATCATGGGTGGAACGGCAGCCAATTCTTGACATTCACGGCTATTTTTGGTCGTAACTGAACCGGATGGGCAAGACCGGTTTACCGGACTGCATTTATTGCCCGGGCGTTCCCGACGATGCGGAACACACATTCTTCCGCTGCCCCCGTTGGGAAGGGTCCCGCCTGGAGGCCACACAAATTTTTGGTGCATTTTCGGTGGACTCGGTCTGCTAAAAGATCTTGGAGGATGAGGGCAACTGGGATTGTTTATCACAGTTCGTCGGGGCATCCTTCTGGAAAAGAAACCCGATCTGGACCGCGAAGTGGCCCAGATCCCTTGTTCGAGCGTCTGGATAAGGAGCGAGCCCCACGGGCGTAAGCCAATTTTTAGTGGGTAAACCCGTTGTTTATGGGAGCCCCACACTACAGGCTTGCCACCTGTGTGCGTAATGCATTTTTCTCACCTCTCCTAAAAAAAAATCATAAAAAATTGTCACCTAATAACTTTAAAAGTGAGTAAAAATTCTCGTACGGGACGGACATCGGAGCGTATTCCTAGTTGAGAGAAGATTGGTAATTAATAAAACTAGACGATATTATAGACTTGCGCGGCTAGTGAGCCTAGCGAACGAGCTAAATGTCTGATGCGTCTGACAGGGAGCGAGGGCAGCGAACGTGCTAAATCTGACGGGGAGTGAGCGCAGCGAACGTGCTAAGTCTGACGAGGAGTGAGCGTAGTGAACGTGCTAAGTCTGACGAGGAGTGAGCGTAGGAACGAGCTCACCTGAAGGGCAAAAAATTTCTGAAGCTAGCATTGCGAAGTATGCCGGGTAAGCTAGTTATAAATAAAATAATTAACAGTCATTAACAACCCTTTTGGGCAATTCCTGGTTCTTAATTGTTTCACATTTCACGTAAAAAATGTTCGATGCAGATACTGTCTCGCCGTATCTTCCAATCTAAATAATCAGTTTGTTGCCTCTGCAAGTGTCCAGGGTTCGGCCGCCCGCCGTGCTCTGGCGTTGTCCACGTCCGGTCCGGTCGTCCAGTCGTCGGCTCCAAGGTCGGGCAGATCCGTCACCGTCCGTCAGCCCAAGAATGTCACCCGTTTAGCCCAACCGACGTAAATCCTGATCGCCAATTAACACGGCCCGATGCGCCTCTAACGTCCATTCATGCCTCCATCACGTATCCACGCCACATTTTCTAATCGGCTTTATTGCCCAAGAGAATGATAATTTCTTATTGTGCCGGCCCGTATAGCACACAAGCCTTATGTGGCCGTACTCTCGTATCGTAGCTGTAATTTTGCTGAGATTTATTTAGTTACCACATCAAAGGTTAGATTGGAGTTTCATATGTACTGTATCATAATTTAAAGAAATATGTAAATATAAGTTGAATCTGATTTTACAGATCACTAATGAGAAAAACAAGGCTATCAACGTAACCAAATGGAATAAACCATTAATTAAAACATTTATTTCATAAATATCTAGTAATAGATATCATCACAAAAACGAAATAATTTGTGATAGCTTTAAAAAAAAATTGTAACTAAATGTATAATGTTTTATTTATTTGTTTGTTTTTGCTTATATTAAGGATTGTACGTTTTAATGCAAGGAACAAGGAGGAAACCTCACAAGGTTATTTTTTATAATCAACTCATAAACTCCATTCGAACTCCATCTTGGTTTAACCATTAAATTAAGGGATAAAGAGCTTAATACTTTTCTTCATGATTTGGAATTTTGGCCACAGAAGCGCAGCATTGGCAGTTATTTTTAGAATTATTAAATACATTTCATACATTCAATACATTTTAGTAAATAAATACAATTAAAACTACACAACTAATGAAATTATCTTATGTTGAATACCTAAATTAATTTGTATGCATATGCTGCTGTGATTACTGGTGCCGTGAATAGTACTTATGGCCTCTCGATTTCAGTTATAAAGGATTTTTCTGTCGAATTTCGACCAGTGGGTGATCTCTAGTGTGTATAGATAGACAAATATTAAGCTTATTTTAAATTTTATTTTATAAATTTGTCAAATTCATAAATTAACATTGCAAAAACAAATACAATATGAAAGTGATATTGTTTGTAAACTGTGAAGACTCGGTCCTTCCTCTTTGTCCGTTTCAGGAAAGAAAAGCCTGGTCGTTTCTCCTCCGTGGCACAGCCCAGCATTACTTGTCACTACATAGAAAACTGCCTATAACAAAACCCTGAAATAAACTGATCCCTAAATAATTAAATAAATCAGTTTTAACTTGTTATACTTGTTTATTACTTTTTCTATTCACAAAAACCGAATCATAACAACATTAATATATAGTGACTTTGAAAACAATAAATAAAACATATGTTTTAAAAGACAGATGTTATTTAATTTTAATTAAATCAATTTCAAAGTCCATCAGAATAAAATAGAGGTGTTTAACATTTTCTTACATTCTCCCCCCTTTTTGCAATTGGGAGATTGCAAACAAACAGTTCATCTTCAGAGTATTTTTATAAGTCCAATTTGGTTGGAATCTTTATTATTCTTCCTCTTTGAGTTAATTTTTGTTCCTCTTTTGTGACACTGCTCTTAACGTCTCCTTTCGAGTGTTGAGGTTCCGGTTCTTCGACCTTCGGTTTCTTCAGAGACATACGTGAGTGGTCTTCTATTCTATTCTGCCTTTGGTCATTGGGCTATTAATTAATGATCCTGACAAATAAAAACAGCTGATATTTGTCAGTAACAAAGCTACACCTCATCTGATCCATCACAATCATCACACTCACCCCTTCAGTCATACTCACCTTAAAATACGCCAAAGTGCGTCGGTGTTTCAAATGAAGTCTCTGAAGTCATAATACCTTCACACTCACATACCAAAGTATTAAGTTCTTCATAGTTTCGTGATGCATTGCCTAAATTTCTTTTCAATAGTCCCTTTAAAATCTTAATAAATCGTTCCCAAAATCCATGTTTTCTTAGATTGGTCAAAACTTTTGGGACCAACTCTATTAAATTTGGACCTACTTCTAAACATTTATTCAAGCTACAGCCATTCTTGTCTTTACATGAAGCATCAAACATGGGTCGTATTCGAGTTGTATTCCCTTCCTTTACAACAGCTCGATGAGGAAGGTAATGAACTGAATTAGGAGTCAGATCTAGAGAAGTTTCATTTTCATCGACTTTTTCAATTATTCCCTTATGAAGCCAATCTTTGAAAGTAGCATCATAATCATCATATAAATTCATGTTTATCAACTTACGTGTAGTAGTTTGAAGTCGCCTCTCGGCTACATGCCTGTTTGAATCTAGTAGGTAGAGGGTGTCGTTCAACCCATGGAAGTTCGATAATGTAGCGGCCAGTCGAGTCCCTTGTTACTGTCTCCTCGAAGAAAGCCACGACTCTCTCCTCTTTTTCTTTCTTTTGCAGCTGCTCACAAGGATCCGTGATTCCCATAGTCTCAAGCTCCCCAAACTGCTTCACATCCAGGGAAGACTGTAAAGCTATAAACATACATGACGAAAAGGAGGAATTCCCATCCGATGAACCAACAATTGTCCAGCCCAATTGAGTTTTAATAGCTACAAGCTGGTCGTTTACTCTATGAAACTCGGAAGTGATAATTTGTGTCCATGCATCAGCACCTAACAACACATCAATACTAGTAGAATCCTCTTCACGAATGGTCGAAACATCGCTCAAAAATATGTTTTCTTTCTCTAAGTGTTGAACTAAATTGTAGTTGCAAAACTTAGGTACCTGGTTACAAATAACTTGTTGTTCTATAACTTGTACATTGGTTCTAAAGTCGGAGTTTAGTGAAGTCAACACAAAACTTATGCATAAGTTACTTTTAGACCATAAGTCTTATGGTACTTAGGACTAGATTGTTTTCCCCCAAAGACTTCTTGCTGAATTAAAACCCTGTCATCACTTTTGAGTCCCATTTCAGCGACACAACGACTGGAAATAAAACTCCTCTGCGAGCCTGAGTCACACAGTACTCTTACCTTTTCCAAAGTGCCACCACAATCTATGAAGGCCATCAAAGGCTGCAAGTAGGTTGTTTTGTTCTCATTGTCCACAGCAGCGCATGGACTTACTGTGCTTTGAATGGGACCTATAGTCTTTTCAGTCGCACTTTCCACAACTGATTTATCAGTTGTCTGAACTTTTGGGCATAAAATTGCTAAGTGTTTGCCCATACAAATATGACATTTCACTTGCAGTTTACATTTCTGAGCCAAGTGCCCCCTTTTTAAACATCTCAGACATGCACCTTTTTTCTTAACCAGTTCAGTTCTCTCTGAGACTGTTTTATCAAAGATAGAAAAGCAATCAGTTGAGTTATGGGAAGGTTTTCCACAAAATATGCATAGATTCCTAGTCAAATTAGTATTAAAATCTTTGCCTACCTTCTGATGATTACCTTCTGAAGAGACTAGTACCGCTGCTGAAGGTGTGTTGGTCTTAGACTTACCAAACCGCTGTGTTTTGGATGAGTCTTCTGTTTTCTCACTGGACTTGACACCAAAACAGCCCTCGCGCAATCGAAGTCTTTCCTCAGCTTCTACTTCAGTTTTTAAAAACTGAAATTCCTTTAAACAGATATCTGGTTCTTTAGTAGAGGCATTTTTATTTACACGATACCTTTCCCATATCTTGAAGACCGGTTCAGGTATAGCTGTCTCAACAAGGGGAAATAACATGGCAGCATACTTTTCTTTTGTTACTCCCAATGACTCAAGAGCTCTCAGCTGGACTTCCAGCTTGTCATAAAGGCATGTGACTGACAAGTTATTAGTTCTACTTAAAACCAAGGATAAAAGTTCCCTGACATAATACTCAACAAGAAATTCATCTTTACCATACCTAGATTTAAGGAGTTCGACTGCCTTAAAATAATTTTCTTTTGACGTGGGAAAACCCTCAATTAGTTTGTGAGCTGAGGATCCTGGTTTCATAGATTGTAATAAATACTCAAATTTGTCCTCATCCCTTAAACTAATGTCATGATGAATTTTACTGAACTGAGACCAAAACCCTATCCAGTTTTTGAGCTCCCCATCAAATTTTTTAAGCTCTAGTTTTGGAAGACGTAATTTATTATGAAAAGTTTTATTGGAGCCATTTTCAGAAACTGATTCACTAACGGATTGCAGTTTTTTAATTTTCAAACTTATAGAATGATATTTACTTGAGTAATCCTTAGACCCCATGATCTCTTTCTCAATGTCTCCCTCTGTTACCCCTTCTTTACTCACTAGGCTTTGTAAAACCAATTCATTTAGAGAGCAAAGCTTTTCATAAGTTGTGTTTAAATCATTAAACCGAACTAAAATGGCTTCCAAATTTTCATCTTGTGTCAATAGGTTCTCAATTGTGTTTACCTCCTTAGTAAGTACTGACCTGTAGGCTCTTCTTTGTAGTTCTGTCATATTTAATATTTATTACCTTTGGAAATATGACTTTCTCAATTAAATTACGTCCTGTCTGTACGGTCGCCACTAATATAACAAAACCCTGAAATAAACTGATCCCTAAATAATTAAATAAATCAGTTTTAACTTGTTATACTTGTTTTAGCGAATTTCCCATAGGGAATAAGCTATTACCGTAGGTCTCATGGTAAGACCTAAGCCCGGGACCATGTTACTTTTTCGTTTTCAGGTGCCCAGAGACCAAAAATAATAGTCATTAAAATTTTTATATATATATATATATGTATATATATATGTATATATATATATATATATACATGTATATATATATGTATGTGTCCCTAGACACGATAACTCTTGTAAAAATGGTCCGATCGACACCAAATTTGGTAGAAATGTGTAATCCTACGTTTATTCGGATGAGTTCGTAAACCAGACATATCGACCTATCGGAAGGGGTAGTTTTGGGGGGTTTTGTACCCCAAAAATGGGTTTTTTGCATTTTTCATATGTAATTTTTAAAAATTTCAAATTTTTATTTTGACCATTGGATTTAGCTCAAAAAAACACAATTTAGCATTTTGAAGCTTTGCTCTATCTCCATTGGTTACCGAGATATTACAAAGTATAAAGACAGTACGTTGTATTTTGAGGCTCCAATGTTAATCTTATGGAGAATAAGGATGTGTTAATATTTCACTTATTAACCAATGTTTTTGGATGAAACTTGGTATTCAGCTTCATTTGGTTGAGATTCATCCATTTATGGTAAAAAATTTTGGTTTTTGTGCTTATCATGGCAGCAAACCTGCATACTCTTTTCCAATGTTAATCATATGGAGAATAGGCAAACTCCTTTAGCAATGGAAAGATATTGATGAAATTTAATGTATGGCTTGATATGGTCAAAATAATTTTTTTTAATGCTAAAAACCTACTTTTAGTGTTCCCCATGGCAGCATACCTGCATACTCTTTCCCTACATTTATCATAAGGAGATAAACATTTATTTCCCTATTTATGAGCTTGTGATGATTTTTGGTTTACAGGTTTATCTGGTCATAATTAATACTACTAATTTGGAAATTCGCTGAGTACGCAGGTCTGCTGCGACGGGGGTATATTACTTTTTCTATTCACAAAAACTGAATCATAACAACATTAATCTATAGTGACTTTGAAAACAATAAATAAAACATATGTTTTAAAAGACAGATGTTATTTAATTTTAATTAAATCAATTTCAAAGTCCATCAGAATAAAATAGAGGTGTTTAACATTTTCTTACATTCTCCCCCCTTTTTGCAATTGGGAGATTGCAAACAAACAGTTCATCTTCAGAGTATTTTTATAAGTCCAATTTGGTTGGAATCTTTATTATTCTTCCTCTTTGAGTTAATTTTTGTTCCTCTTTTGTGACACTGCTCTTAACGTCTCCTTTCGAGTGTTGAGGTTCCGGTTCTTCGACCTTCGGTTTCTTCAGAGACATACGTGAGTGGTCTTCTATTCTATTCTGCCTTTGGTCATTGGGCTATTAATTAATGATCCTGACAAATAAAAACAGCTGATATTTGTCAGTAACAAAGCTACACCTCATCTGATCCATCACAATCATCACACTCACCCCTTCAGTCATACTCACCTTAAAATACGCCAAAGTGCGTCGGTGTTTCAAATGAAGTCTCTGAAGTCATAATACCTTCACACTCACATACCAAAGTATTAAGTTCTTCATAGTTTCGTGATGCATTGCCTAAATTTCTTTTCAATAGTCCCTTTAAAATCTTAATAAATCGTTCCCAAAATCCATGTTTTCTTAGATTGGTCAAAACTTTTGGGACCAACTCTATTAAATTTGGACCTACTTCTAAACATTTATTCAAGCTACAGCCATTCTTGTCTTTACATGAAGCATCAAACATGGGTCGTATTCGAGTTGTATTCCCTTCCTTTACAACAGCTCGATGAGGAAGGTAATGAACTGAATTAGGAGTCAGATCTAGAGAAGTTTCATTTTCATCGACTTTTTCAATTATTCCCTTATGAAGCCAATCTTTGAAAGTAGCATCATAATCATCATATAAATTCATGTTTATCAACTTACGTGTAGTAGTTTGAAGTCGCCTCTCGGCTACATGCCTGTTTGAATCTAGTAGGTAGAGGGTGTCGTTCAACCCATGGAAGTTCGATAATGTAGCGGCCAGTCGAGTTCCTTGTTACTGTCTCCTCGAAGAAAGCCACGACTCTCTCCTCTTTTTCTTTCTTTTGCAGCTGCTCACAAGGATCCGTGATTCCCATAGTCTCAAGCTCCCCAAACTGCTTCACATCCAGGGAAGACTGTAAAGCTATAAACATACATGACGAAAAGGAGGAATTCCCATCCGATGAACCAACAATTGTCCAGCCCAATTGAGTTTTAATAGCTACAAGCTGGTCGTTTACTCTATGAAACTCGGAAGTGATAATTTGTGTCCATGCATCAGCACCTAACAACACATCAATACTAGTAGAATCCTCTTCACGAATGGTCGAAACATCGCTCAAAAATATGTTTTCTTTCTCTAAGTGTTGAACTAAATTGTAGTTGCAAAACTTAGGTACCTGGTTACAAATAACTTGTTGTTCTATAACTTGTACATTGGTTCTAAAGTCGGAGTTTAGTGAAGTCAACACAAAACTTATGCATAAGTTACTTTTAGACCATAAGTCTTATGGTACTTAGGACTAGATTGTTTTCCCCCAAAGACTTCTTGCTGAATTAAAACCCTGTCATCACTTTTGAGTCCCATTTCAGCGACACAACGACTGGAAATAAAACTCCTCTGCGAGCCTGAGTCACACAGTACTCTTACCTTTTCCAAAGTGCCACCACAATCTATGAAGGCCATCAAAGGCTGCAAGTAGGTTGTTTTGTTCTCATTGTCCACAGCAGCGCATGGACTTACTGTGCTTTGAATGGGACCTATAGTCTTTTCAGTCGCACTTTCCACAACTGATTTATCAGTTGTCTGAACTTTTGGGCATAAAATTGCTAAGTGTTTGCCCATACAAATATGACATTTCACTTGCAGTTTACATTTCTGAGCCAAGTGCCCCCTTTTTAAACATCTCAGACATGCACCTTTTTTCTTAACCAGTTCAGTTCTCTCTGAGACTGTTTTATCAAAGATAGAAAAGCAATCAGTTGAGTTATGGGAAGGTTTTCCACAAAATATGCATAGATTCCTAGTCAAATTAGTATTAAAATCTTTGCCTACCTTCTGATGATTACCTTCTGAAGAGACTAGTACCGCTGCTGAAGGTGTGTTGGTCTTAGACTTACCAAACCGCTGTGTTTTGGATGAGTCTTCTGTTTTCTCACTGGACTTGACACCAAAACAGCCCTCGCGCAATCGAAGTCTTTCCTCAGCTTCTACTTCAGTTTTTAAAAACTGAAATTCCTTTAAACAGATATCTGGTTCTTTAGTAGAGGCATTTTTATTTACACGATACCTTTCCCATATCTTGAAGACCGGTTCAGGTATAGCTGTCTCAACAAGGGGAAATAACATGGCAGCATACTTTTCTTTTGTTACTCCCAATGACTCAAGAGCTCTCAGCTGGACTTCCAGCTTGTCATAAAGGCATGTGACTGACAAGTTATTAGTTCTACTTAAAACCAAGGATAAAAGTTCCCTGACATAATACTCAACAAGAAATTCATCTTTACCATACCTAGATTTAAGGAGTTCGACTGCCTTAAAATAATTTTCTTTTGACGTGGGAAAACCCTCAATTAGTTTGTGAGCTGAGGATCCTGGTTTCATAGATTGTAATAAATACTCAAATTTGTCCTCATCCCTTAAACTAATGTCATGATGAATTTTACTGAACTGAGACCAAAACCCTATCCAGTTTTTGAGCTCCCCATCAAATTTTTTAAGCTCTAGTTTTGGAAGACGTAATTTATTATGAAAAGTTTTATTGGAGCCATTTTCAGAAACTGATTCACTAACGGATTGCAGTTTTTTAATTTTCAAACTTATAGAATGATATTTACTTGAGTAATCCTTAGACCCCATGATCTCTTTCTCAATGTCTCCCTCTGTTACCCCTTCTTTACTCACTAGGCTTTGTAAAACCAATTCATTTAGAGAGCAAAGCTTTTCATAAGTTGTGTTTAAATCATTAAACCGAACTAAAATGGCTTCCAAATTTTCATCTTGTGTCAATAGGTTCTCAATTGTGTTTACCTCCTTAGTAAGTACTGACCTGTAGGCTCTTCTTTGTAGTTCTGTCATATTTAATATTTATTACCTTTGGAAATATGACTTTCTCAATTAAATTACGTCCTGTCTGTACGGTCGCCACTAATATAACAAAACCCTGAAATAAACTGATCCCTAAATAATTAAATAAATCAGTTTTAACTTGTTATACTTGTTTTAGCGAATTTCCCATAGGGAATAAGCTATTACCGTAGGTCTCATGGTAAGACCTAAGCCCGGGACCATGTTACTTTTTCGTTTTCAGGTGCCCAGAGACCAAAACTAATAGTCATTAAAATTTTTATATATATATATATATGTATATATGTATATATATGTATATATATATATATATGTATATATATATGTATGTGTCCCTAGACACGATAACTCTTGTAAAAATGGTCCGATCGACACCAAATTTGGTAGAAATGTGTAATCCTACGTTTATTCGGATGAGTTCGTAAACCAGACATATCGACCTATCGGAAGGGGTAGTTTTGGGGGGTTTTGTACCCCAAAAATGGGTTTTTTGCATTTTTCATATGTAATTTTTAAAAATTTCAAATTTTTATTTTGACCATTGGATTTAGCTCAAAAAAACACAATTTAGCATTTTGAAGCTTTGCTCTATCTCCATTGGTTACCGAGATATTACAAAGTATAAAGACAGTACGTTGTATTTTGAGGCTCCAATGTTAATCTTATGGAGAATAAGGATGTGTTAATATTTCACTTATTAACCAATGTTTTTGGATGAAACTTGGTATTCAGCTTCATTTGGTTGAGATTCATCCATTTATGGTAAAAAATTTTGGTTTTTGTGCTTATCATGGCAGCAAACCTGCATACTCTTTTCCAATGTTAATCATATGGAGAATAGGCAAACTCCTTTAGCAATGGAAAGATATTGATGAAATTTAATGTATGGCTTGATATGGTCAAAATAATTTTTTTTAATGCTAAAAACCTACTTTTAGTGTTCCCCATGGCAGCATACCTGCATACTCTTTCCCTACATTTATCATAAGGAGATAAACATTTATTTCCCTATTTATGAGCTTGTGATGATTTTTGGTTTACAGGTTTATCTGGTCATAATTAATACTACTAATTTGGAAATTCGCTGAGTACGCAGGTCTGCTGCGACGGGGGTATATTACTTTTTCTATTCACAAAAACTGAATCATAACAACATTAATCTATAGTGACTTTGAAAACAATAAATAAAACATATGTTTTAAAAGACAGATGTTATTTAATTTTAATTAAATCAATTTCAAAGTCCATCAGAATAAAATAGAGGTGTTTAACATTTTCTTACACTACCTTTAACGATAAAATAACAGGAAACTCCACTTAAAGTTTATCTTTGCATAAAATATTTGTTGTTTATATTCCCAAGCAGTATTATAATTTCGGCCTCACCGGGGCGGTAGTTGTGGCACTAGTCCACAGATCAAGGTGACCACACGGCGCGGCGTGCACTACTGACTACTGACTACTGACTACTGACTACTGACTACTGACTACTGACTACTGACTACAGATGGCTACTTGTCGCGGTTCTCAAGACTGTAGAGTCGCTCTCACGTATATATCTACGAATAATTCCTGTTTGAGTCTCTAGTTAACTTATTAATTTTACTATGCACATAATTAATGTTCAAGTTATGCTGGCAATAATTATAAACCTTGGTAAATTTTACGATATAAACTACGCTCTATAGACTTAGCCTAACTTGAATGATTTACATATTTAAGTAGTAGTAGTTGTCTGTTACTTTAAATATTACATTGGTCCTTTTGCCCTTCCTTACTCGCCAATTTCTTAAGTTTTAATCAACTGCTTAACCGATAAAAATCCAACATTAATGAAAGAATAATAAATTTACAATTGTACATAAATATTCAGAGTTTCAGTCTTCTATTTTGTACTATACGATGTAATTTGCAGAGTTTTCTTGAATTATTTTTCTTAAGTACAGTGTGTATGAACGAGCGAAACTCAAAATTTTTAGTCGAAATAAGTAAAAAATAAAACACAGTATAAGTAACGTACCAATTGCTATAGTACAGTAACGTAACTAACTGGCCTAATTGATACAGGGTGATTCACGACGAAGTGCAGAAATTTCGGGAGCTGATTCTACACATAAAAATAAACAGATAGGGTCATATAAAAATATATACTAAAATCCTTCGTTTAACAGCTAGCCGTGAATAACATTGTATTAGAATTTATGCAATTTTAAGTTATTTGAATAGAAAAATCTCAATAACTCCATTATTGGTTGTTAGATATTTAAAAACTTGGTTTTATTGTTTAGATAATTTAATTTGTCAACTTTTTTGTCTCTTATAAAATTTTGATAACATTTGCCTTTTTGAGACATTAGTAGTGTCAAATTGTTGGTGCTGGCCCAGTTCAAGGTCACCTGAGGGATGACGTCATCGAGGTCAATGACCTCACCGATGACGTCATCGATGACGTCATCGATTGCGTCATCGATGACGTCATCACTAATGACGTCATTTCTATGACGTCACACCCATGACGTCACAGAAATGACGTGCTGATGACGTCATCACCCCTTACGTCATCAAAATGACGTCACCGACGCTACTGAGGTCAAGGTCACGCTGAAACTTAAAATTTTTTGGCACTTTTGCCGTTTCTCGCACTACGCTCCGAGTTTCAGTCAGAGTCCCCGTGACCTTGACCACTTGGAGCGAATTTTCGACGAGAAACGGCAAAAGTGCCAAGTTAAACTCGAGTTTCTGACATGACCCTGCCTAAATGGGCAATCGGTTATCCCTCAGGTGACCTTGAACCAGAACAACACCAACAATTTGATATTACTGTGACCTTGAAAACCTAACAACGGAGCGCCGACACCGATGCGCACCCCACGACAGCCACCGAGTGACTGACTATCAGGCTCTGTGTACTCTAGGTATATGGGGAAGTGGAGGGGGAAATCTCAAGGTCATCCAAATGGAGTTTTAAAAAAGTTGAAGAGTAGAAAGACTACTCTTGTGCTTCCTGGGCGACCTCATCAACCTCTAATGGATCTGTAAACCAATCCGATCTGTAGCGGCAGGAGTCCAGAAAACAGGTGCACCACCCATCAGGTTGTCCGTAGCATTTCCGACAATTGGTAAGATTGGAGAAGTGAAATTTAATACACCGCTGCGGACAACAAGTGTAAAAGTAGTTGGATTTGTAGATTTTGAAAGTTTGTAGTACCGGTGGTGGCAGCTGTTGGTTCTTGCATCTACACCTGCAACATCCGAAGCATTCACATTGCCGGCAGGCCAGCCCGTCCACTTGCCATCTTGGTAGTAGGAAACACTTGCCCTCGCAGCAATAGGTTGTCCCTGTCTCTTCCTCCCAAAGCTTCTTTGCACAATGGATGACGCCTTGTATCTCTAAACACTTATGCTCGCAACATGAGACACGCTTAGTTTCCATACTTGATGTTGCTTCGGCGAGGGAGCAAGATGAAGTGATGCCGTGGTCAGCGGGAATGGAGCTTATATAAACTAAGGTGAGTGGAGGGGGAAAGGTCAAGGTCATCCAAATGGAGTTTTAAAAAAAGAAAAGAGTAGAAAGACTACTCTTGTGTATCTATAGCGATTTCATTGATAGTGAGTGCTTCTGTATGCCAAGTTGATCTGTACTGACAGGCTCCTAAATAATGTTTGCAAAAACCTGCAAAATGATTGTTGCACAATTTGCAGCCAGTTAGCTGTTTTAATGTGAATTCAATGCAACGTTCAGGGCAACAAGTGTACTTATGCCCTCTCATCTGGTACACATGGAATGTCTTCAACTCCGGTTTCGGCTTCTTCCAAGACTTGCACTTACACATGCATTGACCAAAAGCTTCACATTTTCTACACGCCAGGCCATCCGCAACATCAATGTCATTCGGCCATGAAAAACATTTCCGTTCGCAACAGTAGTTGAGTTGACTCTCCATGTTGCTGTGGTGAAGGTGCGCGATGAAATGATGCTGCAGTCATTGAGAGTGCACCTTAAATAAACTCGGTGGAGGGGGAAAGGTCAAGGCCATCCAAACGGAGTTTTAAAAAAGATAACTAGTCGTCCTCCTCCTCCTCCTCCTCATCCGTTGTACTTAGAGAGCTGTCAGACGAAGAGCCCCGTGCAGGTGCTCCCCAGATGAAAAACAAATCAATATTAAAACGAAGACCAGGATCTTGCATCATCAATTCCTTTAATTTGTCACATACTAAGTCGACCTTGTGTAAGGTGTCAACAAC
Organism: Neoaliturus tenellus; assembly: GCA_030545055.2. NCBI lineage: Eukaryota > Metazoa > Arthropoda > Insecta > Hemiptera > Cicadellidae > Neoaliturus > Neoaliturus tenellus. The sequence goes on along the minus strand of CM061534.1, from coordinate 149,944,591 downwards.
AAGCTTCCAATTCGTTGGTTCAATATAACTTGTAGTAGAGTCTGCCTCGCTGATAACCACATCCTCCGGCCGTATTGGAGTGCAAAGATGTGTAAAGTTCTTCGGCTGTAGCTGAGGTTCAGGCTGGCTGGAAGTGGAAGGTTGAGTGTGGACCCCTGTCGCATCGAAATCCATAGTCATTCTACATTCAATGTTGGGGTTTTCGTTTAATACATACACCAATTTCTCATGCAACATATCCACTTCTGCCGAGTCTTGCAGATGAACATTCCAGGAAAATGGCCATTCTTCATCCGTAGTGGAGTCAACTCGAGAAAGAGTGCTGTCCGCCATGATAGCTAAGCAAGGAATGATGTGAGCTACAGACTGTGGTAACAGTATTGAAAAGTAGAGGGGGTAAACCAAAAGTACGTGGAGGGGGTATTTTCAAGGTCATTTAATTTGGGTTTTAAAAAAGGAAATTCTGGAGGGGGAATTCTCAAGGTCATCCAATTTAGGTTTTAAAAAAAAGGAATGAAGCTTACTCCTCTTCAGCCTCGTTGTCCCCTGCATCTTCATCAGCCTCATCTTCATCGACGTCAGACTCGCCGTAAGGATAGATCGGGGACATGGGCGAATATTGTGGAGATTGTTGACCGTTGTTGTCGTCCCCTTGCATTCTAACTTGGGACCAATCATAATTTAAATTCATTTGTATTATGATCCCAGGGTTGTCCCGCAGTATTTCCTTCATACGTTCGCAAATTGACTCCAAATAGTGTACACTATCGATCGACAGTGTCCAACCCGTACTTGTACCGACATCAGTAGTGGAGTCAGCTTGGCTGATGGTGTTGTTGTCTGCCATGGTTGCTTGTCGGACAAGGAATGACGGTTGATGTGATGCTCATGCAGGAACATGGTGAAGTGGTGGGGGGTGTGGTGGAGTAGTGGGGGAATTTTCAAGGTCATCCAAACGGAGTTTTAAAAAAAAGGAAAACTTACAAAGTAACATTGAAACTTTCCAATTGATGGTGGCGAGCGTTTTCTTCTGCAACCTTGCCGACACATGTGACTATGCCGTACAGTATGAAAAGTACAACCATAATAAGGCCGAACAATAAAAGATAGCCGTTGACTATCATGATATTTTCTGAGTGGATCTGTTTTCTTCTTATCGCCCTCTCCTGCATCCTCTTCTCCAACTCGTGGACGAAGTCACAACATGCGTGAGGACATCTTTCATCTGTTGGTAGGTTTGCCATTGTTGATGTTGTCGGTGTGGCTGTTGAAGATGGAATGAGGTTTCCAATTGCGATGTGCCATGTACACCAATAGTCAAGTGGTGGGGGTAACAAAGCAGTGGAGGGGGAAGTTTCAAGGTCATCCAAATTGTGTTTTAAAAAAACCTATCTTGTTACTGAGCTTATATGTCAGTAACAAGATAGGTGTTTTTGCTCTTTTACTTCTTTAATATAATGAAAAAATATACATATTCTACAATGGTTAGGATAAGAAATACAACTGCTAGTCAGCTGAAGTAGTCCAAGTTGTCTGGCTCGGTCTTCATGGACGCTGGTGAGGAAGCCGTCGAGGAGTGTCCAGGCTCTTCCTTTGACTGCCGGGTGTTCCGTATATTGCAAGCGTAAACTTGCACATTTATACGGTAGCCTCGTGCCACCATCAGCTGCAACTCCTTGTATAAGTCGTTTAGCTCCTGCTGAGTCTTGATGCTCACCTCCTCGTAACTTGCGCAACTAACGTTGAGGGACATCCTGATGTTGCTAGGTTGGCTGCTGGAGTAGAAATGAAGCCGAGGCACAGCGTTTGGAGGTACATGGAAAAGTGGTGGGGGTGATGGTGGTGGGGGTATGGAAGATGCAATTAAACACTTCTAAACTTTTTCCATTGATACAAAGGGATGGAACAAATAGCACAGGTGTCCTTGTAGTTTTCAAATCTAAACATTGGTGCTAGAAATCCAAACTGTTTTCTACCACCTTCCTGTACGAACCGTCGAAGGTCTCTGACGGCAGCATTGCCACAAGGCCTACAAAACTTTTCCCCGTCTTGGAACCTATACCAGGAGTATCCCGAATACCCTCTATTATCTTTCTTGTACTCCTCGATATCCTGCTTTACTGTTATAGGGATATTATCTCGTAAAGCCGTCTGGAATAAAGATGCGTCAGTTATAACTCGTTGTAAGCAAAGCTCGTACAAGGTGCTCATCGTTTGCTAGTTGGCAACAGACTGACCGTTCTTTGCATCCAAGCAGGTTTGAATCCTAGTGCGGTAGTGGGGGTAATTACGGTAGTGGGGGTAGTTGTGAAATGCAAAGGTCAAAGGTCAAGGTCACCCGCGAAGTTTAAAAAAAAATGCAACATATCAATACGTGAAGTCTGTCACATATTGATATGTTGCATTTTTTGTTTTTTTTTTATTTTTTTGTCTTTTATGATTCGTTTATTTATAAAACATTACAACAACAACATATGTACAACATTAAAACTTAAATCTAACACTGCTGCTTGTCAGCGATGTGGATGGTCAACTCTGTAGAATTGCTACCCGTGCAGCCGTGGGACACCAGGTATAGACACCCGGGTTGAATAGAGCGAAGATCCTCGTTTTGTAGAAGATGGACGAATCTCTTGGGCAGGTACACCTGGAACTTTGGTTCATCCCCCGGAGTAAACGGTGCCTCGCTGAGACTGCAGCAGATGGCCTCCCCAACTGTAGTCTCCATCTTCTTCATAGCATGGATTATGTAGTGCTTCTCGTCTTTTAGTTCCGAGCACTTCTTTACAGGTAATATTGTTGACTTGGAGTGAGCATTGAACTGCTCGACCAAAGTCTGAAGGAACTGGTGAGATGCCATGGTCAGGTTACAGATCGTCTTCTTGCTCGGAGATGTTGTCGTCTCGGAATCTCGAGTAATACTCATGCCAGGTCCCTGTCTGCTCCCCACTTATATACTCTCCGTTACCCCCACCACTCCCCAATTCCCCACTTTGAAGGTAAGAGGCGAGTTTATAGGCATTTTTTAAAGCGCAATGTCTATCTTTATCATGTTCTGGGCTTTTTGTACAAATACATATGGTTTCCAGCATGTATTGATAATTCTTATCCAATTCCACATCATTAACCGGAACATGAGTAAATCCTTCGATCCATCTTTTCTTTTCCAGCCCCTTTGTGTAAATATTGGTAAACTTGTCTGAAAAGTGATGCATAATGTGATACAAGTCCGTGTAACTTGTAAAACCATCATACCAATCGATATGATGGAAGTGTTTTGAAATCCATCTGTTGGTAGTAGCGGCTTTACTAGTTAAAGACGAATAAGAACATGGTGGTTTAAATAAAAACGAATAAGGAACACTTGTATTCATGTCCAAAAACACAAGTTCTTTTATAATGAATCTATCATCATTACCACGAAACGCTTGAAACTCAATAATACCAGGCTTGGACTTTACTTGTTGTTCTTCTCCCTTGTCCATTTTGAAGGTCACACGTCTGCTCATTACGAAGTCAGGAGGTCAACTGATTTCCACACCACGGTAGGTACTACTTTTATACCAGGCCGTACAGTTGTTGGCGCGTTGGTGTATATTTAACGTGGGCACCGTCCCCAATAGGCCTAACCCCACAAAATGTTGGTTATTGTTTTAAAAACTAACCATTGTCATTTAAGTTTCCATCTTTATATTTTCCTTATTTTCATTTTCATCACTAACACTTGATTCTTCTCCTCCATCTTCCTCTTCTTCCTGTTTTACTGATTTCTTATGTAGTTGAGCGTACTTTTCCAATTGTCTCCACATTTGTACTTCATGAGGAACTCTATTAAATATAGAAGTATCCACAGGTCCGTATAATATAGGTGCGTCCGGTTGTTTGTCCAATGTGTCTTCCAGATAATCTTTAATAATCGAACTTGAAAACACCAGTTGTCTCAAGTATCTTGTTATAGGTTCAGTAGCACAAGTTAAAATGAAAAACTCCTCTCGATTAAGTTGAATTTTGTTATCATGTCTTGTTGTGTCTCTAAACCGTAGCTGATGATCACCACGTTGTTTAATGATATCAATTTCCACATTTGAATCCAAAAGTCCTACTCTTGTCTTTCTTCCAAACATGTTACTACTTAAATAGCATTCTAGTAGATGCAAATGTTTCATAAACGATTCCCAAGCACTGTCCGTAAACAAAATCATTTTGGGTCCATGAGTTAAAATTACAGTAGGGGAATAATCTGTAGATTTCATAACACCGATTAAAACACTTTTATCCAAACTGGAAGAGATTGGGTAAAATATTCGCAAAAATACCTCACTCAATATGTTTGGAGAAATATTATCTTCAATATCCCTTTTTCTCTTTTGTATAGTCTTTCTTCTTTTACCTTTTTCTTCAACATTATTACTGGCGTGAAGTTGTCCGCAAACGTTTTGTTCACCTCCTTCCTGGTGACCTTGAGGATCTAAAAACTCAGATATCTCCTTCTCAATATCTACCACATTTTCAGGTGTACCACTAGGAGAAGCCATATTGAATACGATGCTACCCATACAACAGTAGGCAACAAACTGATGAGGAGCGGTCTGTACGCTCTGCTTTTATACTCGCGGAATGAAACAAAACCGGTTCTTACAATACATTTTTAACAATTCCAGTTAAAGGTGTGTATGTTACGATTTTATCATGTAGAATTAAACAGTATGCAGTTGTATTAGCCGGTATAGCATCGTTGAATTCCATTTCTATTTTTATATCTACACTTGAAGACTTTACTGATTCATTTTGTTTAGAACAATCGATTACAACTATTGGGTAGGCATCGAAATATTTGTCAGGTGGTAATAAAGGTGTATTTGTTTTACCGTAATATGAACTTTGGAATCTCGCGTACATATCGTACAATATACTGTATTTTTTCTTAGTGAATGACACATTTAAATTGTCGTATGGAAAGAATTGTGAATTTAAATAAACTTTAATATTTTTCAAGTCACAATGATCAAATTGTCCTGCATGTTTAGTAATGTCGTCTCTTCTACCTGTTTGTAAACCAAATATAATATATCTGGCTCGTTCTACATAATTCGATGTTTTAACAGTCCAAGTGTGTCGATCCGTAGTAGGTAAACTGGGATGCTCATGAAATTCCCAACTTCTAAATGGAATAACAATATCACGATCGGCTTTTAATTTTCTTAAAAGTAGCATTCTATGCTCGTCAGCCAATTTAACATGTGGAACTCTCCATACAATTTTGTCTAATTTTAATTTCCATTCTAAAGTCGCATCTGTAGTAGCATCTGCAGCTTTAATAATGTCTTTATCGTTAGAAGATCTCAACAAAACTAATTCTTGTTTAACGTTTAATATTATTTTCCTATAATCTTCAGCAAAACCAAGCAGCAAACGTAATGGAATATGAAAATCAAAATATCCATTTGGATTTGGAGTGATCGTGTCAATTGTAGGTAATACCCATCCGGCAGGTTTAAGTAAATTGGTTTCATTGGGTGTTATAGATGTTAATCCTTTTAAAGTTGTCGTAATACCTACTTTTTTAGTGGAATCAACTGTTACACCTGATATTTCATATCTAATTTCATCAAATAGGAAAGCCATAGGATTATTTATAAATGGAACTGTTGTACCAACAGTAGTACCGTCCTTTTTAGTAACTTGTCCTTCAATATATAAGTAACTTTCACATGGTAGTGTGTAAATGTCTTGATTTTGTATGGGAATACGAATTTCATCGTTATTGTTTAATTTCGATGAAGTGTAAGGGTTGTGGGTGTGATATTCTTTTTCCCATAGGGTTTCGTCGAATGTTGGACCCTGCGCTATATCCAGTATATCCATACTCGGTTAATTTTAATCCAATTCTCTCTAAGAAACGAATGTTCTCGCGTGTTAACTCCTCCACAGCTGAAGAGCTACTAATGCGGTTTCCCGTAGGTTGTTCGCTTTTAAATGTTAAACCCATGGTTTTGTATTAAAGTGTCGATTTTAAATGTAATCTAATCGTAATAGGCTCTTCTCTGAAGTCTACCAAGTTACCGTCTTGATCCAATACGCTCAACACGATGTCTGAAATGAAAGTGGTGTTCAACGGTAGATATACCAGGTTTTGTGGCTTTTCAACAATTTTAAATCCAGGTGGTACACTTGGGTAAAAAGTATGTATGATGTGGGTGTTAGCCCCATCCCTGTAAGCACCTTGTATAATGTTACAAGTTATGTCTATACTATTGACTTTTAATATTGTTACTGTTTTCTTACCGGAATGTGTTACATCTGGTTCTAAAACAGGCTCATCGTTGGAAAATCCTAATAAATCACCAATTGAGTTTGGTTGAGTGAAATCTATATAATATTTGGAAGTAATTTCAGCTTTCATCGTATTATTATTACCTTTTAATGTTATATTGTCTTTTCCCATTTTAGTTTGCAAAAATTCATTTATATGATCAATTTCATAAGAACCTGTGGGTAACCTGCACTCTTGTAAGTCTGTAAATTTTCCACTGGCATCCTTTCCCTTATAATAATGCAATATGTTATTTTTACCTTCCGTAACATTGGGAATAGAGTTGTACGTTGTAAAATCCAATAGTGCCGCCTCCCAAAACCTTCCTTTTTGCAAGCGTAACGCTGGAAAAAGGATACTTCGTAAAGTGGACGATTTTCCTGTTAATGATACCGTATAGGAAGACATCTCAATAGTGACTGATACTTTTAGCTAGAAATTCCAAACATAAATGGCCGCATATTGAAGTATTATCAGGTTGTTCTCTTTTATAGTTATAATATATGTTTTTAGCAGATTTAAAGTAATTTTGAAGTTCTTTTGGTGGTGGCAAATTACCGAAACTATCAAAATAATATACATTGTTATTTAGTTTCTTATAACAAACCCAATGGGTGCCAGGCCCTTCAGTATTATCCAAATTTACAATTCCAGTCTCATTTTGCCACATTTTCTTTGGTAAACTGTCTTTCATAAACACACCGCGGAAAAATGGTATTTTTAAACAGGAAATATATTTAAATAATTCAATATTGGTTAATGCTTTATGTGGTATGACCAATTGATTTCTTTCATTTAATATGCACGATAAGGTCTTAGGTAAAGACCTGCCCCGTTTTTTACCATTGACCATACGGTGGGCTTCTTCCTGCCTTTTCTTGTAGATCGTCGTCTTCTTTTTATATTTCCTCCATGTTTTCTTGTGGTTGACCTCCTTTTTACTCTCCTTCTCCTCCTTCTTCCACCTCCTACTGCTGTTTTAGCCTTCATACCTGCTGTTACTGCTAAAGCTGCTGCTTTTTCTGCTATGCTAGCGTCACTTGATTTTACTCGTTGCCAAGCTATGTCCGCAAGCTTTTTGTCAGCTATTGATCTATTTTTTGAATCGGCAAACGTGGAATATGCGATATCGTGTTCTTTACAAGCCTGATCTAACTTGTTTATGCCAGGATCGCCTCTTTCCAGTCGTTTTTTCAATTTAGTTCCTGGTCCGCAATACTGATAACCTCCTGGTATATGAAATTCGTATGGTAATGCGTCTATTGCTCTATTTACTATGGATCCTACTGGAATTTGTTTTAAAGCTTTACTTAACAGAGAAACCGCTGTGGACGTGATCCCACCTCCTTTTCTTGCAGTGTCTCGATATGGACTGATGTACTTGAACGTCATTATTGTCCTTTTATAATGGCAATGTGCAACTCATGTGTTAACTCTATGACAGGTTGCACATAAATGAAGTCATTTATTGAGTTATTTACTTAAATATCAATATCACCCCAATCTGATGATCTAAACTGTTTCGTTTTAGGGTTAATAAAGTATTTATTATAAATTTCTCGTTTAATATACTCACCTCTCATGGATTCAGCATAAGTATTATGACCTGATTTTCCTTGAAGAATATCTGGTGTAAAATGATTGTGTAAATCAAATATCGCATTACCTAAAACTTTTACAAGAAAATTAACAGTGACAGCATTATCTACATGTTCAGGGTCTTTAAGGTTTGTTATACGTTTATTATTACAATTATACACTTTACTATCCTTTAATGATGTTGTAATGGTCTGTCCTACAGTTGCAGCATCATTTGCTTCTCTTCCTTGTGCCAAGTCTCTTATCACTCTACATACATCACTCTTTTACATGTAAACCATCTAAAATATCGATCTGGATCTAGATGTACGGTTTGTGATAAAGCAGCTGCATCTTGTTTTTCATAACCCCATCCCATATTTGATAACTTTTTATCCATGCAATCCCAAGCATCATTTTTGTATGTTAACAAATTAAACTTTTCATTACCTTGAACAAATTCATCCCCTTGCTTCGATACTACTTGATCTTGTTTTACAAAAGAGGTTGTTTCTTGTTTTAAGGTTTCCATCATTTGACCCACTGTTGCACCATCTGATGGCGCCGAACCATCTTTAACATTTGCTAAACAATTATTAAAACAATCTATAACCCCTACATCACGTATGATGCAATGATCTTTAATATATTTTAGATTTACAGCATCGTTTTCAGTTTTTGGATAGCCTATATCATTAATAACAAATTTATAAAAAGAAAATCCATCTTTTGTCTTTTCAGGTATCAAAGAATGTAAATAGCGTCTATTTACGCTGTCTTTTGCATCTTTAGGGTCATCTACGTTGGATATACGTTTATTGTTGGCACTATACGTTTTCCCATTGAATTTTAACGTATTTTTTAATTCAGATGACAAATAACCTTTGTTTATCGCATCACCATTTTCATTTGGTTTACCAACGTTGATAATTCTATGATTTTCCGCGTCATATGTGTTATTTTGTAGTTTTAATGTTGGCGATATCTTTTCCTTTAATATTTTTAGATTTATTGCATCGTTTTCATCCGAAGGATCTTTTATGTTTTTTAACCTTTTATTACTCATATCATAATCTCCATCAGGTGTTTGTGGTAAACCAGCACTTCTTTTTAAACTATTGGCATAATATAACCCATCCGAGGAGTAACGTCCGAACTTGTCGACACTCATAGTGCAACTGAATAGTATTCTAGGGAGTAACGCATTTTTATGAGATTACCCCACGGTTTCGGAGTTCATCCACTAAAGCCACCCATTCGTTTTCCAATCCAGTATGACCCGCTTCTTTAGCTTCATGTATTAGTTTCATTCTATCAACCAATTTATTGATATTATTGTAATAAATCACATTTGTGTTATACAGTTTCTTCATTAAACCTGTACCTGTAACAGACTTGTTTCTTTTTCTTGGTTCTGTAGCACTTATATCCAAAGTGGATGACACAAACCTTCGTTTTACAGGTTTTCTTGGTATTATTGGCATTGGTTGTCTTCTCGTTGTTGGTATTAACTTGGATACAAATTCTCTATATTTTAAAGACTTTGATCTAAAAACAGGTTGGTCAGCTGAATACTTCCTCCTGTATGCATTAGTTTGTTCCAAAATCTTTTTATATGCTTCCATGTCTTTTTCTTTAACTAACAATTCTAAAGGCTTATTTTCAAATAATAATTCAAATAATCCTCTTGTGCCCTTATATCTTTGATCACCAACAATAATATTATCATGTTCATCAATGTTTACCGGGCTATTACCAACCATTAAACCCTCTTCTGTTAATCTTACTCCATAACTATGGTAGTTTTTATTAGGGTTTGTTCCAGCTAACATTTTTATCATGTATTTCCTTCCTAAAGGTCCTTTGTTATGAATGTTTTCACCCAACAAGCTTATGTTTGACGGACCTTCCCTTGCTTCTTCTTTTTCCTCTTCACTAGCAGTTGATACAACTTCATGTCCTCTTTTGGCTTTTACTTCATATAATTCTCTTATTCCACTATAGTCTGGTGATTCTAGCTCTCTTTCGGGTTCTCCACCGGTAAAACCACTATATGTAGAGGATTCCGGGTCTTCATCGCTAAAATCTTCTGATTTTACATTTTCTCTTTCAAACTTTGTAATAGGTGCAATCGCATCTCCTTCCAATACAGGTTTAGCAAATTTTTTGTTTAATTGTTTCAAGGGTTCAGTAATAGGTTTAAAAGTAGATTCAAGGAATTTCTCCCTCTCGCTAATACCTAGTTTCAATGCTCTGTTTTTAGCCCGAATAGAATCACTAAGTGATTTTATTTCTTTTACTAATTTTTCTTGGTTAACCATGTTTGTAGCAAGACGTGTTGTACAACAATGAATGTGTTATACCACGTTTAATGTATTAATATAAATTTATCAAATCCTATCCTGTATCGACCATTGTTTAGCGGTTGTTCCTTCATAATTGTTAGGAACCCATACTTTTCAGCCCAAGCCTTTCCACACAACTCTTTAAATCGTTCAAATGTCATATCCGCATTTACATGATCAAAATATATATGTTTTAGGTTGGTTTCGTCCTGTTTAAATACAATTAACATGTTTGCATTGTCTCTAATGAGTTGTTTAGGTATTTTGCTGTAAGTTTGGCCAATATAAATGCTATCTATGTTGTTATGTCGACCCATAGCGAAGTAATTCCTTATTGTGTTTTGGTTTTCACAAGATACATCGTCGAATATAAACACGGAGAATGGTTTAGCTTCTTGTGGCTGCATGACACTCTCGCTTGCATTAAACTTTAAATATTTAACTTCAGGCACATTAGTCAGTATTTTTTCCAATAATTGATACTTTGGTTGTTGTAGTGATTTTGAAAATACATATAGATTGTTAAATCGTAATCCTTTAGGGTTTGTAATCAAATTGAATACTACATTAGTTTTTCCACAGTTGGAAGGTCCGGTAACCAGACAACGAACGGTGTTTGGTAACAAATTGCCATGCTTCCCACTATTGAATTCTGAATTATCCACTGTGAGTTCATCTATATTATTAATAGTAAAACTCTCTTTTTGTGGTACTATCTCCATCCTTTGTAATGGTTCAACCTAAAATGATTCTCTATCGTTATATCAAATCCTTTTTAGGTATCCAAGAATCTTCCGTCTTATTAAATCCTAACCATCGTACTTTGACCTTATCTTTTTTCCGTTGCAACACCTTTTCAACTAAATATACATCGCCTACTGTTGATTTTAACATTTCATGTCCATAAAACCCTCCTTCAAGCAATTGTCCTTTATTATCTTTTAAAATATATGTCTCAGGTACTGTAGGTTGTACTTTGAATACAGTAAAAACCTCATTGGTCCAATTTGGCAGGTATCTTTTACTGAATACACCTTTATATTTACTTATTCGCACTTTATCACCCACATTAAATTTTTTAGGCTTTAGTTTTTCAACTTTTGGTTTAGTATTCGTTTTTATACGTTTTAATACAAGGTTTTCATTTTTACTAGTTACTTGGTTTGGTTTCATCCCGATAGTCCTATGAAATTTGTTATTGTAATCGTTTATAAGTTTTGGTAACATATCAATCCATATGTGCGATCCTCTGTTGGAAAACATTTTATACATTGCACTTTTTAAAGTTCTGTTGAATCTTTCGATTATTGAGGCTTTTACTTCTGAATTGGTTGAATAATGGTTTATATTGTGTTTTTTCATTAAATTTGCAAATTCCTTATTAAAATATTCTTTTCCATCATCTGTTTGTAAATGTTTAATAGTATGTTTGTCTCTTTGTATAGCTGTTTCCATTGCTTTTGTAACACTTTTGCCACTTTTATCTTTTAGTGGTAAAGCATCTGCCATTTTTGAAAAACAGTTAATAACAGTCAATATGTATTTATATCCTTTATTTTGTTTGCTATAAGGAATCATTTCGATTAAATCCGCTTGATATAAATCATTAATTCCTTTTATCACCGTATTTCTTCGTGGAAACTTTCTTCTTGCAGGTTTATGAAGTTCGTTGACAATTTGTTGCTTCAAGTCCTTCATATTGCAGGTTTCAATGTTTGTTGTATCACATGTATAATCACAATGAATGTTGTTTTAAATATTCACATCATTTATATGGGTCAAGGTCATCCAAACTTGTGTAAAAAAATGGGGAACACGGCGTTGGACTTGCCGTGTTCCCCATTTTTTTACGGAAGGAGAAAGGAATAAGGTCGTAGTTGTAGAAGGACGAAGAATAGGTTACTAGTTGATGGGGTTTAGAGAGTAGTGGCCAAAAGGAAGAGTGTGGATTTTGTCGGGCATAATGTATCTTTTATCATCCCGAGCTGACAACGCTTTTTTAATTTCGGTGACACTGTAGACTTGATGCTTAAAGCTTCGGATATTGTTGAATGTTGCTGATATCGTAGTATCTTCAAACAAACAAGTCTTGTAGTGGTCAAATGTCACGTGTTTTTTCAAATAAGATGTCTTCACTCCTTTTGCTTTCTTCACTGTCGGTGTGTTGTTCTCGTGGTACATCTTAAATGAATACAATTTCGCCATCAGCGCCACTATTTCTTCTAAAAGCATTCCATTTGCTTCATCTTTGAATTTTCCAATTACTTTTTTATATTTTTCATTAAAATTTGGATGGTTTTTCGGATAGTCAGAAAAATCGAAATCTTCTTTGTATGGAAAAGTCCTTAGGTCTTCATACATGTCCAAAGTCTTTATCCAGTAGATAAACGCGTCCGTATCCATGTATGCGACTCCAATGTTTTCCCTTCCGTAATGTTTAACCATTTTGTTATAATGGAAATCATACATCAGGGTTTTACTTATATCCAAAATCGACATACCTATGTATAACGGACGGTCCATGACTATTGTTGTTTTCTTCATACTGACAGCGACTAGATTTTCGTTTATAATCATGGATGTTCCGAAATTTGGTTTTTGCACTAATTTTTCCAATTTCCTAGGATCACTCACTAATTTTACATTTTTGTGTTTTCTTTTGTTCTCCAAGGTCTTCCCAAAGATGGCATTGTTCATTAATTTATAGAAGTCCTTTTCAAATGCTGTTGTCGCTGCAGCTCTTCTTGCAGTGTTGGAATCAATATATGGTTTCAACCAACAAGACTGGGTGAATTCAATTGCTCTATGAATTCTCACTATACGTAGACCCAATTCAAGAGCCTGTTGAACTACCCAGTAGTGAGCCACATAGCGATCCTTATTCTCCAAGGTCATCATCAATTTTGGCCATCTTCCTGTCGGTGAAACTTCAGTCTTGGCTAGGAGAGGCAAGTCGTAGTGATGGTCATGAAGGTGCTCCGGGTATTCAAAATCACAGTCCAAAATATAGCCTTTTGGACCATCCTTTGGAATCTGTGAGATGTCTCCGATGGTGGCCGGGTCGATCCACTTGAAGTCAGCGTAGGGAAGCGGATTTGACATTGCCCAACCATAAAGGTTGTTTGCATCAAAATAGCCAAGGTAGACCGATGGTTGTTGCTCGTCGAAGCCGGGGATGTACTTGTTGTTGGCTTTGACATGACGTGTTACAGCTTGTGTCAAACCGCCCCGTACACCAGATTCCATCATGAGCACCATATCAATATCCGTTAGAAGTTCCAGTCGACAGTTGGTTGACTTTAGCATAGCTTGCCATGCTAATCCTGGAGATGTGTACGAGTGTAGAGGGTCCAGTCCATAGGCGGAGAAGCAGGTGTTTCTGAATTCTTCCATCACATCGCACAGCAGAGTTACGTCCAATTTTATATAAAAGTCAGAATATTCCCCTAAGGTTTGAATGTTTAGTTGGTTCCAAACATTACATGCATGATTGTAGTCTTCAACGGAGATTTCACTTTCGTTTAATTTGCTGTTGAAGGCTTCAATCGGCGGTAGACTGGTTTCTTCAAATTTTTCTGTAGAAGTTATGTAATCGTAGGGGAACACTCCTTTCCGTAATACTAGGTCTAATTTATCTTCAGGTACAATTTTTCTGGTTTCTTTTAGGTCTTCTCTTCTTAGGTTCTCTGACAATTTGGCTAAACTAGATGCCATAAATCTGTAAGAGTCTACGAAGCGAAGTTTAATTTTACCTACTGTTTTTGAAAAGCTGATGTACTTTTCCAATGTTGTAGCAAGAACATCAATTTTACCGTCATCTCTTCCTAACTCCGGGATAATAAAGTGGGAGTCGTAGCCGCTAAGATTGTGTAAAACGACAGGAATAAAGTTTGGCAGTTTGTAATTTATATTGCATGAATTACAAGCAGCTCCTCTGTATAACCCTGTCAGGTGATCGTGATCTCTTACTTTTGGATTTTCTTCACTGAACATCTTCTTGCATAAATAGCATCTTGTCGCTAAGTTGTATTCTTCTTGTTGATTTTGGTTTAAAGGTTCCATAGGTACAATATTACCGAACAAGCGTTGAACCTTTCCAGCAATATCGTACAGTTGGTCTACAAAATACTTAGCGGCTTCTTCACCACGGTAGAGTATTGGAGTGGATGTTAAACCATAGTCTTGCAATTGGTTTTTAGACAAGGTTGATTTAACTAGTAAACAAAAACTGTTGGGCTGATGCAACTGATATTTTGTTCTTCTAGTCACTTCGCCGTCCGGCAGCTCCTGTGGTACTAACGTTGATTCAAAATCTGCATAGACCACTATTGGAATTCGGTATTGGTGAACTGTCTTGTTAAATTGGATACACGCTCGAGATGGTGGTGGCAGACTAATCTTCACTTCATAGTTCTCGTTGCAAAGTCTTTTATGTTCCAATAACCAGTCCAATCCTCCACGTCTTGAATCTTTCCAAGAAAAGCAGAAACATCTCTTGCAAACTGTAATCCTATTTACTCTTTTGGTCAATTGTTTTACAACTAAGGCTTCAAAGTCCTTTATCCATACATAATGGGAAATTTCACCCTTAGTTATCAATAGCAAGTCCGTGTGGTTTCTTTGCTCAACCTTTACTACCCGCAAAGGATAAACGTTGTTTGAATCATCCAGACCAAAAACATTCACTGAAACGCCAGGATTTTTCTTTTCAAATTTGTCTATGTCTTTCAATGTAACTGGGTAGGTGAGGCCTTGAAAGTTGTAGCGGTGTTCATTTTCGTAATATTCTCTACCAACTCTTTCAGGATGATCTTTAACATACTTGGTTAACATTGCATACTTAAAACATTCATTACCTTCATTTTGCA
Source organism: Neoaliturus tenellus (assembly GCA_030545055.2). NCBI lineage: Eukaryota > Metazoa > Arthropoda > Insecta > Hemiptera > Cicadellidae > Neoaliturus > Neoaliturus tenellus. The sequence continues at coordinate 149,929,487 of CM061534.1, read as the reverse complement.
CATTCCTACACGATTTAGTGTTTTGGATTTTCTTTGGTAAAGGGATAAAACTACTACCCCTTAAACCATATCCATGCTTGTGAACCCTTACATCCATACCTTCGATTGATGACAAAGTCCATCCAGATCCTCTTCCTTCATGTTCTTGAAGTTTTGTTATAAGTTCTTCCAAGCATTCTTCAATAATATCATCGATGTTGGAGGTGAAGGTAAGGGTTCGGTTTTTGGTAATGAACGCTCTCAATGCTGTTTCACCATCAGTATTGTTAAACATAGCCTCTAACACCATTCCAAATTTAATAAAATTTAGCCTTTGTAATTCTTCCCTCAACGTTTGACCAACAAGTTCCTTAGCCTGGGTTATGAATGTTTCCAATTCCAATTGAACGTTATTAATTTTGAAATGTGTTACAACTCGTCCTGGCAAGGCTGTGGTGCGCAGTTGTCTTACATCTTCCAGTTCTTCTTCTTCCATATCCTCTTCTTCGGTGTCCTCTTCTTCGGTGTCCTCTTCTTCAATAGGTCTTGTAGCAGTAGATGGTCCAGCACCAGCAAATTGAATCACACTAGGTCTTCTTCTTTGCATTTGCTGTAGATAGCTGTCGTAGTAGTCCATCTGCTTCTGGTGCTCTTCCAAAAACCGGTCAATTGAGTCTAAGTCTATTTCATCCATGGTAATATCTTCTTTTCTATCTTCGTCTTCATGTACTTCTCTGTGTATGGTGAAAAGATCTTCGTCTTGAAAGATTTCCCCACAAATGTCGCAAAGAGCCATTTCAAACAGTTTGGCTTTGAATGCACACTCTGTGAATGTCCACGCAATAATGAGCAGCGCACTCCACCGGGACCCTTTATATCCGAGGCAGATAGGTGGGGAAAGTGACGTCATATGGAAACAGGTTATCACTTATGTGCTAAATTTAGCCTTTACACAACCGTTTGTAATACATTTATCAGTAGGCTTGATAAATTGATGATATTTGGTCTAGATTCAATAATTTGTACAAGTTTTTTCAAAGATGTCTGTTTGAGCAAGTTTATGTAGGTCAAGGTCATTTGGAATTATTATTTTGAGCGGGGGATAGAGCACTAAGCAGCATCATTTACTACAAAGTGCTCTATCCCCGCTCACATTCTTTTTTAACTTTTTGTTTAAACTTTTTACAAGGGTGAAACATCACCATCAGAGTCGGAATCATCCTCATCACGGAATAGGTAGCGATGACAATACATAATTCTTCTGGCAACTAACATCCTATCCATTGGACGATGGGGAGTGTCTTGTTCTTGTTCTTCTTCTTCTTCGATTTCCAATTGGAATTCCATTTCCGACTCAGATGACGACTCTAATGTTTCGTAGGCATGCAAGTCCACCTCATTGTCCGTTGAACCAGCTTCGTCAGAGTCCGTTTCAATATCCATTATCTCTTCCTCCTCCTCTTCTTGATCAACCGCAGGTAGTTGGTCCTCTACTTCTATAATTTCTAGAGGTATAACCTCCAGAATAGAGACAATTCTGTTGCGATGGAACACGGTGTTGTCAAGTGGAGCCATGGTATGAAAGTGGTGTATCTATCCAATTGGTTTGCCCTTTTTATACCCCCACCAACTATACATTTTATGTGGGTCAAGGTCACGTAAAGATACCCTTTGAGCGGGGATAGACCACTAAGCAGCATGCTAGTCCATTGCCGCAAAGTGATCTATCCCCCGCTCTATTCCGCAGACCACACTCAAGTCCAAGTCCACATCCAAGTCCACATCCATATGTTACACTTTATTATTACTGCCACCAAGTAATTGTCACTCGCACATTTACTTGGTTTTGATAAAGGTACTGCACAAACTCCATATTGGTTGTTTGTTCGTTATACAAATGCATCATGAAATATGCAATCTTATCGATTGCGGCATTGTCCAACGGTTCGCAATTCACAAGTTCCAATGTGCCCTGGCTGGTCTTCTCCTCTATAAGTTCCACCACTTCGTTGATGTCTTCTTCCAAGAGGATGAACTCAACACTGAAGCTCTCCATTGTTGTTGATAGTGTCTAGACAAATGCTTGACTAAATGCTTTATTCATCAGTCCTACATATATACCAATTTCCCCCTCCTATTACCCATTCCCCCTCTACCTTTATATGGGTCAAGGCCATCCAATAATACCCTTTGAGCGGGGGATAGACCACTAAGCAGCATGCTAGTCCATTGCCGCAAAGTGATCTATCCCCCGCTCTGTATTCCACACAAGTCCTAGTCTTTACACACACACATAAGCCCCCAGTCTTTTACACTTACTCATATACTCTGTCCTCCCTGCCAATTAAGAGTTCCCCATGTTTGCCACTATTTTCAATTAACCTTTCCAAGTCCCAAAACACAATGTCCAAATTAACCAAGTTCGCTCGTCCAATTTGAAACACACTATTCCCCCAAAGTCACTTGCTCTCACTTGTTGTCCTGTATACTGCTTCTTCTTCCACGCTACAATCACTACCCTACCTTCTTCAACAACCATTCTTTTAACGTTATCATACACCTTCTTCAACATCCCTTTACAGTTTAAATAGTTTATGGTTACATACTCCCACTCCTTACCAATGATCAGTGATCCACTCATTTTCTAGCGTTCCACTGGAAGGTTCAAAGCAGAATGAAGTCGGGATGTACAGACCCCCCTCTTTTATACCAGTTAACCGGTTGTCCTTGCTGTAAAGTGGGTCAAGGTCATCCAATGCTACCCTTTGAGCGGGGGATAGACCACTAAGCAGCATGCTAGTCCATTGCCGCAAAGTAGTCTATCCCCCGCTCTGTATTCTACACACACACACACACACACACACACACATGTCCCTGTCCAAGTCTTTCATTACATACCCAATATATATTCAGTTCCTTCATCATCACTATCACTCATCACTGCTTCCACAAACTCCACAGGATTAAAGTTAAATTGTTTCAATTGTTCTTTTAAGTTTTCAATTTGTTGGTCCTTTACTTCTAAAACACTGTGAAGGTGTGATATGTAATCCGCTGCCTCGTTGATGCTTGCTACTCTCGGATCGCCTAACTTCAAGCTGGGAACTACACCCTGCAGCCTGTAGTACGCCATACGCCTTTCTTGCTCCTGCCGTTGACCAGGACTGAGCAAGCCTTGCCCGTCTTGGCTCACCTCCAGCAAGGTCCGTAGCATTGGAGCTTTGCAGGCGTTTGCCCGAGCAACAGTTATGCTGTGGAATGGTCGAGCAGGTCCACGAGTAGCAGGCAGGACGTTGGCAGCACGCCTTCTTGAAGAAGAAGAGGAAGCCTGAGAAGTTTTGCAGTTGGAAGCCATGTTGAAGTGAGGTATTCAGCTAAGCGATACAAAGCAGAATAACCAAACTGCACATCAATACCCGTATATATACACTTATCAGTGGTGGGGGTACTAGCTAGCCTTGGTAAAGTGGGTCAAGGCCATCCAAAAACATTACCAGAACGGGGGATAGATCACTAAGTGGCATGTTAGTCCATTGCCACAGAGTGATCTATCCCCCGCTCTGTATTTCACATTCACGCACACATTCATACATACACACAAGTCCCAGTCCAAGTCTTTACCCACACACCTATCCACTCTCATCCTCACTATCATCACTGTCCAACAGGCTTTCACACTTCTTAATCAGTTTTTCCCATTTACTCCTGACATAAAGTAGCTCCCTGCGAGTATTCTCTAGCATTCTGTCCCTTTGCTCTATCACTTCGTCGTACCACTCGATGATGTTTGGTGGAGTCTGAGTTGATGCATCCGTCGTGGTTGGTTGAGACGCTCCGCTGCTCCGCAACTCCTTCCTCACAGGACCAAAGCCGGAGAATCGGACACGACTTCTTGACGAAGGCGCCGATCGGATTGGTCCAATGCTCGGGCTGGAGTTGGAGGCGACCGGGCCAGAGGTAGAGGCTGGGACGTTCATAGCAGACATGGTGGTGTTCAGCTTAACGGTGTAAAGCAGAATGAGAGGACGGTTGATCACCACTCCTATATATACCCATTTTTAGTGGTGGGGATAACACTGGGGGGGGGGGGGGGTTAAAAGAAATTTTGCTTAGTCTTCCCGGTCATCAGTTTTACATACCTTTAGCACACCCATTATTTTGGTTTCTTCAATAACTTTACACACCTCAAACACCCAAGCAAACAGCTCATCTATGTTGTTATAGTTAATTTTTGTCCAGTGTTCATACTTATGAGTTTGGTTGTTTATAATACATAGATAAAATGTAGACCCGTCTTGTCTTATACAATACTCAACTTCCATTCTATGCTGGTTTAGTACTTCCCAAGCATTGTGTTGATCTATCAAGAAGTCACCACCTTTGTAATTGTACCGTGACATGTTTACACGGAGCACAGAAACTGACTGAAGCAAATGAACGGCTCATACAAGCTTAGTAAGAGCGTTAGAGTGGGGGTATCACGTGATACACAACATTAGTTGTAAGTAATTTATATGGGTCAAGGTCATTCAAACTTTGAAAAATTTTTACCTCCAAACACTTGTAGCAAGCTACAAGTGTTTGGAGGTAAGTTTTTATTTGTTAATGATTTATTTGTAACTTAGTCTTCACCCTCAAGGACACGGTTTGAGATTGTCCCAGTGACTTTACATCACCGCCAGGTTAAAGTATTATACAAGTCAAGTATTTTTTTTTTATTAGTTGACTTGTATAATACCCCTCTCCCTTACTTTAAGAGGGTTAAGACTAAATTTGGAAAAATAATTTGGAAAAAGACTTTTTAAATATTGTCCAACACAGCCTAACAATTTTGTTTTTTTTTTTGGTGGGCCCATGTCCTAGTCCATTTCCCACACGGTTTCACATCCTTTCCTTCGTATTAGATAGGCTTTAGGTATGAAAAATTCTCTTTGTACCATACGAGGTGGTACTTGCATTGTACAAAGGCGGCCTTCACCTTTTACAACGATTTCTACTTTCTTATTACCTGCTCCATATGTCTGACCAATGAAATAGTATTTTTCATCAACCTTTAGCCTTCTAATATCCCGCGGTTGCGGACCGTGGGGATGTCTGAACTTGAACGTTTTAGGCTTAATGTACAGAGTATAGGGTTTGAATTGCCGAAATTTGACTGTACTTTTGAGGTGTCGTTGGCAGCGATCCCCTTCTGCACAAGCAAGTTTCTGGCAACACAAAACCCCAAATTTACTAGACATCCAAGCGTAATCGCATTTCTTACCCTTGCCAGCAGGGGCTTTAACGCGTTTACGTTTCTGTGTTGGACTCTTTAGCGGAGTGTCTTGGAGCTTCTCTGAATTAGGCTGGCTAGAAGGGATGGGGTTGGAAGGAGGTAGAAGGGGCAAAGATTGTTCAAGCGGGATGGAGCAAACAATTTTGGGCGGGGTAGGAGAGCGTGTTAGGTCTATGGTGGGAAGATCAGGGGAGAAGATGGATTTACGGGGTAGTTTGGTTGGTGTAGGTGGCATGGGGGATATAGGTGAAGGACATTGGGATGTAGTGTATGAGAGGATTTTCCGGGTTCTGCTGTATGGGGTGATCCTCGACCTAGACGTCTCTTCAAAAGCCGCAGACTCCGATCCTGAGTCCGATAGCAGCGAGAGTGCTGGAGAGGCTACCGGGACTCGGCCTGACGACTTGACGAGTTCTCCTGACGATGGCTGTGCACCAGCCTCTTCCACTGTCGCCGGCAATGGCGACAGGCTGGGCATTGAGGCGGGCTGTGGTGGCGGCGGCGGCGGTGGCGGCATCGTCAGGCAGCTCAGGATGTTCGCAGTCATCAGGTATTCCAGGATCGAAGTCGAGGATGATGAGGGTCGAGACGCGTCGGTCGAGGTTGAAGTTGATGGGTAGTTTTTTAGCTTCAGACCCATTTTACCCATTGTAATAAATGAAAAGAAGTGAACGTGTAAAACAAAAGTCTCAAGAGCGAGAGAGAGTACCTGTCCGTATGGGAGCTTGGACCGGAATGAGAAGTGCGTGCAGCCCGGCCGCCTTATATCCCCACCGGGGCTGCCACGCCCAGGATATTAGGGGTGGGGGTGGGGGTGGGGGTGGGGGTGGGGGTGGGGGTGGGGGTGGGGGTGGGTGGGGGTGGGGTGGGGGGGGGGGGTTCGCACTTTTTGCGGGGGGGGGGGGGGTTCGCACTTTTTGCGGGGGGGGGGGGGTTCGCACTTTTTGCGGGGGGGGGGGGGGGGTTCGCACTTTTAAAAAAATAAGCCCCACTTGAGGCATTTATGTTACCATAGCTGAAGCCTCCCAAGGGACCCAACTATTAACAACTCCAAACTTGTGGGTTACAAATACCTAACTGTTATATTTTTTTTTTTACAGACATTAATGAATTAACTGTGTTAATAAGACCTGACTGTTAAACACTTTGAAAGATTTTACATATTTAGGTCAAGGTCACAAAAAAACTTTAAAAAAATTAAGCCCCACACCCCCCTTTGGGGGTGTGAGGCACTTGGGTTGTCATCGCTGTAGCCTCCGAAGAGACCCAACTATGACAACAAGGCAACATCCAATGTCGTGTACCCTTCGCCACGCAAGACTTGTAAACATTTACTGCATTGTCTTTTCAGTAGTTAACAAAGATTCATTTACATAATTTTGTGTTTCCAGAAGGAAACAAACTGAGGACACCCTAGTGGCTTACGTCCTCGTCCGAGTGCAGAGGCCGCCGCAACCTTTTGCATGCCAGCGTACAAACGGACATGCTCCCAAATGCCATCCGCAACCTTTTGCATGCCTGGCAGGAGCCTACCGATAATTAAAATAGGCTTTACACGGGGGCCTACTCCCGTAACCTATCTTTAATATTTTTCATTTAAAATGCATTGAATTTTTACAAGTCTTTGTAGGTCAAGGCCACACGGACATTAAAAAATTTCGGCCCCCGTACATCCATGGCGAACCACGAATGTTCGGGGGCCTTGGGGACTAAAAACACAAATAGCTAACAAAGATTCATTTACATAATTTTGAGTTTCCAGAAGGGAAACATACTGAGGACACCCTAATGGCTTACGTCCTCGGTCCGAGTGCAGAGGCCGCCACAACCTTTTGCTTGCCAGCTTACAAACGGACATGCTCCCCAAATGCCATCCGCAACCTTTTGCATGCCTGGCAAGGAGCCTACCAATTATTAAAAGTGGCTTTACACGGGGGCCTACTCCCGTTCCCTGACTTTACAATTTACTTTGAGCATTGCAAAAGCTCAAGGGGGGATTGCTAAAACAAGCGTATACACTTTAGAAAAATATAACACACTTACAACACACAATTGAGCTCAACGTAGTCAATGCTGGAACAAGCACATACATGTTAAACACATATAACAAACAAGACACAAAGGATAAAAGACACACAGGAGACATAAGGTACAAGTAAAACACTCTCATATAAAACAATTCGCAATACCCAAACGCAAGCGCAATATCTTACAACTAATACAAGTCTTAAAGTTAGAGTAGACTTCGCTAAACACTGAAGGCGCCATTCAATGTTTAGTGATGCCTATGGCGGTCCGTCCCGATCGTTCACGTTCAACGCGCGGGAGCGGACTGCGAGCCGGCTCTGGCTGGGCCCCCTTATATCCCCACCGGGGCTGCCACGCCCAGGATATCAGGGGTGGGGGTGGGGGTGGGGGTGGGGGTGGGGGTGGGGGTGGGGGTGGGGGGGGGGCACTTTTTGTCGGGGGGGGGGCACTTTTTGTCGGGGGGGGGGGGCACTTTTTGTCGGGGGGGGGGGGGGCACTTTTTGTCGGGGGGGGGGGGCACTTTTTGTCGGGGGGGGGGGCACTTTTTGTCGGGGGGGGGGCACTTTTTGTCGGGGGGGGGGGGGGTCAGGTAAGTTAAGTGGGTCAAGGTCACCCACAACACTTGTACTCTAAGTGTTGGCTATACCCCCACCACAACTGGGTCCCTAGGCTGCACAACACCGCTTCGCCAGTATGTCTCCGGCTTCCATGTGGTGCGTCTCGCTGTTCTCTAGCTCTCTATATGTAAGTAATTTTACAAGTTCTGAATGTAGGTCACTACACTTTAACTCTGGGACGATATCGACTTGTAGTATTTCAGTGTTTTGACTCAAGGTCATCACACTTTAACTCTAGCACATCAGTTATCGTACCAGAGGTGCTCAATAACCTAACTTGTAATGTTTAGGGTGGCGTTTGCACGCCACGTGGTATCGCCATGAGTGTCCAGTCCAGGTTTTAAGTTAAATTAATTTTACTGTAATCTTTTCCATTTCCGCTTCGTTTTGCCAAAGTTTAAGGTGTCGCTTAATAAAGTGGTATTTCTCTAAAGTTATAGGAGATTGCAAGGATACAATTAGTTTATTTAGGAGACTCTTCATCTTGGAGTTTAACACAATTTCCACTTTGACTTTGCTTCCACGGCTCTCACAGCCTAAGCTGTACAGGAATGTTTCTTCTAGTGCCAACTCCGGCCAAGAGAACAGTGTGTTCACTGTAGGACAGCTCATGGTGAAGTGATGCGATACTCCAGCGTACCACCTCACCTTCCCCCGCCACTGTGACCTTCCCCCACTCCTGCTGTTTCCCCCACCTCTTTTCCCTTGACTCATGCGCTACAAGCAGTCTCTCAGTATTGTGCGGACTTTTGTGAGGTGAAGCCATGTCGCAGGACACTTTAGGTAAGAAACTTAGCCGTGTTAAGACTTTATTAGTTGCTCACTGTCCACCACTCAAAGTTGGGAGAGTTTCAACTTTAGCTAAGTGGCGCAAACTGTTGCGCGGACACCCTAAGTTTTATACAAAACAGACTAATGTCAGTTTTACTGATGAGGATTTGTTTAGAATGTTGGATGAGATGACTTTTCCTTGCAAAATTCAGTTAGTTACTCCCATTCCTGACAGTTTGGAGTCTTAGTCTCTCAAGCCGATATACCTAGAGTACGCGGAGCCTGGAGGTCAGTCGCTCGGTGACTGTCGTGGGGTGCGCATCGGTGTCGGCGCTCCGTTGTTAGGTTTTCAAGGTCACAGTAATATCAAATTGTTGGTGTTGTGCTGGTTCAAGGTCACCTGAGGGATAACCGATTGCCCATTTAGGCAGGGTCATGTCAGAAACTCGAGTTTAACTTGGCACTTTTGCCGTTTCTCGTCGAAAATTCGCTCCAAGTGGTCAAGGTCACGGGGACTCTGACTGAAACTCGGAGCGTAGTGCGAGAAACGGCAAAAGTGCCAAAAAATTTTAAGTTTCGGCGTGACCTTGACCTCAGTGGCGTCGGTGACGTCATTTTGATGACGTAAGGGGTGATGACGTCATCAGCACGTCATTTCTGTGACGTCATGGGTGTGACGTCATAGAAATGACGTCATTAATGATGACGTCATCGATGACGCAATCGATGACGTCATCGATGACGTCATCGGTGAGGTCATTGACCTCGATGACGTCATCCCTCAGGTGACCTTGAACTGGGCCAGCACCAACAATTTGACACTACTGACATTGCAGTTAAAAATTAAATGGCCGTCATTTTGAACACAGGAAAATAATAATTTCTTTTCTGAAAATTAACATTGTTGTGATAAAGTGCCATGCCAAATATGAAGTAAATCCATCAATACGATACGAAAAAATATTATTGTACGTTTAAAAAACAAAACGGCGGCTAGCTGCTAAACGAAGGATTTTAGTATATATGTTTATATGACCCTTTTTGTTTATTTTTATGTGTAGAATCAGCTCCCGAAATTTCTACACTTCGTCGTGAATCACCGTGTATGAAAATCAATGCGATAATCTATTTTTTTATTTACTTAATTAATAGTAAATCTTACGGAACCATGCAAAAAATCAACCACAACGTAATGTTCCCTATGTATAGCATTTCCTGATCTCGTTTAGCGTATGTCAGCTTGCTGGGTGTTGAAGTCACCGACAGCAATGTCCTTTAGTCCTTTTAACATAAAGCAATGTCCTTTCCTTCATCCGCGCAGATCCTGTACCCCCCCCCCCCCCTTACCATCGGTGCTGGGTGTTGATGGGCTAAATTGTTTTGTTGTCGAACATTGAAGAAATTCGACAACTATAGAAGGAACTTTTGAGGGTGTCTAATGAGAGTGGACGCAAATTTGATATTAAATCTCGGTTTGTTCATTAAACATGAACATTTTCATATCGACTACTGAAATATTATAAAAGGTTACTTAGCAACTCAAGCAATTAATTACGATCAAAATTGTGGAATTTAGGCTTGAGTGTGAATTCAATGTAACAATGATCCTTCGATAGTCTGAGAAGTAGACCTACCAGTCTCAATTATTCACGATTTACAGAAAGTCACTTTTATATAGGTCACAAAACACTTTGAATATAAAGGGGTTTTCTAAAAAATAATTTAAATCCCAAATAAAATAGATTGCAACAAAAATAAATGTGAATACGTACGAGAAGTAGGGCTTAATCAGGTGAATATTTTAGTGACTATTTTGCTCACCAACATTGTTGTGTATTAATCCAACATTTTTCTATAAACCTATGTTGCCAATGTTGTTATCGAACACCATAGTGATTTTCATTTACGTTAAAACTGTCGTGTGTATCATAGTTGACTGGTTGGCTGTATTTTACAAAGCCATGGTTTCTACGTGGTGGATGAAACACTCAAAACACTCTTGTGTTGAAAATGCATTATTGATGTTGGCCCAAAAAAAGTTTAGTTAATACAATCATAGTTAAGTTCCTTTGTCGTAACATTAAAGATACTGATGAATTGTAAAGGTTAATTTTACTTTGGTAAAATTGTAAACACTTTAGTCTCTAATATATTGCCAACAGTTGGTTAATGTTGATCTAAATGTTTATCTAATGTTTATGAGGCATTGGTTAAGTTTGAAACAACAGTAAGATATTGTCATTTTTACTGTTCATTAATTTTATTCTACATTAGTCCACATAGGCTACCCTTTCTTAAAAGAGTTTCTTAAAATAACTTTAGTTACTGTGATTTTGAACACAAGTTAAGTTTGAAACAACACAAGGTCATGACAAGTTAGCATCTTCCTTACAGTAGAATTGACAGTAAGGTACTTCCTTTGGTCCCAGGAACAATACTAGCGGCTCGAGTTCAAAGAGCGGGTGGCTGAAAAAGAATGAAAATTAATTAATAAACCTTAATTTTATCTAATTGAAACTAAACAACACTAAGCAGTGTTTTATACTTTAGGAAATTAAATTTTTTTATCCCAACATTTGTATTTTTCGAATCTATTAGATACTATATTTGCTAAATTTAAAGATACACGCAATATACCAAAAACTTTACATTAACATTTCTTTGATTCAACAGCAGCATTTAAGCTTATATCTTATTGCGTCCATATAAATTTTAATGGATTATAGTTAGGGGTTTACTGATAAGTTTCATTTTAGCGGAGTTTCCCACTAGCATGTGGTGCTTGCTTTTTAGCAAATTTCCCATAGGGAATATAAGCTATTACCGTAGGTCTCATGGTAAGACCTAAGCCCGGGACCATGTTACTTTTTCGTTTTAAGGTGCCCAGAGACCAAAAATAATAGTCATTAATATATATATATATGTATGTGTCCCTAGGCACGATAACTCTCGTAAAAACGGTCCGATCGACACCAAATTTGGTGGAGATGTGTAATCCTACGTTTATTCGGATGAGTTCGTAAACCAGACATATCGACCAATCGGAAGGGGTAGTTTTGGAGGGTTTTGTACCCCAAAAATGGGTTTTATGTATTTTTCATATGTAAATTTTAAAAATTTTAAATTTTTATTTTGACCATTGGATTTAGCTCAAAAAACACACAATTTAGTATTTTGAAGCTTTGCTCTATCTCCATTGGTTACCGAGATATTACAAAGTCTAAAGACAGTACATTGTCTTTTGGGGCTCCAATGTTAATCTTATGGAGAATAAGGATGTGTTAATATTTCACTTATTAACCAATATTTTTGGATGAAACTTGGTATTTAGCTTCATTTGGTTGAGATTCATCCATTTAAGGTAAAAAAAACTTGGTTTTAGTACTTATCATGGCAGCAAATCTCCATACTCTTTTCCCATGTTAATCATATGGAGAATAGGCAAAACTCTTTTATTTATGGACAGATATTGATGAAACATACTATATGGCTTTATATGGTCAAAATAATTTTTTTCTAAGCTAAAAACCTACTTTTAGTATCCCCCATGGCAGCATACCTGCATACTTTTTCCCTATATTTATCTTAAGAAGAATAGACATTTATTTCCCTATTTATGAGCACGTGATGAAATTTTGTTTACAAGTTTAGCTGGTCAAAATTAATATTACTAATTTGGAAATTCGCTGAGTATGCAGGTCTGCTGCGACGGGGGGTATTTACTTTCTCCCTCTATACCATAGTATATGGAGAATGTATTGTTTTCGTCAAAATTTTTTAATATGAGTTGTTGGTGGATTTATCCATTTTGGTGCCCCTGAGTCCAAAAAAGTGTTTTTCGGAGTGATGTCTGTCTGTGTGTGTGTGTCTGGATGTAAACAGAGCTAGAGAATGCCCCAATGGTCCGATTTTAGTGAAATTTGGTATGTATGTCCAAACCCACCATAATTCCAGGCGTTTTTTTTCATTTTTTTTAAATTTTTGATTTTGAAGGGTAGTTTACTCCCAAAACCCTAAAAAAACGTAAAAAATCCAAATTTCTCAAAAACGGCTCTAACGATTTTGATTAAAATTTTGTGGTTTATTAAGATTAAAATGCTGAATAAAATGACACCACCCGCATCTCTGAGAAAATGCGCGTTCAAAAGTTATAGAGTAAAAAGTGTTTCAAAAATCTTTTTTTTTGGATTTTCCAGATAGCTGTTATCTTGAAATAAATTTTACTTATCACCATTAAATCAAGCTCAAAAAACTAAATAATCCAGTTTTTAAATTATTGTCCTACGTCAAGTGGTTGCGGAGAAAATTTAATTTTTCGTTTAGCGGTAAACGCAGTACGTTGTTAAAAGTCACAGACGTGCGTAGGGTCAAACGAGCGCCGCTCAGCTGGTAGCTATCCGACTGACTCATCAAGACTGTAAATACTAGGAATACGCTCCGATGTCCGTCCCGTACAAGAATTTTTTACTCTCTTTTTGAGTTATTAAGTGAGGCTTTTTATGGGGTTTTTTTTAGGGAGAGGTAAGAAAAATGCATTACTCACACAGGTGGCAAGTCTGTAGTGTGGGGCTCCCCTAAAAATGGGTTTACCCACTAAAAAACCTCCTCTACTCTTTAGGATTCTAACCTGGAATTGTTTATCACATTACGTCGGGCTAGGCCTAAATTTGGCTAACGCCGGTGGGGCTTACTCCTTATCCAGCCACTCGATCAAGGGATTTGGGTCACTTCGCGGTCCAGATCGGTTTCTTTTCCAGGAGGATGGCCCGGACGAACTGTGATAAACAATCCCAGTTTTCCTCATCCTCCAAGATCTTTTGGCAGACCGAGTCCACCGAAAATGCACCAAAAAATTTGTGTGGCCTTCAGGCGGGGCCCTTCCCAACGGGGGCAGCGGAAGAATGTGTGTTCCGCATCGTCGGGAACGCCCGAGCAATAAATGCAGTCCGGTGAACCGGTCTTGCCCATCCGGTTCAGGTACGACCGAGATAGCCGTGAATTGTCAAGAATTGGCTGCCGTTCCACCCATGGTTGGACGTGCTTGATAAGTCGCGCAGTCCATCGTCCTGGGGTGTCGTGCTCCCAGCTGTGTTGCCACTGCTGGAAGGTTCTGGAGCGCTCTTCTGTTCTTGCCGTGTCCTTTTAATCTCGCCTTGTCTCTGATAAATTGCCTTCCTCTCTCCTGCCAAGAGCTTGACAGGGATAACTCCGGCGACCACCAGGACGGCAGGCTCAGACACTGTCCGGTAGGCGGAACACACCCCGAGCGCCGCTCGACGTTGAACCCGGGCGAATCGCAACCTGTACTACTCTTTATCGAGAGCGTCTGCTCACACCTCTGCTCCATAAAAAAGCACGGACTGAACCGCGGACATCAACAGACGTCTTCTGCTGGATCGTGGAACCCCGACATTGGCCATCAGCCTACTAAGGTAAGTGACTACCTTAGCGGCCTATTACGCCGTACGGAATATCTGATCCCTCCAGCTTAACTTGGTGTCTACCATAATCCCGAAGTACTTAGCAGCACGAGTTGATTGGACCACCTTCCTTCCCACTCGGAACGGAACGACGGTCTCCATCCTTTTCTTCGTAAGGATCACAATCTCCGTCTTACGGAGAGTACGCGAGAGACCGTGATCGAACATCCATGTGTTGACCACACACATGACTCGGTTCAACTTTAGTTGGGCCAGCTCAACGTGGCGTGCGACAATGAGAGTTGCAACATCATCGGCGTACCCAACCAAAGTGGTTTCCTCAGGCATCTCCAACCTCAGGAGGCTGTCATAGGCAACGTTCCAGAGATCCTGGCCGAGTATTGAATCTTGCACGGCACCAGAAGTGACTTCCATCGTCCACGTTCCGTCCCTTGTGTCGTAAATCAGGCTTCGAGAGCGGAGATAATCCGCAACAAGATGAGTCGCAACAGATATGCAGGAACGCGAAAGGTGCTGCGAAGCGCATCCAGCATATCGACCCACCTCGCCGAGTTAAAGGCATTCTTGACATAAGCGTAACAAAGAAGCACTACTTAGCGAGAGAAATGGTCGTGGCTCTCGGCTCTCTTCACAGCTCTCTGGACTTCGGTGATAGCGTCAATCGTTGACCGTCCCTTTCTGAAGCCGTGCTGACGGGGGCAAAGTACCCAGCAGCTTCCACGGCAGACGTCAGGCGGGAACGGATCAGCTTCTCGGGCAGCTTCCCAGCCGTGTCCAACATGCAAAAAGGCCTGTGGGACGACGGCAGCTCGAGATCACCTTTGGCCCTTGCTGATCAAGTCTGACGGTCTGACAAGTCTGGTGGTTTTCCAGGGAGCCGGAAACACCCTTTCTACCAAACAGGCGTTGTACATTCTCAACAACAAATCAGCATTAATTGAAAATACTTTCTTTAAAGCCTCCCTGGGAATCCGTCCGGGTCAGGAGCCTTGTTGCTCTTTAGGGAGAGAACGGAGGTTTCCATCTCCTCGAATGTGAAGAGTGGAACGTCATCTAACAGTCCAAAGTCAACCGGCGTACATCCTAGGCCTAGCCTACAAATACAAACAATGATTTTAGCTAAGACCTCAAAACAAGCAAGTAACTTAATAATAATTATGCTTATAATATTAAAGGTAAATAGATTGTAGAGCGAAAAAACAATACAATTTAAAATCCATGATTGCAAATTAATAAAAATCAAGTAATGTAAGTACTGTATTGTAGAATTACGCTTACTTAACACTTAATGCATATTTTGTTACCTGAGACATAGGCTACAATGGCACAACACATTCTAATTAGTTGTTCAATTTAAATCTTTCTCCCAAATAGATATTTGTTGTATCCCATAAATTAGTTAATCGCACAATTCCGTACGACAGCAATTCATTCCACATCAACATGCCTATCTTTTTGTATAATTTATAACTTCAACAAGTAAACATAAGTGTTGATCTATTTAATTTAACAAATAGGTCTGTCAAAATATCAATTAAATTTTATTTAAAAACGTAACATAACGGCGAGCAGATATAAACAAGAAAAGGTTATGTTAATATGTTGAATGTTGTTTTCAGCAAACACAGCAACAACTCAGCTGCGATGGGGGAATATAAACTGATCATAGCAACTACATTAGTCAAATCATGTAGCCTAAACAACTAAAGTTCTGTCAAAAATTCCGGAAAATAAGCTTTTTTAATACTTGAAAATAATTGCTCGATTATAGTTTATTACCTAGTTTAAAATACTTAAACTCTAACCTGAGAATTTCATTGAAATCAAATTAGTAATAAAAAAGCCTTTTGGGGGTCTAAAATTCGCCTAAGAGAAATTTAAAGTCAATCGTAAAGAATTTTATACTCTATGTTCCATATAGTAAAAAATTCAACTAAAATGCGCGAAAGTTCGATTTGCAACGTGGACTTGCATGGATATCTGTTTTGACACAAATTTTTTTTTTTTTTTTTTTTTTTTTTTCTCTTTATTATGGCTCGAGCATCAACCCAAGAAGCCATCAAAAATTACAAGTTATAACAGAACAAACAGTTACAAAGAACAAAAACACATACAAAAGAAAGTCATTGTAAATAGCACATTAAATCTACACTTGCATTTCCACTATAAATTTAGAACTTTTGAATATTAAATTTTCTTTGAATTTGGAATAAAAAATCAACTATATGAGGCCAAAAAACATGTCTATCAACATTTAGAATCACTCTTAAATCTGCAGGAACTGGTAATTTTGCTTTATTGTACAACTGTAATAAATAAGCCCTCTCTTCAGAAAAATGAGGGCAGTCCATGACAATATGTTGAATCGTTTCCAATACATCTTGATCACAAAAACGACACTGCGGAGATTCAATTCTTTTAATTTGGAACAACTTAGAGGCTGTAAATACATGACCAAATCGTAAACGGCACATCAAGGAAGTTTGGTAGCTGTTCATATGAATGAGGTAAAACCAGGGAAATTTTGATGGTACGCTTTGAACAAATTTGTACCAAGCCCCTTTATTACATTGGTCAAAATCAGTTTCGGATATTTTAAGGATGTTTTTCTTAATTACGTAGACAAAGTCCGATTTTAGGATATAGCATCTTTTAACTTCAGACAGCGTATAATTAGTAGTGGCTTCTTTGGCAATTTTATCAACTCTTTCATTTCCCAAAATCCCGATATGTCCTGGAATCCACTGTAAGATAATTTCTTTAGAGTTTTTCAAGGCAATCAATCTTTCAATAATACTTAAAACCAAAAATTCGTCAGATTTTCCTTGAAGGGCATTCAATATAATTTGTATAGAGGATTTTGAATCAGTCAGAATTATAAATTTAGTACTTGCACATTCTGAAATGTAATTTAGAGCCTCGAAAATTGCATATAATTCCGCCGACATGTTAGATGCATAATATGGAAGACGAAAACTTAAGGACAGATTGATTTTCGAAACAAAAACTCCAGAACCAACCCCTGAACAATTTTTCGCTCCGTCTGTGAAAATTAGAGAGTATGATTTTGCCAATGAATCTTGAATAATTCTTAGAGACATCTGCTTTAAAACTAAAGAGCTGGTTTCCTTTTTTGATGGAGTATATTCTTCAAGTTCGCATTTGAGAGCATCATCCAGATCAATTAATTGCAGAGGGAAAGGTAAGTCAAATCTTGATTTTGGGCACAGGACCCCGTCAAAGCAGTCACCACGCAACTCTTGAATCCTTTGGAAGGCGGAAACAAGGCCAGGCATGGTCTTTTTGGACCAGTAAGGGTGGTGGGGACATAACATACCCAGTTCTGATAGATTGAGAAACGCCGGGTGTTCTGTAGAAATCTTCAGTGACATTTTCTCAGTTAAGTGTTTTACCCGTAGATGAATCGGCAAAGTAGCGGTTTCTCTCTCCAAAACATTGATTGGTGTTGTTTTAATAGCACCCAAACATATCCTAAGTGCAGCATTTTGAATAACAGAAATTCTATTTAAGGCACTATTGTTCAAATCACCGTAGATAAAACTACAGTAGTCAATTTTCGAAAGAATTAGAGATTTGTAAATTTTTAAAAGAAATTTTGGGTGAGCTCCTTTACGTTTACATGATAAAGATTTCAAAATATCCAAACGTTTCCAGCAGTCTTTAGTGATTGTATCTAATTGAACGTTAAATTTTAATTTATTATCAAATGTTATGCCCAAAATAGTGTGACTATTCACTAATGGTAATTTCTTACCGTAGATAAAAAAGTCATAATGACTTAGATTTCTCTTTCTTGAAAACAGCATTACCCTGCATTTGTCAGAATTAAAGATCAAACCCAATTTTAAGAGTGATGTTGATAAACTCTCTAAGGACAGTTGAAGATTTTCACATGCTACAAGGTCAGACTTAGAAGATGAACATACAAGTATATCATCCGCATACTGGAGAGATAGGCAGTCACTGCTAATACAGCTGTTAATGTCAGCGATGTACAAGGCAAATAGAATTGGACTCAAAACACAGCCTTGAGGAAGACCTCTATACACTCGCTTTTCAATACTCGTAGGTGCAGAATAGCTGTGAAAGGAAACCGTTCGATTATGTAGCCAATTAAAACAAAACGTAATAATTGAAGTAGGAATTCCGCACATGAACATCTTCTGAACTAGAACTGGAATAAGAACATTGTCATAAGCTTGTGAAAGATCAAGGGAAGCCAAGGCCATGGTTTTATTCCTTGTTTTGGACACATAGATCTCAGACAGGAGTGTAGCTATATGATCCGAGCATCCACGACCCCTTCTGAAACCAAACTGAGTTGAGGATAAAATATTGTTATGCTCAACAAACCATTCCAAACGATTCTTCACCATAGAATTAAGAAATTTTGCTAAACAGGACATTAACGAAATCGGCCTGTATGAGCTTTCCTCATTAGCATCTTTATTTGGCTTAAGAATTGGAACAATACGAATACATTTCCAATTTGGTGGAAGAGTTGCTCCGTTTGACAACCATATGTCATTAAAAAAGTTAAGTAGAAGTTGATGAGCCACAGATGGTAGATGCTTAATCATAGAATAAGTTACCTTGTCAAGCCCAGGAGATGAATCTTTCTTCTTAGAATGAAGGACTGCGTTATATTCTTTTGGCGAGAAAGGTTCTTTGAAAGTCGTGTCAGTAGTATGGAAAGTTGGACATGAAAGCTCTGAAAGTTGAGGGACATAATCTGGAGCTATTATATTCATAAACCTCTCTGCAATGCCTTCATCGTCGTGTATGGGAGATTTCGTGTGATTCACCAGTTTTCCTTTAAAAGACCTTACGATCTTCCAAGACTGAGTGATATTTTTACCCCCTAAGTCACTACACAAATTTTCCCACGCTTTACACTTAGCTTCATTAATTATTTGTGAGGCCAAACGTTCTTTTTCTTTAAACAAATTGTAGTTCTCAGGGGTCATATTTAACCTAAATTTCTTGAAATATAATCTACGTAAAGCCACAGCTTCCGAACATTTAGGAGACCACCATACTTTCGGCCTAAAACCGCCCTTGGAATTCTTCTTACTACACTTCGTAAAGGGAATACTATCCGTAGCAGCATGATCTATAATCCCCAACAAACTCTCCAGTGTTACAATGTGATTTTTCAATATCGCCTCTGAGCATTTTGATTCAATAAGAGCAGAGTATTTCTTCCAATTAGCAAATTTCACATTCCTCGTAGAAAGAAAGGAGCTTCGAAATGGAGAACTTGAAAGGAGGTTACGTTGAAGAGTAATTATAATAGGAAAATGATCACTTCCTGCCAAATCATTTGAAACTTCCCAAGAGAGAATGTGATCATGAATGTTTGCAGAAACTAAACTCAGATCTATCGCACTTGGTTTTTGACCTGGGAGAGGGCTAGTTGTTTGCCGACCATCATTTAAAAGTATGAGATCAGAGTTAGAGATAGCAGAAAATATACTCCTTCCTCTTGGGCAAATATTATCGCACCCCCATTGAGTATGATGTGCATTGAAATCCCCACATATAATTTTACTCGCACCCTCATCATTAGAGAAAATTCGTGGCCAAAAAACAGGATCAGCTCTGTTCTGGTTAACGTAATAATTGTAAATCAATATAGAAGTGTTTGTATCGATATTAACTCTAATGGCAAGGCCTTCAATAGGCAGACCACAACCTGGAGCTATAATTTCCGACCACTTGAGAGAATGATGGATGAAAAAGGCAACACCCCCCCACCCATCGTCCCTGTCTCTTCTTAAAATGTCATAGCACTGAAGTTTGATATTTTGATGTTTTTTTAGCCAAGTCTCCTGAACCAAAGCAATGTGAATTTGATTCTTATGAAGAAGATGGCCAAATTCTGCCCATTTTTTAATAAGAGATCGGGCGTTCCATTGTATAATCCTAAGAGACATCAATAGTAGACATGTCCTCCATCGATGAAAGATCCTTAATTACAATAGAAAAAAATTCCTGCAGGAGAGGGATCATAGAAGTCAAAGAATCCGAGTCAGTTTGTGGACATTCCTTTAAATTGGATATCACCCTTTTTGACCACTCCCTATACTTTAATTTGAACTTAGCGCCTTCGAACAACTCTTTTACACAGCATTCAGCATTTTGAGAAAATTTTTGGGTTTTTACTGGTCGTACTTCATCAGAGGAAGCAGGAGATTGTGAAAAATGTGTTTTGTTAGCAAATGACGGTTTGAAAGGAGGGAAAGACTTGTTACTTGGTTTACCCTGAGGTTTCCTGATTTTGGGATACGACCACACAGACTCGACCCTACCAATATTGTTTTCTGAATCCATATGAGACCGGTCAGATCTCAAAACACTGAACCGATTAGGTGACTCAACGGAACTAGATGGCAACGTAACTTTAGACGACACAAAATTACTGTTCCCCGACCCTTGGGAAACCGACGCATGTGCATAGCTGGCCGGCCTTCCAACATTTTCTTGCTGTAGATATGTTTTGGGAACAAATTTACTAGCTGTGATAAAGTTTTCTCTCATGTAATACATCCGTTCCTTAATCACTTGTTGTCTTTTATATTCTGGGCAATTTCTACTTGCACTATCATGGGCCCCTTTACAATGAAAGCACACTGGCACAGCGTTGCATTCATTGCCGTGAAAATCCTTCAAACATACCTTACACAACCTAGAGCCACGACAGTTTTTTGAAGAATGCCCAAATTTATAGCAGTTATAGCACTGTTGTACTGGGTGTACATATTCTTTCACTGGAAGGAGAACATAATTCAATTTCACTTCTTTAGGAATTTTATCTCCAAGGAAAGTAACTTTAACCCAGTGAGTCCTCACTTGGCCATTGGGTGTGTGTTTCACCAATCTGTACGCATCGACTATATTCAAAGGACTTACAGTTTCTTCAACAATTTCTTCAACTTCAATTTCAGGGTCAATGTTAATAAGACCGACTACCTCAACGCGATATGATGGAATAAACAGATTGAAATTCGGAAAATGCGGGGAGGTGACAAGTCTATTTGCTGCTAAATAAGATTTACAATTGACAATCAAATTCTTCCCGGCTCTTGTGATATTTATAATGTCTGAATGGTGCCTGTCCATAATCTTGCCTACTCTGAAAGGATTAATCTTTTCTCCGTGTTTAGAAGCTACCACAACCTCATAAGGACCAGAGTTAAATACATCATACAAACGGATACTGTTAGACTTTTCCCTTTTATTTGGGGGAGCTCTATATGCGATAGATTCAGATTCTGATGCTAAATGAGCATTACTGATTTTACTACTAAGAGTGGTTTCACCACGCAAACGTTTTCGAACAACTTTAAAAGACCTAGATTCATTCAAAGTGGTGCCTTGTGTCTCTAGAGGGTGGACATCATTATCATCACCACCACTAGGAGTCGTCCCAATCGGATTTGGTAAACTAGGGAATTGAACTTCAGAATTTATGGAGATATTTGGAGGCTGAAGACCAGATGGGCTACACTGAGAATAGTTGTGATCAAAAGTACTACAACCCCTGTCAAAGTCCATGTTAACTTCAGGATCGTCCGAAGCCATGAGGCTTCAGAACAATAAAAACCTGAAAGAGAAACTGAGTCTAAGTCTTAAAAAAAGATCAAATGAACGCTGATAAACACTGAACTGTAAACAAACACACAAAAAGTTTTATTAGAAGCCACTAAGCAAAATAGCTTACATAGTCCAAACAACTTTACACAGGTAATTGCTTAGCTTAACATGACTTACTGGAAACTGTAATCTCCTAAATCAAAAACTTTTAAATTATAAAAATTAATCAATAAAAATCACACAAAAATAACCTAGCTTTCTAGCACAAAACACTCAGCTGTTGATTCCTGACACAAATTATACTTGCCCAAGTAACAACTTTCGCACATGTAATTTTTTGTGTAAATCTGTTGCTTGCAAACAACTACTACTTGTAAACAAGCGACGAGAGTGTTTTTGTTGTACTGATTGGACTTTAAGAAAGTTCCTCTTGCAATTGTGGGTGTGTAGAGTAAACCTTAACTTGAATGCAAGAACAATTTGCATCATGTTGCATGTCATATTTGCGGAAGCGTTATTGACTGGTGTAATCTGCGCTTTAAAAATAAACTTTTAACCAGCAACCTTGATATTAGCAAAACACCATCCACACAAACCTTACATTTCTGATTTTTTTCAAACCAAGCACTAAAAAACCGCAAATACCTGATGCTGTCGGTTTTCAAGGTTGATCTTTTCAGCTACATAACCCAGCGCTCGTGTGTGTGTGTGTGTGTGTGTGTGCGAAAGCCTGGAGAGAGATCCAATTCCGATCAATGTTTTAACATGAGCCCCCTCTATCAACAACGTAAGGGTTGTTCTGCAATTTAAATAACCCCCTCCCCGACGGCGGCTCTTTGAAGTTTCGCCGGACGAGTTGGTCGGCCTTATATGGAGGTTATCTTGTCTCTCTCCCTCCCTCTCCTCCCTCTCGCTCTCTCGCTCATGTATACGGTGGCATTCTTGCAAAAACATTGCTCTGATATCGGCGCGACCACCGCGCCGCGCCGCGCCGCCTGCGAGATCTACCAGCTTGGGCAGGGCAGCTCACCTATAAGCAACACCTGATGGCGAGATAATTTTTTTAAATGCCACTTTTATAAACAAATTATCGTTTTGATCAACTTGTGCACACAAGTAGAACGGTATAAAAAACCTGACAGTTTTATAGTGTTTATTTGTGGTAAAACAATTTTAAAAATATAGAATACCTCTTTCTGTAGCCTACTACATAAGATCCGTTTAGGATTTAAAATATTACGATGAAGAATTTAGTCTTGGAAGACTTAACGAATGTAAGATGAACAATTTGACTGGGATAATAGAGCAGTTTCAGTAGTGCATTCAATGCCGTTATAGTAAGCACTATATTTATAGGTTGGATGCAATAGTTTCGATCGTTGCTGGCCAATTGAGCTTACGAGTCTAAATATGTGGCTAGTTCCGAAATGATAATTGGCTGTCTCTATACATCGCCGCAGCGATTCATTTTTGACAACGGTGATCAATGCAGCATGTTAATAAAATAATCGTTATGATTTTTAATAACGTTGATTTTTATTTAAAGTTTTTAATACTAAGTAGGTACCACATGACCTGCCATTCGCTTGGAGTAAAACAATTTTTAATCCCCCACAAAATAAAAAAATAGTCTTTTGTAATTATAAATTATATTCAACCAATAAAGCTTTAGACGATATACTATGCGTTAAAATAAAACTAACTTTCCATAAAAACGCAAAACCAATTAGTTTTGCGAAAATAAAAATTTTAATAAAAAATATTTAATTTCCGAAGTTCGCCGAAATCCCATTGGTCTCAAGATATGGCCATATATGTATTCGGTGCCGTAAATCAAAAGGCCATTAGCGGTTTACTGCGTGCGCCGTTTCAGGAACGCGTTTTGCCGTTCTTTGTTTCCACCATTCGCCACGCTGAGGTTGCTGGAGGTCGAACGTGAGTGTTTTGAGACGTTTTCGAAAATATGCTTTTGACATGTTAATTTTGTAGCTCTCGAAAGAATTGAGGTTAATGTTCTCATGTATGACATGTCGTGGTGTAGTATTAAGATCTATATATATAATTCTGTAAGCCGAATTTCTTGAGCAAAATTGTGAGCGTTGTACAAATCGCAGAAAGATGGGAGGGGTCTCAAATTAAAGGTCTCAGTCCCATACACGAGGGAAAACTATCGGCGTGTCCATAGTGTTAACAGGAAATGAGAAATCACGTAAAACGTCCTCCATAAGAATAACATGGGGATTCGAAAAACGTCTGCTTTGTGTACATTAAAACATGTGTTAGGTTTTATTTTAAAACAAGACACAGATGATAATAATGAGTGAAGATGATAAAATAATGCACACCACGAGAAGCAATCTATATATTATATAATTCTGTAAGCGAAATTTCTTGAGCAAAATTGTGAGTGTTATACAAATCGGAGGAAGATGGGAGGGATCTAAAATTAAAGGTCTCGGTCTCATGCACGAGGGAATTATCGGCGTGTACATGAAGTTACCAGGAAATGAGAAATTACGTAAAATGTCCTCCATAAGAATAGCATGGGGATTCAAAAAACGTCTGTTTTGTGTGTATTGAAAACATGTGTTATGGTTTGATTTTAAAACGGGAGACAGATGATAACATTGAATGAAGAACTATATCAATTGACAAAAATATACCTAGAGTCAATACTATAAGACGTTTAGTGACTTTGAGTGACTAAATATTCTACTGAGGGAGCTACCAAACTTACAAACTTTTACAAATTAACTACAAATTTTTACTATCATTATAATCATTTAAATTGAAGAAAAAAATGATAAAATTTAGGCCTACAGTTTTGTTAATTGAGCGTGTATCCAAACAAGGCCAAGATACAAATCATAAAAAAACATTCTGATCGTGATATGGGCGGGCAATGGGCATGGGAATTGTGGTTTCGGAAAAACCAACTAATTATTTACATTAAAACGGGTTTTTGTTTGTTTTTAAGTGAGAAGTGTCAAATAATCATAATGAGTGAAGATTATGTACTGATTTAAACTTAAAGTGTATCAGTCAACGAAGTCTTGGTATTCTGTTATAGCTGATTTTTGCTATAGAAACTTATTTTTTGCCATTTCATGGATTGCAGAACCGAATGAATGGATGAAAACTTTATAGGAGAGAGTTAAAATCAAAGGATTCTGTCCTATATACTAACGAAAAAGTAGCATGTCAAAAACGTTACTGGTTCTCCTGAAAGATTCGCCATGTAAGACTTTTTATATTGTTGTCTTTAAAAAGTCTGCTTTGTTTACATGAAATGAAGTGTGTTGATAAGGAGTGACGAATATTGATAGTGAGAGTTGAGGTGTTTAGTCAAAGTTTGTTGACGAAAAATAACAAAATATGACTGGGGTGAAGACATCCTTTCAATTATAGGACAAACAAGACAATGAAATGGATTTTTTGAGGGAGAGGCAGGAAAAATGCATTACTCACACAGGGGATCAGCCTGTAGTGTGGGACTCCCCTAAAATACCCACTAAAAAACCTCCTCTACTCTGTAGGTATCTAGCCTTGAATTGTTTGTCACATTACATCAGGCTAGGCCTAAAATAGCCTAAAGGTGCTGCTATACATCGACGTCACGTCACGTCACGTCGCGTCACGTCCACGTTCGCATGGTATGCTCCCTGTGTATTCAAATGGAACCGGCTATACATCTACGTCACGTCACGTCACGTCACGTCGCGTCCCGTCCGCATTCGCACCCGAATGCTCCTCAGAGCATAATCCCATTGGGCTCACTCCTTGACCAGCAGCTGCATAGCGGTCAAGGTGCTGCTATACATCGACGTCACGTCACGTCTTCATTCGCATCCATTCGCACTCGAATGCTTTGAGGAGCATTCGGGTGCGAATCGGTGCGAATGAAGACGTGACGTGACGTGACGCGACGTCGCTGTATAGCCGCTACCAACGTCCATTCGGCCGATCGGCTTTCGCCTCGGATATCTTCGTACGCAATCGGGAAACTTCGGAACCAATGAGAGCAAGGGTGGATTTTGTCTGAATGTTTGTTTTGTTTACCTCCGCGCGCGCGGAATCCGTGAGAATTGGCGGAATGGACGCGACGTCCAGTGCGAATGCGAATGCTTGACGTCGATGTATAGCACCCCCTTCGGAATCGCCGGATCCATCGATGCGAATGGATGCGAATGAAGACGTGACGTGACGTCGATGTATAGCAGCACCTTAAGAAATGAACTAAATGTGACTAAAGGTTATTTATGTTTATTGAAAACATAAATAAATGTAAATATTATTTTCATAAGAAACCTGGAGTATAGAAGACGTTGCATGTCTTGATACCTAAATTGTTTTTATTTTTCTGGATTCTTTGGGTTTAACATGTACAGTATTTAATATAACAAGTATTTAAATTAATACTGTAAGACATTTATTTGTTTGAATACATTTTTTATCAGCCGGTAAAACATTGTTATTAAGAATTTGGTATTCACAGTTTCACTTATAAGATTATCGGTTTTACATGCTTGCAACAATTGTTATTGGTTTAGTCTTTTTTCTAAGGCGGATGCCCCGGACGCACTGTGACAAACAATCCCAGCAGCCCTCATCCTCCAATATCTTTTGGCAGGCAATGAAATTGGTGTGACGAAATAATTGAAATTTTACTGACCCTGAAATGGGTGCTGAATGAGCATCCGTAATTTTTTTCTCATTGCTGCTTTTCTAAGTTTTATTAATCGACTCTCATAGCTCAAAACTATGATTTATTTAAAAAAATATTTGTCATAGATCGATATAGGTTTAAAAACAGATTTACAAATGAGTGGCCTAATAGTACAGGATTGTAAAAGAGCGCTTAGTAGGTGAATGGCCTATTTAAACGGTATTAATAAAATGTTATGTAAATCTATACTTATTTAATACGCTAAGGGTTTTTTTGTCTTGAGAACTCCTCCCACAATTTTCAACCGATTTCCAAGTTTTTGGTGTCGTTGGATAGGGCTTGGTCTGTGGTTGTTTCCGCAAACAACTGATGAGAATCGGACTGAAAATAAAGGCACTATCCACCATTGAAATCCCGAAATTTCCCATTTAAATAACATTGGGATTAAATAAAGCATTTTAAACATGTGTTAATAATAAGCTGTAAATACGTGTTGTTTTGGTGATTACAGATACTCACAATATTGGATTGGTCGGATGTAATTGATTTAGAGCTAAAAGTAACATTTGTATTGTATTAAAATAAATTGCTCGATTTCGAGCAACACGTATACTAGTTAAAATTAAATCCTCTAGAAACTTTCGCATATTGAAGAACTGGTAATCCGCTATGGTTTATGCTACTTTAATTATATATGATTAGGGGCTTTTGCCCCTATGAGCCACTAGTTTTCATATAATTTTTTATTTAATGTCAGAAACACTGTGGTTATAGGGAAACACGTGTTTTTTCTTCTTTGGAGTCACTTAAAGTTAAAAGCGTTTTAAACTTAAATTTCAATTCCACTGATTAAATTTAATCAAAGATTAAGGCGAAATAAGATTTTTCATATCATAGAGACCTGTATACATACATATTATTTCATCCTATTCTTAAGTTATTTGTAAATTTTGAGAAAATCGTCAGAACCGTTTTAGAGATCTGTGTGCATACATAAATAGGCCTACATACAAATATTCCTTACTCGTATTAGAGTATAGAATAGTAATAGGGGAACCGAGCTTATGCTCGGAAAAATTGTAGGTCTAAGCGTAACTTTTTACCTTCCTTTCTTAGACAAAGCTCATTCGCTTCGCTCACTCGCGAGCCACAGGGCGCTGCACGTTGGTATGGATTTGTTGAACCACAGGTCAAAGATGCTATTACATTGGTTTATGTCTATAATTATTAGCTGATTTTTTTCAATTTAGCAACAACTTTGAAATGTCCATAAAAATAACTTGGGAACTTTGAAGGGCTATCGGACGAAAACCGGATTTTTGAGCCATGGGACCAGCTCCAATCGATTTCTCGTGGCCAAAACCCCTAGTTTCAACAAAAAAATCGAAAATCCTTGGACGGAAAAGAATTTTACCTTTGCCGGGTAAGATTTTACCCATTGCTTGTTTTTTGAGTAAGATAGGAAAGTTCTAGTTTTCCCAGTACACTTTTTATATAAGTAGTTTTGCACGCCTCTGCTTTGTTTTCTTTTACTACTCGTCTTCCTAAATCACTGCTGGCATCTCCTTTGTAAATTTGAATTGAATTCTGACTTATTTAGTTAGATCGCCATTCCAATAAAAGGTATTAAGGTATTAGACACAGAATTATGAAATGTTAAATTGTAGATTTTCTGTGATTCTAATCAACAAACTGCATGGCCCTCTATATAGTGAACCTTGGCCACCAACTTCATCAGGAATATTCTGTACGTGTTTTATAATGATTTGTTTTCAGCGAAAACAGCTTCTGTGTAGTTCTCAAAGTTGGAATTCGCCCAGTTTAGTTTATTGTTATTGCAGTAATATTTTTATTCCCAGATTTTCAGGGAAGTCGCTTGTAGGCCTAAGATTATTCAAATAACGGTACTCCATCCAACAAGCAATTTAGTTTACCATATTAGTAAAGCGCATTCGAAATTCAAACACTCAATCACCGCAAACAAACGATGGCATCAGTCGACTGGTGAAATTTATTTGGACTTTCTGTCAGCATTAGGCCGGTATAATGAGGGTGTAAGTGTAAGGTGTACCGGCCGGCGGCGGCCCCCTTTGAAGTCACGTGGTACATACGTGCGCGGCATACTCGGCCTGTGCCATTAAATATTGGACAACTGCCTTCTATATCATCTCTAACTAGCCCCCTCACTGTCGCAACCCTGCGTCCTCCTGGTATGTCGCACATTTTCAATTAGCACGACACCTCCGACACTCATTCCTCAGCCGAAGCGACAGCGGACACGGCGCGGATGTGGTGACATGAGGAGGTAAAAACACACGTCCGCTGCTGGTTCGGTATGCTGTGCTCTACAGGCTCTGTCAGCATTAATTCCCTTGTTTTTGCTCAGATCTTTTATGAACCATGTATTTTAGGGTATTATTTGTGAGCTGTAGGAATAACTACGTACTAAGAATTATAACACAAAATCAAAATAATCTGACCTATATAGGGTGTTTATTTTAAAATGCAACCCACAATTTTTAAATTCTTAAACATAACACACATGCATTTAAATGGTTTTTTGTTTATATTTGGAGTTAAAACAGACCAACATCAACATTTATAGAACCAATGTCATGATCTTTATAGTAAATTCCAGAACAACTTCATTTAACACCTTTTTCTTGTCATTATAATTATTAGATTCATTTTCCATACTCGTCTTGAAATCATTTAAATTTTTTTTGGATTTTTTCTTAAGCTTATTCTAAAGGCCTTAAATTTGGAAGTCTCGAAAGACGGTATACGAATACCTTGCCCAAAAAAGTTTAAAAGTTAACGTACCCTGAGACTCCCTACCACTACCTTTTTGCTGCTATGAGGTTCTTCTCCAGTTATACGTTGCCGAAAAATGTAATTGAATGATAAAATGTGCCCTCTGAGACCTCCAGATTTCAAGCGCTCAGGATAATTTACGTTGGGGATACGTAAAGAATAATTTGTGTTAAGCACCTACAAATTATTGTTGAAATTGAGACGAGTATAAAAATATTACAAGTGGAATAGCAAGACACGCTTAAATAAGGTATCCGGGAATTTACTGAATATCGTTGAATACATGGTCTTCTGTTTGAACATCAAAGCAGAACGAAATACCATTAAAATCCTGAAAATAGCTAGTTGTGATTAATATGGTGAAAAAATTATCCTAAAAAGGTATTACGTTTGCAAATTTTCATTTAAAATAGTGGATTTGCGTTTAAGAAAACCCTGTGTAATGAGGTGAAATATAAAGTGACAAACATATATTAGCTTTTCGTAGGGAAATTTCGACAAAGTCTACATAAAAACAACGATATTTTATTATTTTATCAGTTGAAGATGAGATAGGGTTGTGATCACTTGTAAGAGATTTAATATTATTTGTCTAGTTCATGTAGGAATAAAATTAATATTTTCATAGCTGTTTCACTCACAAGACTCTCGCCGATTTCGTGTCTAATTGAAAGGTTATGGAAAATTTCCCTCGTCTCTGTCATGTTATAGTAAATAAAACTTTCTGAAACAAGAAATAACTAAGAATAATTTCCATTATTATTATCTGATGTTTGGGTAGGAGCAATGGTGTCCCGCATATGCTAGGGAACAAAGTGCACACAACAAAATGCTGTTACAGCAACACTGATATTATTCAAACCCCCCTCCCCGTTGTGCGACTCCATTACATTATTTAATTACAATGTTAATTAATGAGTGGTAGCCGGACACCGGGAGCGGAGCGGGTGGCGCTTTTTACCATGCAGCAGCGAGTTGCCGTACAGTAGCCGTAATGCAAAACACAAGCCCCTAGCCCCTCACTGAGGCACCATGGGCTATTCACTCCCTCTGCTGCTCAACATCTTGTGTTGTACATTTTAAATCATGCTACGGATTTGTTGAGAGAAATATGGAATACTGGAAAATGGTTTCTATCCTCTTTTTGCACTTTTTGGGTAGGCCCTAATACTGCACTTAAAATAAAACAACGATGTGGTGATTACATTATTGAATATTACAATAATGTACAGTTAGTTATATGGGCCACAGTAATTGATATACAGGGTGATTCAGACCACCCGTCCACTATTTATAGCAGGAGAACGGTTTGAGATAAAATAATAAAATAAAGTTTTTCCCCACTAAATCGCATATGGGCTTTCCAATAAAAATATTTTCATCAATGCCAGTATACAGGGTGTTCCAAAACTGGAGGTCACGGGTTCGAATCTCAAAATTTTCTTGAATAAACATGCAGATTTTTTTACATAATTTTAAACGTATTAGTCAAAGGAGCATTTTCGTGAAAACAGAATGAATTTATCTTTTTCCGTTTCAAAATGGCGGCCATTTTTGTAAGAAAAATCAAAATTTACGGAATACCCTGTAATTCTTTTATTATTTGTCATAAATGACTCCTGATTCAATATCCTTATTTGAAATGAGCTAAGCTTTACGATGATATGTCACAAGACCACATTTTTTAAAAAAACTAAAAATTTCAAAATTTTATAATTTTGAAAATTTTAACTTAGACAAAACTCAAAAATTCTAAATGTAAAAATATGTCATATTGTATATCATCTTAAAGCTCTCATTGAACTGAGCAACTTTACACTATTACCGTATCTCTTGTGGTTTTGTAGTAATAACATAAAAATGCCATTTCCCCATATGATTTGCATGTTAATTGTTCAGGGCTTTATAGTATGGAAGTCCTCCTTTGATTGTTGCCATAACATTGAATTAACATGAAGGTTATATGGAAAAAATGTATTTTCACGTTATTACTACAAAACCTCAAGAGATACGGTAATAGTGTAAATTACAAAGTTGCTCAGTTCAATGAGAGCTTTAAGATAATATACAATATGACATATGTTTACATTTAGAATTTTTGAGTTTTGTCTAAGTTAAAATTTTCAAAATTATAAAATTTTGGAATTTTTATTTTTTAAATAAATGTGGTCTTGTGACATATCATTGTAAAGCTTAGCTCATTTCAAATAAGGATTTTGAATCAGGAGTCATTTATGACAAATAATAAAAGAATTACAGGGTATTCCGTAAATTTTGATTTTTCTCACAAAAATGGCCGCCATTTTGAAACGGAAAAAGATAAATTCATTCTGTTTTCACGAAATTGCTCCTTTGACTAATACGATTAAAATTATGTAAAAAAATCTGCATGTTTATTTAAAAAAATTTTGAGATTTGAACCCGTGACCTCCAGTTTTAGAACACCCTGTATACTGGCATTGATGAAAATATTTTTATTGGAAAGCCCATATGCGATTTAGTAGGAAAAAACTTTATTTCATTATTTTATCTCAAACCGTTCTCCTGCTATTAATAGTGGACGGGTGGTCTGAATCACCCTGTATAGTGTGGTATTACAATAAGGTACATTTATTAGAGTTTATTACTTAAACTTAATGAACTTAACCTTACTGAAGTAAAAAATCACAATAACAAACTTTTTTAGTTTTACCCATATGAATTCAATGGGAACTTCGAATGCCTACCATTTCCGTCTGGTTCATCCATTTTAAGTCTAGTTTGCAGCATTGTACTCTGACAATTGAGACCTTTAATTTGATGTACAAAATCAACTTATGTTTACATTTAAGATCTTCTTTTGACTTCTGGCGGGCCTTCCCCCGAACATGACTAAAAATAATGTATAACGTCAAAAGTTACGTTAAGTTACTATCACCCCCCAAACGATAAAAAAAAAAAAGAGGGGGGTCATGACTTTATTTAGCCTTGTATGAAACTAAATTAAAATTATAAAAACCCCGATACTTACTGTTGCAGTGTGACTTTGCGCTTGTACATCATTATCAAGTTTATTCCATCCTCTTAATTACGTGTTCGTAATTTATTATGAATTATTAGGGCTAAATAGAGATGCTACACGAATTAATATATAAAACTTTGGGGGTTTAATCTCCAAATTTCATGAATTCTCAACTGGATCAATGGCAGGTAGAAAGAATACACCGAATAATGTCAGCTCATGAAAAAACATAGACCATTTACAGATAAATCTGTGATGAACCCAAATTACATTCTTTGTAAATTGCATATCGCATTATATTTTGTAGCCACCTCTTGTAGTTCTCAGTTATATGGAGCCACAGCAAGGAAGTGACAGAATTTGTATTCCCCATGCTCCTGGACCCACCACAGGTCTGCATGCTGATCACACTACTGGGATTAATTCGATAACAATGGCGCCTGCATTTATTGTGAGACTACACACGCAGTACAGGAACGCTCGGACTGTGTGTTGCGGCGTTTGAAGGGGCTACTTAATTGTCTAAAGCACAGAAATATAAAATTTTATATGTATCTAAAGTTTTAAAATTGTAGATTTAAAGAAATAGTGTTTGATATATTAACCTCAAGCTTTTAATAATAATTTATGCTATGAAATAGTGTTCTTTATTTTATTTATCTTAAACTAGGCTATTTATTTATTATCATTTTTTTAAATTAAAAATTAATGATTAAAAGCAATGTTATTTAACTTTTTGTTGTTTCTATAGCAACTCATATGACCGATGTTAAAAATTGTTATCTTCAAAACCTTTTATGGACTAAAACGATTTTTCTGGGGTTGAGGCTGTTTTAAGTGCTCTTAAAATTAATTTTATGTACATCTTGATCTATGCTTACATTAAAAATTTTCTTTTGACTTCTTGATGACTTCTTGATGAATCTCCCTTGGAGATTCTAGGTCAATAAGTACTTTGGGAAGTAGACCTTTGACTGATAATCAGTTTGCAAGGTTTTAGTATTGTTACTTATAGATAGGCCTATTATAAGTTGAGTTTCCATACATTTTTCTACCCTGTATACAGTATATCCATTTTAAAAATGTTCGTATCATTTAGTATTTGTCTCAAATAATTAATTTTGTAATTTATAATAGATAGTTTTACTATCTTTCATATTTTATTATATTCCATATTTAATAATTGGGGTGTTGTTTCCCTAGTTTACGAAAGTTATAATAATTTTCCTTCGAGGATCTATCGGAACTTTGCCACTTTCCGTGTTGTATTTCACAGCGAATCGTGTAAAAATATTTAGCGACTTAAAAATATTTACAACGTCTTGTATTTTTATTGTGAAACAACTTGGAAAAAATAATTTTTTTATACCTGAAGAAAAATCTAAACTGTAGAAATGGGTAGGACAAATTTATTTTGTCATTTCCAAGCAGCAGTATCGCGTTTTCCAATAAACTTAAACTACTATATCGAATTTTAGGCAGTGGGGGGCTGTCACATGACCGGTGTATCCCACAACCCGTTTATGTGGCCACGCACGATCGCAAATCACCTTGTGTCACCCCCATCATGTGACAGTGTTACAGTATATCAAGCGGGGTGTAGGATACAATCGGTCCTGAACGGTCGTTGGGGGGGGGGGGTGGGGATTCTGACACGTGACCGCCTACAACTGCCTCCTTATCATAGTCCCATAGAGCCCATAAACTTCTGAGCCAGGACAAAAATATAAATTCTACTACCGGTCATCAAAATAATTAAGATCATGAATAATTATTTCACAAAATCAATAGAAATTGTTCATGTAGACGTTTTATTTGTCATCAGCCTTGTATCTGTAAGCGTATCATAATTGTAAATCACATTTAATTTAATTTAATTTTCATCATGCATCATTCAATTCGAAGAGTCGTTACATCCCATATACAGAAAGCGGTCTGTTCCAGGGGGCCCACATTTTGTCTAAGAGTCTGCAGTAGCGGCCGCCTTGGATTTTTATTCCCATAAGGAACTTTTTTTTTGAAATTTTACATTGGACTGTAAAATTTTAAATCTTCGCTACGCCTTTAATATTGGTAGAAAATATTCATCATTATGTAAATTTTAAGAAAATATAAATATCTATTTCCCCGTGAAATCAAAAGTTTTGTATTATTGATTGTTTGATTAATAAACAACAAAGTATTATCAACATTTTATGTCGGAAAATGGGCGCGTTTTTCAGTATTTGAATCTCAAAAATCACTCTATTAATCGTGATTATTATTTCATAGCGTCCTGGATTATTAAAAAAACTATTTTAAAATGTCAGAAAGATGAATCTTTTTAAACTAACAAAGATGAATTTGCAACTTTTTAAAACCCTCAACATTAGTCTAGATGATGTAAAATTTCATGTAATTTGATTTACTTTACTTTGTCTTTAGAGGCAACCCCAGAAATTAGGGAAGTGTTATTCTTTTGAATAAATGTATTATTATTTAAAGGCGGCGTAACGGATGTTTAAAATTTAACATTAGTCTTATATGTGAATAAAAATCCAAGGCGGCCGGTACTGCAGGCGGCACGGCAGTATTTTTTGGCCAATTCATTCTCAATCGACAGAAGTGATGGTAGTTTTGGCAACTGACTTGTTCTCTAACACGTTTCAAAGATATTGCCAATTTACAAAAAAGTTCGTGGGCCCGAACGTTATCACGAGGCTCGTTACTACGGGAGATATACATGTTTTGTTGCCACTTTATGGTATCTAAATTAAATTTTGAGCTTTAAATAAACAGAACATGACATAAAATTTCTAACAGTAAAAAATACAAGATGACTGTAGTGCCACAGGTGAACTACATCCCATAAGAGCATCAATAATGTCAGTTTCTGCGACATCCTTGGATGTCGCCACAGAGTTTTTGTTGGTTGAAAAAGGGTAAAAAAACATTTTACTCTTTGTTATCTGAAACAAAGAGTAAAATGCAGGAAACAAACAATCGTTCTCGTTTGCGTTGGAGATTTTTGTCTCAACTATTACCAAAATAAGGAATTCCAAAGCAAACCAAGGTAGAATGTTTTGTTTTATATTTACCTTGATTGATAATTGTTAATTTGGCCAGCATTAGGCCTACCTAATGGTTTGTTATTAACTAATAATCCAAATGTAAAACAGAGTAATATAGTGTCGTTACGATAAATATCGTACCCGTGGCAAGATTGTGTAATTCTCCTTTTTCTAGCTGTGTAATGGTAAATATTATAACGTAACTTGACTTCCGTTTTAGTTTTGACGCTTCATATCCGGAACACAAAAATAGCTATTCAGCATACCTTGGAAGCAGTTATGCCTTTTCCTCTACAGACCTTGTAAAAAATATACTTTATAAAACTCTTTTGGCATGAAGAATAGTTTAAATGTCAATTATCTGTTTGAATTTAATTACGATTTTTTAGTTTTCCTTTGGTGCGGTCCCTGGACCATAAGTCTATACAATCGCCACCAGGGTTGCCAAATATTGCACCCGAAAATAAGGGACAGGGTTTTGTATTTGAGCATATACTTACTCCTGAGTCCAAGATATAGTGGTTGCAAATAAAATGCATTCGTCAATATAATGGAGTAATTGATTTTCTTCTTTTTCAACTACGTACTAAAATGGACATAATATTTTTATCATTTACGATTTTACATCATCAATAAGAGAAAGGTAAAGATTGTAAATTGTAAAGGCAAAGATTGATAAGATTGTAAATAATTTGATTACCTAGACAAGAAATAGCATTGAAACGCGATAATGAACATGAACTTAGATTTGCATGTAACATTAATTTTGTGAATTTTACTCGTTTAGTTTAAAAAAAATCACCCTTTTGATTTGTAGGGGCCTTATTTACTCTTACAAGTCACTAATATATTTAAGTATAGTCAACAGTGTTAATAAAAAAAATATAAAAAACCGTCCTAATACGGTTTCTTTGTATGGTGTTGAAGAAACTACAGCTGAAAAATCTTGATTTTTGAACAGTGTTCACTTCTACTCGTGGTGTGTTTCACAATATTTACTATACACTCGTATATGTATAGTATATGCCTAAAAATACTTACACAACAAAACCAATGCAATGCACAGTTCCTAATAAAACTAATAAAACTGTATTTAATTTCATCTATTTATACTGAACAATGCATGCTTCTTTGTTCTTCAGACGAACTTATTCAGTAATACACTTTATTAACTGTTAAAGTGAAATTGAAGATTAATAAAATATATCAAAATAAAGTTGTGGTATATTTGATCACAGTGTATGTAATGATTGAACTTCAATGTTACGCCGCGGCCAGCTGGGCAACTTAAACTACATTGCCGACACTGAACACTCCTAAACCCATCTGGCGGCGATTTTCTGAAATACTCGAGAGTTGACTGTTAATAATTCCGTCAGGGAGCAGTGCAGTCTATTTTGACTCTTGAAGTAAATTTAAGAATTTTATTAAATTAAAATGTTTACCAATATCAACCGAATATAAATGATTATAAATGCGTGTCTAACAATTAATATGAAAGTAGATATGAAATACCGGTTCTAGGACAGCTCGCCCTTCCTATTTTCGGCCCTCCGTCAACTTCATTTTTGACAGGTTTTGGGCCAGTTTTTATCTGATTTTAGGCTAATCCAAACCACTTTCCATCATTTTTCCAGCATTTTTCCGGTTTTTGAAATGGTGAAATTCCAAGTAAGTGCGAGGAAGGGTGAGGAAGGGTGAGAAAGGGCGAGGAAGGGCGAGGAAGGGCGAGACGCACTCTTCACCGAACCCACGTAAACCTCATATTTGACTGGTACTGGGCCAGTTTGTATTTGATTTCGGGTTAATTTTAGCCATTTTATCAGGTTTTAAAAATGGTGAATTTAATCCAGAAATTTAATCCAAGGAAGGGCGAGACGTCATCTTAACCTTTGTTGTTTAACCAAACATAATCCTGATTTCAAAAAGATTTTCATCTACATTAGGTATTTTACACAGCGATTTTCGTCACATTAATAGGTCACATGACAAGGAAGAGTGCTTTGATTGGTAATCACCGTTACTTTAAGTCTGAGGCTGAAAAAAATCTCGAGACATTTTTGATTTCCGACATCATTTTTTATAATTTAATCAGTTTACACCGGTGCTTCCGAATCCACCGTCTTTACGTTCAGTTTGTTCGACTTGGTCTATTTGAATACAAGGTGGTTTTTTATACATTTCACATATGATCTGAGCCACCCTATCTCCACGACGCACATGAAAATCAGTATCGGAATTGTTCATTAAGATAACATCGACATTCCCCGTATAGTCCCGGTCTATGACACCGGCATTTACACTTATACAATGCTTGAGGGCCAGACCGGACCTCGGCGCGATTCTTCCATAGCACCCATTTGGGAATTTAAAAGTTAAATCTGTTTTAATTAATTGTTGCCCCCGCTTAGGCACGATGTAATCATATGCGCTTCTCAGATCAAGACCGGCCGCATCAGATGATCCGTTGTATGGTTCAAAATGCGTTTTCAGTCAAGCAATAATAATCGTAGCTTTCAGCCATTATTGGTTCCTTATGCATGCATAACGGATTTCCACATCAAATAAATTAAACGGGGCATTTTCAAAAATGTATTTAAATTATGTTTTTAAAAACTATTTTTATTCGTCAACTTTAAACTCAATATTGTGATTGAATTTATTGTCTGAAAGTATTATTTTACTGTTGTACAACACATAGAGTTTCCCCTATAATTCAACAGTTGTTTGATATAGTTATCGTCAACCGATTCCAGCTTTTCCTCAATGAGGACTATAATATTTATTATTTACAATAAGAATCGGATAAGGGGTCATCTTATCGAGGGAAGTACGAGAGAAGTACGAGAGAAGTACGAGGGAAGTACGAGGGAAGTACGAGAGAAGTACGAGGGAAGTACGAGAGAAGTACGAGGGAAGTACGAGGGAAGTACGAGGGAAGTACGAGGGAAGTACGAGGCGACCGACCCTTGTAAACCTGATTTCAATTGCTACAATCAATTGCTAAAATGTCGCGTTTATATGATAAAGTGGTGCAGGGCGACTTTTGGTTTATTTGAATTAAATTTCTTTTCTTAACCAGCTAGTATGTTATTCGTTTGAAATTACCTTTGCCAAGGACATTTTTTATTGTGATAAAAATATTGTTATTTTAAATTTATTCAAATCAGTTGTATGTTTTTTCTCTTATAGATCGCATAAGAAGATGTCTGCGATTAAAATTAATTGCAAGTTCTGCGGTAAGCTGATATCTAAATCACATATCTCACGTCATTTTAAAGTGTGTTTGAACAATGAAAATAAAGACTTGAGCTCCCGACGTAAAAGAAAATGTGATAAATGTGGGAAATTGATTACAAGTGATAATTTTAGTAGGCATTATAAAATCTGTAGTAAAGGTACTACTGATAACCAACCTTCCATACAAAATAATGAACAACCCAGTACGAGCGGTACACATAAACGACCATCACCGAACAGAGATGATTTCGATGAACAGCCTGAAATTAAAAAGCCACGGATTGAAAATGAAAATGTTTCTTCAATCATCCAGAAAGTGTGCAATAGTGTCAGCATGGTTTGTTCTTCTGCTCTGAATGCGATTAAAAATCTTTTTAAACCCCCCGTTGACCTTCCGCCCGTCAGTGAAGATGAACATTGTATAAAGGAAAAAGCTTTTAGTAATAGACTTTTAACATACCAATTTAAAAACTGCCGTGGTATAAAAAACTCAGAGATATTTTTAAATAGATATCGAGATTTGATTGTTGCTAAGATTGAAGAACATTTGGAACAGTACAATGTGAAAGTAAATTTTTCGTTTGCTGCCAACTACAGACGGAATGTTCCTGGTGTGGATAAGCAGCTGGAAATAGACACCATGTATTTCAAAACTGAGAATACAATCATATATAAGACGACCGACTTACATCAAGTGTTTAAAGATGCGAAAGCAAAGTTATTAACTCGAATGGAAGAGTTCGAGGCACGGGGGTCAGGTTGGACGCTACACGAAGTGTTGTTTTTAGAACTGGCAATAAACAAATATGTACCATTCAGAGGGTCAAGCTATATTAAACTGCCAGACGTCATTAAAAAGAAAAAAGCTGTCATAAATGTTAAAAACAATGACCAGAAATGTTTTCTATGGTCCGTACTTGCAGCTTTACATCCAGAGAGAGTGAGCAAATACCATGAATACGAACACGATTTTGACAAAGCGTTGAAAGACATTAAATTTCCTATGAATTTAGATGATGTAAAAAAATTCGAAAGACGCAGTGGGATATCCATCAATGTTTATGGTTATACTTGTACAGGAGAAAATAAACTCAACGTATATCCTTTGATTGTGACTGATGATGAAAAAGATCAACATGTTGACCTCTTGTATATGAAAACGGCAAATAAATCTCACTATTGTTATATAAAAAATTTGAGTAGGTTAGTGGGATATCAAATCAGTAGGTATGCACATCAAACTTTTATATGCAGGCGTTGTTTACAGCATTTCGTTAGAGAAGATCTGCTTCAAAGTCACAAAGAACTCTGTAAGGAACACGAAGCGGTGAAAATCAGAATGCCTAAAAAAGGTGATGTCGTCAAGTTTACCCATCATAGATGTCAGATGAAGATTCCGTTTGTCATGTATGCAGATTTCGAGTGCATACTGGAACCGATCGACACTTGTCAACCACCGGAAAACGGCACATCGTACACCAATAAATATCAACACCACGCGGCTAGAAGCTTCGTATTATACACGGTGTATACTAATGGTGATTATAAAGAACCGATATCATATTTCGGTGTGGATGCTGCTCAACAATTTGCAAAAGTGTTGAAATCTGAATTGGAAGCTATTGAAGAATTTTGTCTTGTAAACAAAAAACCCATGAAACCGCTGACTGACGAACAGAGAGAGCAGGCGGAAAAAACAAAGATATGTCATATATGTGGTAAAGATTTGGTAACTGATGTTGTCTTCGATCACGATCATTTGACGGGTGAATTTCGTGGATTAGCACACAACTCGTGTAACTTGAACCATCAGATTCCGAAATTCGTCCCCATATTCATACACAACCTGACCGGATACGACACTCATCTGTTTGTAAAAATGCTGCGTTTAGATGATAAAACCAAGATAGATGTCATCCCGAATAACGAGGAACGATACATATCCTACACAGTTGATTTCAATATCAATATAAAAGCAAGATTCGTAGATTCATTCAAATTTACCATTGACTCACTCGATACGCTGGTAAAAAACTTGGACCGATTTGTACACATAAGTAAATATGGGGGTTGGGGTACTCAAGCGCTTATGCTTAGGCAAAAAGGTGTTTATCCATACGATTATATGGACAGCGATGATAAATATTTGGAAACCAGTTTACCAAGCCAAGAAAAATTTTACAATAAACTAAACAAATGCGGGATCAGCGATTTGGACTATTCACGTGCAAAACAGGTTTGGGAGGGATTCAAGATAAAGAATATGAAAGAGTACACCTTACTTTATAATAAAGCTGACGTGTTATTGTTAGCCGATGTTATGGAAAGTTTCAGGAACATTTGCATAGAAACTTACTCACTAGACCCCGCATGGTATTTCACAACCCCGGGGCTTTCATGGAGTGCCATGTTGAAGCAGACGGGAATAGAACTTCAGCTGTTGACCGATTATGAAATGATTTTGATGATCACCAAAGGCATCCGTGGGGGCATATCACAATGCTGCAATCGTTATGCGAAGGCGAACAACCCGTACATGCCTCTTTATAACAAAGACGAACCGACTACATATCTGATGTATTTAGATGCCGTGAACCTATACGGATGGGCGATGTCTCAACTAATGCCGTATGGTGATTTCGAATGGGTTGATACGGATATAGATGTTATGAAGATCGATGATGATTCTGACAAAGGATATATTCTGGAAGTCGACTTGGAGTATCCCCAAGAACTGCACGATTTGCATTCCGAGTTTCCTCTCGCTCCGGAAAAACGTTGCCCACCCGGTTCCAAGGAGGTTAAACTCCTTACCACTCTGTATGACAAAGAGAAATATGTCATTCACTATCGAAATTTGAAATTGTATTTAACACTTGGAATGAAACTTACCAAGATACACAGAGTGTTGCGCTTCAGTCAGAGTAAGTGGTTGGAACCCTACATTGAGAAGAACATGGGCATGTGGATGGAGCAAACGAATAAATCGGCTAAACAGTTTTTCAAACTGATGAACAACTCGATTTATGGAAAAACTGTCGAGAACATCAGGAACAGAGTGGACATACGTCTGGCGACTCAGGACAAGCAGATCGACAAATGGATCGCGAAGCCGCAGTTCAAACACAGAACGATATTTTCAGAAAACCTTTCGGCGGTGCACATGAGGAAAATGAGTTTACTATTCAACAAGGCGATTTACGTGGGGATGAGCATATTGGACATATCCAAGACACTCGTATACGATTTTCATTACAATTTTATAAAGGCGAAATACGGTGATAAAGCTAAATTGCAGTACACAGATACCGACAGCCTGGAGTATCTGATAGAGACACCGAATTTTTATGAAGATATGAAACTGACACTCGACAGGTACGACACCTCCAACTACAAGAAGTATAACCAATTCAATATGCCACGGGTAAACAAGAAAAAATTGGGAACGATGAAAGACGAATTCGGTGGTGTAATCGGTAAGGAATTCGTTGGACTGCGATCCAAGATGTATGCCAACTATACTTTGGAGGGTGACGAGCTAAAAAAATCTAAAGGAGTGAAAAAATCTGTTGTAAAAAATGAAGTCACCTTCGAGGATTACAAGAAATGTTTGTTCGAGCAGAAAGAACTATACAAATCGATGAACATCATAAGAAGTCACGGGCATGAGTTGTACAGCGTTGAAATGTATAAAAAAGTACTATCCACGACTGATGACAAGCGATACATCTTGGAAGACGGAATCACCAGTCTGCCGTGGGGACACTACAAGATACCCAAGGATGTCGAAGCCGAATTGCTTTTGAACAGCAACATTTCACTGGAATAGAGAGCAAGTTGTTTTTATTTGTGAATAAAAAAATATTTCTTTTAATCAATATCTTTTTTTATTTCCAATTTCCAATTTACTGATTTTATTGCTTATTTTTGTTGGGACTTTTTTATGATACTATTTTCCTATTTTCCTACACATTTAAATCATCATCTGTACATATTCCTTTTTAACGTCATAAGTGAACATGGTCTGTGAAACCACGATGACGTAGGCCGTAGTGCCTTTATCAGCGACCGGACTGGAAACCGCGTTTGTAAAATCCAATTCGATTTGGATATCGTTTCTTTTTCTCTCGGTCGAAAACGGATGGAGATGTGTGTCTATCACCATCACCGGGTATTTGTTGATGAAATCGTTTATATTGAGATACACATCATCGTTTTTGAACATGACTTGTCTCATAGAACAGTAGCTGTCGTATAGCAGCCTGTACTTTTTATCCGTGATATTCAAATTCTGCTGCTCCTGCGGGTACCGTTGTCCGTTTATTTTCACGTGGAAGTTCTTTATGTTTACACTGTCGAACTGACCGGGGTCTTTGGTCTGGTCGTTCTTACGACTCGTCTGTAAGCCGATTATCACAAAGACCGGATTGAGTATGTTCCGGTAGAGATTCGTTATGTCGAACGTGTAATTTGAGCCTATCACACCGAACTTTTCAATACAATCCCAGCGGAAATATTCATATACCAATTCGCCTTTCTCGCTCAATTTCTTAAGCCCATCGATGAGCACGGCTTTCTTGGAGGGGTCGTAATCCACGAGGGGGACTTTCAACACGAAACTGGCAATTTTTATTTTTCCCTCCGCTGCGTCAACAGCATTGGCACCGGAACCTTCAGTCCAGCGGTAGATTGCATCATCGTCTTCCGCGCGGGTGAACGTTATTTCAAATCCACCCTTGTACATGGGATACTTTAGACTGTCAAAGAAGCCCAGACCCAGGTGGGCCAGCGTTCCCAGTGCTTCAAACTTGCCGCCACCCTTGTCGTAAACCGATTTGAATCCGCTGCTGTAGTAAGTGTTTTCCTCCGATCTGCTCTACGTGGTCAACCCTTTGATGGTGCTCGTGATACCGACTTTATCCACGGAATCGATGACTTGGTTGTGTTTCTTCAATTCGATACTCTTGAACAAATAAGCCGCAAAATTGTCCACGAGTTTGATGGGATCCGTGCTGGCGTAACTAGCGCCATTGGATTTCTTGACAACCTCCCCTTGGATGTGAAACAATATCCGGTTGTTGTAAAACGAATCCCCGTGGTCCAGTTTGAATGTGGTGAAATTATTTGGTGAATTAAAGTGCAAGTCCGATACCGGTAGAACCGTGACGTATTCACATCTCGCTATCTTATCCGATGCCTCTTCGTAATATTTCTCCATTCCTAATATAGTTTTTAGGGTTTCCGAATTCCAATGAAAAATAAGAAAACTGTTGTGGAAAGCAATAAAAAATAAAAAACACCGAATTCCTGATCGCTTAATAAAATCGACTACTTGAACAGTTTAACGTTTTTATACATGTTCAAACGTCTCAACCCGAGATTTCGAAAAACCCTTTTATCTACACCTTCA
The DNA here is from genome assembly GCA_030545055.2 of Neoaliturus tenellus. Classification (NCBI taxonomy): domain Eukaryota; kingdom Metazoa; phylum Arthropoda; class Insecta; order Hemiptera; family Cicadellidae; genus Neoaliturus; species Neoaliturus tenellus. Next base: position 149,885,578 of record CM061534.1, on the reverse strand, counting down.
ACATTTTTTATTACATCCAAACATCGCTCTACGTAGTCGAGACCCTTTGGCTGAGAAATCAGTTTTTCCATCTTATCGTGTATGAACTTTACGATGGCGATTTTTTCATTGTGGAAAGCGTTATTCCCGGCCTCCTCTTCGGCGCGGATAAACTTTAATCTTTCAATCAATTTATCATCATCATCGATGTATTTGTACTCGACGGGGGCGTGTGAATCTATCAACAATCCGCTGCCCGATGACTGTTTAAATTCTTTCCAGATCTCACTGATCAAATTCACCCATTTCCAAGACTGACTGGACCTGGGGCGTTTCAACTTTGGATCGTTGTTCTGAAAAATCGCATCGGATTTTATCAGTATATCCTTGTAATTATTAAAGTCCTGAGCTGTGAAAGCACCCGCACTTATTAGTTTTTCTCGCGTCGTACCGTCGCCCGGAGACGAGCCACTGATTTCCGCTTTCGTCAACAGACTCCACAATCCCGGTGTGCCGGTATATCTATCACCGGTGCTGTCTAATATGATATCATCATTTTCAATCGTAATAGTCTTCGATCCGATGGCCAGTTGGTTCAAGTTGAAATCGTAGCGAATACCGAAAGATCTATCGTTGCTGGTAGCGAGATGTTGTTTGGCGATATCGCCAATATCTTGCCTTTCAGTGAATTCGCGGATCGAACGGTTTATCCTGCCTTCGTCTGGCGATTCTATTTCCGACGGTAAAGGATCGATGTGTGGTGATTCTCCGGGTGGAGGTGATTCTCCGGGTGGAGGTTCGAGCACATCTTCATCTTCACGAGGCAAAGGCACCTTACGCGCCACCATCAATTCTCGACCCGGTGTACTGAAAGCGCGGGGTCTAAAAATGTCTTTCTTTCTTTGTATAGTTTTAGACACGGACAGACGTTGCGGTGGGGTCTTTTTATCGGAACCTTGCTCCTTGATCGCTTTGACGACCGGTTCCTGTCGCTTTTCAATCTCACGTTTTTCTTCAACTTCACGAATCTTTACTGCTTGCGATTCACTGACCAATTGGTTTTGCAATTTATCCAATTTTTTAGCCTCCTGCACAGTTAAAGGCTTATGTGCAGATATCGGTATGAAAGGAATTTTGGGTGCGTATTGCTCACGTATCGGCGGATGTTTACGAAACAATTCCGCTCGCTCTTTCACTTGTTCTTTTCGGATTTCCTCATTTTCCGCGACCCATTTATCTTGTAGTTTTTCAATTTTTTTACCCTCCTCCGCAGTCATCTCGTCGGGCCACATTTTGTCGGCCAACTTGTGTTTTTTAACTAACGTCTTGACAATCTCTTTATCGCTTTTCCTCTTCATCGTACTAATATAGGTGGTCGGGTTTTTAGTAGCAAATTTTATGTTTGATTATCGAAATACAAAAGTGACGAATATTTTCACAAAAATTTTGAATCGAATAAAAAAACGTCCGACAACGTTTTTATTTAAAAAATAACGTTTACACATCGATTTTGAAAAACGTTCGCGGACGTTAATTATTAAAAACAGCGTCTAGACATCGATTTTCGAAAAACGCTTGAGGACGTTATTTATTAAAAACAGCGTCTAGAAATCGATTTTCGAAAAACGTTCGCGGACGTTAGTTATTAAAAACAGCGTCTAGAAATCGATTTTTCGAAAAACGTTTGCGGACGTTATTTATTAAAAACATTTTTCATATTGCACATGTATTTTCCACACCGCGCTTTTTTCATCATATTTACCGTGAGAAACCCATAAGGCTCATTCCAACATTTGTTGCATACATTTTCAAATTCACCGAAAGTCATGTCCGATCCCACGAAATCGTCGTAGATCCGTTTGGTGTAATGTTTATTCTGTTTAAAGACACAAAGGAAATTTATATTATTCCGTATGACTTGCATGTCCACTTTGCCGTAACTCTGGCTCAGGTAGACGCACGGAATCTTTTTATGCCTGCCTCTGATAAAATAGTCTTTAATACCCTTTTGCTCTTCCATCAGACAATCGTCGAATATCACAAGTGAGTTATTCTTGCACTCGTCCACCGCCGGCAGTTCATCGCAATTGTTGAAGAAATACGCGATTCTCTTTTTATACTTTTTCTCCGCGTCCGCATAGGTTTTTCTCAGCTCAACATAAGCCGGCTGTTCTATGGATTTACTGAATACGTAAAGGTTTTTAAATATAATACCGTTTTTATTGTAAATGAAATTGAGCAGTAAATTGGTTTTGCCGCTGCCTGAAGAACCCACTATGAGACATCGCAAAGGGCTGGGCAACAGGTTGTCTTCGAATGCCTCTTTGTAATATGAAACTATATCCATCACTATGTGGGTGAAATGACCTCTTGACATTTAGTAAAAAAATAAAAGTGGAGAAATGATTTCAAAATATAATTCTTTTTTAAATTGACGACATTGGAATTATTCACAAAACACACATATCTTTCATTACATTTTTTACAGCTCTGATAAAATCAAAATCACCGTAAACCGATATACAATTCGTTTTTCGGTCGTGATCATATCGGACGCCCACTTCATCCATCATTTTTAAAATCTTGTTAATCAAGTTACCGTCGGGGATATATTCGACTTCATAACAATAATCGAACTCGCCAGTCACAATTTGCTCCTTATCAAAATATTTACTTTGCATATCAATGTACTTGTATTGCTTTACGTCGTCTTCGTTTTTACGTGCTTTGAGAATAGACAACACGTGATGGATTCTATTACTCTTCACCAGCGCTTTCAACCTCTTATTATCGTCTATCAGATTTTGTAATCCATAATGATCTTTTCGTAACGTTGGCAACAGTTCCTCTAACATCCATTCTTTAAACTCTTCATTTTTATTTTTACTCGCTCCCAATAGAGAACAAACACCCGAGTCGTCTATATATGCAGTATCAGGATGTTCATCGGCGAAACGGAGAAAGTTGTCGTGTTCTTTTAACTCTAAATATTTAATAATATGCTTTTTGCTAATATTGTCATAAATGGCTTTCCTAGGCCTCCTATATCCAAGTATTTTAGATACATCATTTCCTCTAAACCAGAATTTATTATCAGCATCGAATATAATGGTAATTTCATCTTTTCCAAAACTAAAACTATTATTCACAATGTCTATTTCATTATTCATTTTGTCTAATATATAAATTGACATTTTTAATGTTGTTTTTTATTGTTGAAAAGATGGTGAAAAAATGTATTTACCATTATTATTTTGCATATTTAAATTTACTATTAATAGTCCCCACGCCGGACTATCTAATTAAAAAATGCAATTCAATAGTCCCCACTCCGGACTATCTAAATTCAATAGTCCTCATGCCGGACTATCTAAATACAATAGTCCCCACGCAGGACTATCTGAAATTCAATAGTCCCCATGCAGGACTATCTGATATTCAATAGTCCCCACGCAGGACTATCTGAAATTCAATAGTCCCCACGCAGGACTATCTGAAATACAATAGTCCCCACCCAGGACTATCTGAAATTCAATAGTCCCCACGTAGGACTATCTGAAATACAATAGTCCCCGCCCAGGACTATCTGAAATTTAATAGTCCCCACGCAGGACTATCTGAAATGCAATAGTCCCCATGCAGGACTATCTGAAATTCAATAGTCCCCATGCAGGACTATCTGATATTCAATAGTCCCCGCTCAGGACTATCTCATACAATAGTCCCCATGCAGGACTATCTGAAATTCAATAGTCCCCACGCAGGACTATCTGAAATTCAATAGTCCCCTTGCCGGACTATCTGAAATTCAATAGTCCCCACACAGGACTATCTGAAATTCAATAGTCCCCATACCGGACTATCTGAAAAATAAATACAATATTCCCAGCATAGGACTATCTGAATAATACCTAAAACATTGTACGTTGTAATTCTTTCTCGTAGAACCCTCCTATTATATCTTCACCAGTTTCATCCGCAATCTTATAAGTCGTGGGTCTCGTGTTTAAAACTTGCTTGATTACAAAAATCTCGGACGTCCAGTTCTGTTTGTATTTATTCGTGAAAACATCTTTTTTCGCTGTAATGCGGACTCTGTCTCCCACATCGAATTTCGCCTTTTTGCGGGGTATTCTATTTTCCAGTTCGTTGTACATTTTCAATAATGCCTGCTCGTTGCCTTTATTCACATCCGCGGGCCTCATTTTTATAGTATGGTGGAAATCGTGTTTGTTGTATTCGTCGGTCAATTCTTGCAATATGTCGTGCCACTTGTACGAATTTCTAACTTGGAATTTTACTTTCAACTTCTCATTTAACGTTCTGTGATATCTTTCGATTATGGCGGATTTCTCCTCGCTCTCGGTGTGGTACAATTTAATGTTGTGTTTTTTCAACAACTTGTTAAAATGTGTATTTTTAAACTCTGTCCCTTTATCAGTGTGTAAGAGTTTAGGCGGTGAATGACCGTCATTTTTGGCCCGTGCAATTATTTTTTCAAAAGCTGATGACACATCCGGACCATCTTTTTTCTTCAACGGTTCTGACCAAACGAACTTACTGAACGTGTCGATCACATTTAAAATATATCTATACCACTTGTTTTCCCTAGCATATTCTTTCAAAATCAACAGATCGGCCGCCCACAAATCATCGATACCTTTCGTGACGATTCGGCGTTTTATAAACTTTTTCACGACGGGTCTGTGCAACTCTTTAGCTTCCAAAACTTCCGGCGGGTCTTTGATAAACGAATTTCTCTTACTGCCGCATATCGCACAATTGGATGTCGCAAGCCACCTTTTATTTCTCGTTTTGACAGTTTTGACATCCGTGGATGGTGTGTTTGTTTTACACTTTCTGCAATGCAATTCCATGTCTAATAATGCGCTGCTACTTTTAAAGTCAAATAAAATATTTACAAATGCAAAGTCGTTTAAATAAATTGTACATTTGCGTGGATTGTGTGTTATATGTATAGGATAAGAAACGAGATGCAGCACAGACATAAAATCCAGTTGACCAAGGGTCAAAAGAATAAGTTGCGTATCGCTTATAAAAAGCAGAAACTCGCTATTTTAACTTTGAACAGAGATCAGTTGACGAACGGGAATGTCGAGGTGATGTTGACGGACGAACAACATAAACAAGTGTTGAGAGCCATAAAACACAATAAAGGCTTGAGATTGATATTGAGCCATTCGCAGTTGAAGAACAACATTGAAGGGGGTCTACTGAAAGAGATTCTGGAGTTGGCGGAAACGAGTATTCCCTATTTCAAGAAATTCGCTTCACCCCTGATCAAAGACAAAGTCGCACCAGCTATAAAAGATAAATTCGTTCCGTGGCTGAAAAAGATGATCGACGACGAGTTGGATACAATTATAGAAAAAGATCCGTCAGGTGCCGGATTAAGACAAATGATAAACAACCGACTCAATGCGGCTTTGAATGATGTACGGGTAAAAAAAAATTAATTCCGTTGACGTTGAGCGATCTGGAAGTGTGGGCCAATAAATTGAAATTGAAGAATTTTCGCGGTGTTTTCAGACGAGAGCTTTTACCTGATGTACCTTGGGAAAACGAGTGTGGTATAATCAATCTCGGTGATCTAGACACACCCGGAACACATTGGACGTGTTATTATAAAAATGGTAAAAATGTAATTTATTTCGATTCTTATGGAAATGCGCCACCACCTTTGGAATTGGACAAGTACATGAGAAGTTTTGACATTCGCTATAATTCGGACCGATTTCAAGATTATGGCGATCCGCCAATCTGCGGGCATCTTTGTTTAGAAGTTTTAAGGCAGTTTTCAAATGGAAAAACATATGATGAAGTCAAAGACATTTTAAATAAAAATAAATACGCCTGGCTCGGGTGGTTCGACACTTTTTTATGATGCCCCCGTCAATAAATTGTTTACACCATTTTATTTTTTTAAATAATTTATTACCACCCGAAAATCTGTTTTCCTAATATAGAAATGTCGTCGTTTAGATCATCGAGTCAAACTAACCAGGCAGAAGCATGGAACCTGCTTTCCATGGAGCCCAGAGAACCCAAAGGGGTTTTGACTGACAAATTCATCATGAGGTTCGATCGGTATTTGAACTGGGATCTGCTCTCTTCCCATTATGATTTTCCAATCGAGATGTTGCGGATGTACCCGCACAGAGTGAATTGGTCCAAGCTGTTGAGGCGTATTAAATTTTCGGAGGAATTCCTAAGAGAGATGGTCCCCCATTTCGATGAATGTTGGGATATCCTGTGTAAATATCAAACGCTGTCTGAAAAGTTTATTCACGATTTTGCAGGTAAAATTGATTGGAATTACGTGTTGTTGTATCAAAATGTAACTAGCAGATTTTTGGACGAACACAAAATGTATTTTGATGAATCCTAGTTGAGTGGCTCAGAGATGTTCAAAATAAAAACCCGAATTCACGTGGATCGACCGGTTTGAATAAATGGTATTTAATATTTGCGGGATGAATAAAAACTAGTTGCTGTTTATTTTTTTTATATAAAACCATTATGATGGAAAACATTTTTCCTAACATAGAAATGACGACTTTTAGACTATCGGGTACGACTTCACAACTGGCCTTGAACTTGGAACATCCCATTCACTTGGATGCTGAGTACAAGTTGGCACTCACCGGACTTTTCTGCGAATACAACTTTTATAATTTATTTGAGGGTTGTAGTGTTTTGTTTGACGGTGGAACGAAAATCGGTTTCGGTAAAGGTTTTTGGACATTTGATGCCATACAGAAACACATACAAAAAGGTGTGGATCCGCTGTTACGCGGTAAAACAGACGATAAAAAGAATAAAGTCACGGTAGTAGGTGTCCCGAGGAATGGGCACAAAAAATGGCATGCGCATGCGCCAATTTTTTTCTGTGACGTCATGGTGACGTCATCAAGATGGTGACGTTCGCGCCATTTTTTTCAAGATGGCGGCGTTTTTTTTTGGTGACGTCATGGCGGCGTCTTTTTTTTGTGACGTCACCAAGATGGCGACGTCCATGTATTTTCGCGCCAATTTGACTGTTTTTCTGTGACGTCATCATGGGGAACAAGACCATATGGATCGCTGGGGTTATACTATATAAAGTGTACACAATACTATATAAAGTGACATGTTCGCGCCGACGTCAGCTGTTTTTCTGTGACGTCATCGCGGCGTCCGCGCCAATTTGAGCTGTTTTTTCTGTGACGTCATCGCGGCGTCCGCGCCAATTTTGACAGCTGATAGGATTTTCGTGCCAATTTTGACGTCATCAAGATGGCGACGTCCATGTTCGCGCCAATTATGACTGTTTTTGTGTGACGTCATCAAGATGGTGGCGCCTGACAGGTGCCGTTGATGGCTGCCGTTTGGCGGGAACTGCTTTTGCCTACGTGACCGAACGTTACCCGCCGCGTGGTCCGCCTACATGACCGCGTCATGGCTGCCGTCTGGCGGGAACCTTTGTGAGTGACGTCACCGACCGCATGAACCGCTCTGGTGGACCGTGGGATAATTGGCTCACGTTTCCACACCACCCAAGGGGTAGGAGCCTCGGCGCGTTCTTTTTGTTAACCCAGAGCATCCCCTGGAGGCCTAACCTCTGGGGTAGACCATTACAGTCTACGGTGGGGCTCAGCGTTTCCACACCACCCAAGGGGTAGGAGCCTCGGCGCGTTCTTTTTGTTAACCCAGAGCATCCCCTGGAGGCCTAATCTCTGGGGTAGACCATTACAGTTTACTGTGGGGCTCAACGTTTCCACACCACCCAAGGGGTAGGAGCCTCGGCGCGTTCTTTTTGTTAACCCAGAGCATCCCCTGGAGGCCTAACCTCTGGGGTAGACTGCCCCATCCATCGCAGTCTACGGTGGTAGCCACTCCATAACAAATATTGCTACCTCCCATTTTTTTCTCCTCCGCTAATCCTGGTCATCAGGTCATTTACTAAGACAGAGTCTGTTCATTTTAACCATCTACCAAGATTAACGGAGGGGTTTTATATTTTTTTAATGTTTTTGGTGTGGATTGTGGTGACGTTGACCGGCTCATTCAGAGGTTTACGGGCCTTTTCGTCAGCCGCGCCAGGGACCTCAGGACCGTTCCAAGGAGTAGCCCGAACCCTCCTCGGGTCGGGGCGCCTCAATTTACTAGGCCCTCACATTCATACAGAGGTTTACGGGCCTTTTCGTCAGCCGCGCCAGGGACCTCAGGACCGTTCCAAGGAGTAGCCCGAACCCTCCTCGGGTCGGGGCGCCTCAATTTACTAGGCCCTCACACACATGCCGATGGGAGGTTTTTAGGCCAACCATCATGCTCACTCCTGGACTTATGGGTTTTACGCCTGCCTGTTGAGTGGCTTCCTCAGTAACATTCACCATAATCCACAATTTTAATCGAAATATTTTTTATGTTCATCTAGAAATCTACCACTTACATCTTGATATAAGGCCACATAGTCCCAATCGACTTTACTAGCAAAGTCACGGATAAATTGTTCGGATAATGTTTGATATTTACACAGGACGTACCAGCAATTTTCAAAATTAGGGACCATCTCTCTTAGGAATTCTTCAGAGAACTTAGTTCGTTTTAAAACCTTGGCCCAATTGACTCTATGCTCATAGATCCGCAACATATCGATGGAGAAATCATAATGAGAGGATAAAAGATCCCAGTTCATGAACCGATCAAACTTCATGATAAAGTTGTCAGTCATGACCCCGGCGGGTTCTTTGGGCTCTACCGAGAGAAGATTCCATACAAATGTTGCCATGACGGAGGCTGAACACAGACTGAATCAGCGAGTTAAGCTCTTGTACCTTTTATGCGCAGCGTAGAGTGCGCATCTGTCAAAGCCCCCTGCGTGCTGGGGTAGGAGACAATATGAATATTCGACAGGCTCCTCGGTTCCGTCATATTCCAAGATGTTTGGATGAAAACGTCTTAAAAACTTTACTTTTTCCAAACCTTTAGTGTAGATGATGTCAAATGGCTTGCATAAAGTACGTATCAAATTTTCATCATATTTAATTTTGCCGTCACACCATCGGATGTGGTGATGGTGACGTGTGAGCCATCGTGCAGTACGCTGCATCTTTTCATTTAAATTTTGAATACTGTAAGGGGGACGAAATACTAGATGGCTGCATATTGAATCACCGACGATGGCAAACTCTTTTACAATAAACTTGTTATTGTTATCTTTAAAAGCTTGGAATTCAACTACCGCCATTGTAGAATGGCCAACGTCTGTATATTTGCAGCTCATTGAAAAGGTATGTTGATAAGTGTTGCGGAAGACTACTGTCAACGTCTACACTGTCTTTGTCTATTTTTAACACTTCCTCTATAAATTCTCTTATAGCAGGTTCGTGAAGGGACACGTCAGCCAGACGGATGTAGATCAAAGGAAGGCTATTTATAAACTGAATCCACTCCGAGCTGTTCAGCGCTAAAGTATGCTCCCCATCGTGCAGGAACACGTGCTGTTTGCCAAATACAGTATTGACTTTGATGCCCTCACCGCTACCCAAAATATAATTGAACTTTTTCCCCTCTTCTACGGCTACGGTGACATTGTTAAAATTGGAAATGCCAAATTGATTGAAAACATCGTGGGGCCAGTAAACGCACCCCCTTTTCCCCTTAAATAAAACTCCCAAACTGTTATTTCTATTTTTAACGATCCCCGTTATGACACATTTAGTTAGTTCGTGATCGAGAAAGTGGGTTGTTTTTAAAAATACCCCGGTTAATATGTTAATGGGTTCTTTGGGCTTAGGAATTACCTGGATGAGATCCTCACTCGACGACTCCATCTCCACAACTGACCATTTTACAGCAGCTCCTCATCTGAAAATTCTTCTTCTTCGGAATAATCGTATTCGGTACGCCACTTTACTACTATTTCATCAGCCCCGGCGGGGATATTAAACAAACCTTCTTCGTTTTCCCCATTATAGCAGTTGACGTAATCTCTTTTAATGAAAACCCCACCGCTATAATATTCAACCTTGACCCAACCGTGGAAACCCATGTTGACGCTACGGTGACAGGCGATCGACTGACACGTTTCATATAGTCATTTTATTTACGGTGCCAGTGAGTAGTGAGTATGTCATGTGACAGTCGTGTAAGAAAAGACAGTATGCCGTAGTATCTGCCTCCACGTTGTCCTTGGTTTCAAAATCAATTCGAACATCTACAGGTCCAGACTTGATTGTATCGTTTTGTTTGGAACAATCGATTACGTACAGAGGGGTCTCAGTTTTAAATTTGTCCAGCTCGACCGTTGGGGTCGAGTTTCTATTGTAATAACTATTTTGAAATCGATAAAACATCTCATAAAATATGGAAGTGTCACCGTGGATGTTATCGTAGGGGAAATATTGCGAGTTTAAAAATAGTTTTACGTTTTGTAGACCGCAAGAGTCAAACGATGACATGTTCTTTTTAAATCATTTTTCCTCCCCGTTTGAAAAGCCAATATGGCGTAACGAGGCTTCTCGAGCTGGGACGATGATTTTACAGTCCACGAATGTATTTTGGATGTATTTAAAGTGGGATATTCGTGTATCTCCCAAGAGCGAAACGGTAGATGTATTTTTGTATCTTTTTCAATCATTTTAAAAAGTTTGAGTTTGTACGCATCAGACACGGTGACATGCGGGACTCTCCAATATATATTTTTAATATCAAGAGATATTTGAGAAGCGTTCGCACTGTATACTGCGTTATTATCACTCGATGAGCGGAGTAAAACGAGTTCCTGTCTTGTATTTACAATAATACGGCGGTAGTCTTCTGCAAACCCGAGCAGGAGACGCAAGGGAATGGAGAATGAAAAATCCCCATCAACTACTTGTGTTTTGCCGGGACCTAACCAACAAGCGTTTTTCAAGCTGTGCAGCTCGCTCGGCTGAACCGATAAAAGACTTTTAATAGTTGTCGTTATACCGACATTTTTGGTTCGATCCACCTCAACACCCCCGATCTCATAGCGGATATCGTCAAATAGAAACGCTATAGCGTTATTTACAAAACTTACACTGGCCGCAGTATTATCGGCTTTTTTCCCGCTAAGTGATCCTAAAATGTACAGAGTACTATCGAACGGTGCCGTTATAATATCCTGCTGACTTATGGGTATGCGAATCTCATCGTTATTTTTATACGTGGAAGACGCATATGGTTTATGGATATGGAATTCCATCCCGGTGACTACATCGCTGTATTCTGCGCTATTTTCTATGTCCAACATTTTGAACCTTGAATCCCAGAGAGCGTAAAAATTTAACGTTTGCCGATGTTAACCTTACGGTGTTCGCACTCTTACTGACCTTAACCGTGTTTGTAACCTCCCTAAATACAAGCCCCATCCTTCCGTCTTATATGTAGTCTGACAGAGAGTGCCTCGTTTCTTAAATTTATTCTCTCACCGTTCTGGTCCTTTAGACAGATTGTAACGTTGTTTATCCTCTTGACGTTCACGGGCAAATAAACGATTGTGTTGGGTATCTCCACTATTTTATACCCCGGACCTACGTTCGGTAGAACTCGTGGATCACGTGGCCCTCTTCACCGTTGTTGTACGATCCTCGAACGATATTACACTCTACGCGTATCACATCGACTTTCATAATATTGACTGGCCTATCAGATACGTGCTTTACTCCTGGAGGTAGCTTTCTACTATCGAATCCCAGCAGCGAAGCGATAGTTTTCTCCTTTGTAAAATCGATTTCTTTTTTACACTCGATTTCAGCCTTTAACGTATTATTATTCGCTTTTAAACTTAATCCCGAGTCGTCTCCGGTTTTCTCCTTTAATAATGTTTCCAAGTCTTCAATTTCGTACGCCCCCTCGTCTATCGTGACACATTCATCTGTCCCATAGTAAAATTTGTCATTTAAACCCTTTTCGATATTTGGAATTGAATGGTAGGTCATCAAGTCAATTAGACCAATCTCCCACTCCCCCTGGCTCACGTCCACTGTAGGAAAATAATCTTTCGAGAGGAAAGAACCTCTACCGTTTAAGCAAAACATTGTCGCAAAGAAACTTTAAGCACAAGTGTCCGCACACGACTGAGTTGAAATTCTGTTCTCGCTTGTAGTTATAGTAAATTTCACAATCACCAAAATATCGTAACAGCTCCACTGGAGGCCTGAGGTTACCGAAACTATCATAATAAAATACTTTACGACCAAGTTTTCTGTAGCATACCCAGTGCGTACCACCCCCACTAATAGAGTCCAAATTTACAATAGCAGATTCGTACCGCTTGACAGACTGTGGCAGAGCGTCTCTCATATAGATTCCCCTAAAATTTGGTATTTTTAGCTCTTTGGCGTAGTACAATAAATCGTAGTTTGTTAAAGGCTTTATCGGGATCGATGTTTTTTTTTAGTCACCTTTGGCTTTTTCTTACCACCTCCTCGCTTCGGGTAAGGTCTTAGGTATAATCCTTTGCCCTGCGTCTTGCGTTTGGCTTTAGGCTTCGCCTTTTTACCCCCACCAAATTTTGTTTTAGCTTTCATGGCTGTTGTTACAGCCCAAGCAGCTGCTTTTTCCCCAACAGAAGCGTCGGCCGCTTTAAATCTCCGCCAAGCGCGCTCAGCCAACTCTTTGTCCGCCTGTCTTCTACGCGCGTTATCGCTATATTTTGAATAAGCAATATCGTGAATTTTGCACGCTTCGTCGAGACCGTTCACGCCCTTATCACCTCGAGCTAACCTTTTCTGTAGCCTGGTCCCAGGACCACAGTAATTATACCCCGGGAGATGTGCTTCGAAAGGTAACAAGTCAATAGCTTTGTTAACTACAGAGGAGATGATACCACCACCTCGTACGACAGCTTGACCGCGTCTGACCGATCTTGCTTTGCGCCCCGCCATTTTAATACTGATGACGTGCCGACGTCGTGTCTAGTTAAATACCTACAGAGAGCGTGGTGCACAGGGCGTGCACTTAATCCCAACTTTTCCTAGTTTCGCAATATTTTTTAAAAATACACGTACAAAACTCGTTGTGAGGACAGTCATCGCAATATGTATCTATAACAGCGTGAGGGGCAAATTTAACACATTTCAAAGGACAACATGTATAGAAATGCTCCAATTTATACAATTTTAGTATTCTTTCCTTAGGCTGCATGCAGTCTTCTATATAAGTCTTACACCTACAACGACAATAACCAAAGTTATTACATACTCTGTGAGCAATCCCATCTACCCGGCTTTTCGGTAGTATAAAACACTTTTTATCGGCAACAGTACTGCTCCATCGTCGATGTTCACCGCAAGACTTCACACTAACGACTGACGATTTAGGAGCCTCCACCCAGCCTCCTAGCCCTCTCCTCCGCAGTTTCGAGAATCCCTGGTTGGTTCACCAGCTCTGACGCATCAATAGTTATCTCGTTATTGAACAAATCATCCCACGAGGTCAACTCTTGCACAACTTCAGTTTTCCAATCTTTTTCGTTGTGTAAACCCGCCCTGGCTCCATCTTTCGCTTTTAATTGCTTGTATATCGAGTATGCCAGTTCGGCGAGGGCTTCTTTAAGGTACTCTTTATTTACAGCGTCAGTCAGTCCTTGAGGCTTTTTTAGCTTTCTAATCCGATTATTCCCAGCATTCCAATGGGGTTCCTCTGTCCTCGGCACTTTACCTTTACCGGGATCAACCAGTACAATAGCGTTTTCTTGCAAGTATTTTAATGTTACCGCATCGTGTATGTGTGTCGGATCTGCAACCTGAGAAATCTTTTTATTTTTAAAGTTCCAAGTCTGCGTGCCCGGAATGGGAGTACGATGGTCTAAATAGTGTTTGTTTACCGCGTCGCCCGCCTTTGAGGGTGGAGCCACATTTTGTATTATGGTATTATGCACATCGTAAGCCCCGTTTATATTTCTAAATATGGTATTACCTTTAAAAAAAGAAAGACTCACAGCATCGTTATTTTCTACGGGTGGTGCTACGTTTCTTATTATGGAATTGTTGGCGTTATAGACCCCTTCATTTGTTTTACTGATGGCATTTGTTCGAACATATGCCCGATTTACAGCGTCTTCGTCATTAACTGGTTGAGCTATATCCTGTAGACGATACTGATGAAATGAATACGAATCGTCTAGTTTAATAGGAATCTGTGATTCCATAAAATGTTTATTTACAGCATCGTCTTTTTCAATAGGACTCCCTATATTACATATCCGTGTACTTTGCGCGTCAAATACATTATTTTGCAAACTGATACAGTTACGAAACGCCTGCACATGAGTTATATAGTTGACGGCATCTCGATTTTCTACGGCGTCTCCTACATTTACTAAACGTTTGTCTTGCATGTCATAATCACCTTTGGTGGTAAGGTTGAATCCCTCACCCTTGGGCCCCCTCCCCCCACCCTTATCCTTCTTATCCGAGTAACGTCCGAACTTGTCTACGCTCATCGTAAAAGTGACTTGAATCTACTATTACCTCCCCCTTTTATGTACCCAGCCTCCCTAAGCTCCTCTACAATGTTAAGTATCTCGTTACTGTGGGAAGTGTTACCCGTCTCTGTCGACATTGCCAAGAGTTTGAGCCTATCGACCAGTTCATTCGGGTTATCCCAGTATATAATGTCACGTGATTTATTCGATTTCCAGCTAAGGCCACTGCCTAATTTGGAAAGCGGGAACAGATGTTTGATGATATGTCTATATTTTAAACTATTATCCCTCCTTATCGGGTTGTAAAAGCTATAGCCTTTTTTGTGAGCATTTGTCGCAATAAGTATATCTTTATACACTTGTAGATCGTCCTTTGAGTATATTTCATCGTCGGGGAGTCTTTTGAAGAGCAGCTCGTAAAGACCTTCAGTTGGACGAAATCTTGTATTATTGATGAGTATATCTCCATCGGCGTTGAAATCTAAATCCTTATCACCAATCATCAATTTGTTTCCCTCTTCGTTGTATCTCGGTCCAAAATCGTGATCAATAACCTTTGTCTTTCCACCTGTATCCTCCATGAGTAGTTTCATATACTTTTGCGTCAACGGGTTTTTAAATTCAGTTTCAAGGTAGCGTGATGCAGTCTCCAATCCAGACGGGGAGGATACGATATCTATCAGTTGACTGGTTTCGTTCTTTGGCGTTGATACACTCGGAGGTGTAAACTCATTACCATCTTCGTCAATAGTCATATCATCACTCGATACGTCATCGGTTTCATAGTCCATTACATCCTCCTCCTTCTTGATGGGCTCTGGTTTAATCGAACTCTGAGAAGTCTTGCGTAGTTCTTGAATGATGGGTTTGTATTGCTTTTCCAGCACCTTCTCTGTTTCCATCATACCATCCTTAAACATTCTATATTTACGCTTTATAGCCTCCCTGAGAGCGGCTACTTTAAGCGTTAGCTGTTTATCAGTCGGCTTCATGATGAATACTGAACTACAATCTCAAGGTACCCTTATTTTAAGGCAGTTCCACCTGTCTGAAGAACATTGCCCGCGTCTTGTGACTCTTTATATATCTAACAATGTCTAGAAGCGAAATTCCAGCATTAAAATCCAAGTGTTTGTAGTAACTTTTTTCTCTATCGTCGAACCGTGGTATTATGTACTGACCAGTCAGACTTTTAAAAACAAAGGTACGTTTCAGCTTGTCTCGCCACTGAGGAATTTCCGCCACAATATACTTATCGTTCTCCACAGTCTTCTCCATGAATCTTGCAAGTTTTGCCAAAGGCCTAGCTTCGCAATTATTTTCCAGCAAAAATGAATTCAATAGCCAAAACTCACTGGGATTTGAACCAGTGAACGCTATCCATTGGTTAAATAATTCTCTATTAGTCACCGTATATACACCGTTGGCTACAGATATTCCAAACTTTTCACAATGCACAGGTAGCGTGGGCAGCGCTTCTCGTAAGAACTCTGTTGTATAAAGCCCCTGGCAAAGGTTGTTGACTCCGCTAAACGGTTTATTTCTATGGCCTCTGGGAACTCCGTCGGGAACTTTATCATAGCCTACGTTATAACTTATATCTATATAACATTTCATTGACAGTGCCGTTTGATAAATCTTGAGAGGTGACCTGATCGGGACAGTTCTCTCTGTAAGCAATATACATCTGCTAGCGTAGGGTATTTTACATCCATATTCCAACATTCTATTACATATTTGTGTAAAGTTTATGCTACCGTGAAGGTTACGTAATGGCAACGGTTGACCAAAAATATCTGGAAATGGTCTAAACCTAGATATTAAATTTTGAGGATTTCTCACGGTGCAGTTGTTCATATCTTCATGGTACATTACAAGTTCCAACGGTACATTTTTCTCTTGGCAACGATGTAGGAAATTTAACCAGGTCTCCCTATTATAGGTACGTTCACTAGCGGATATCACGAGTAAAATTACTGGTGGTATCACTGCTGAACGCTTAGACGTCTTATGTCTCCAACAGCGTTTGTTAAACGTATATCCGTGTGGGGGTTTCCTGGAACAGTAATTACCGCAAAATTTCTTTTTATCTTTATAATAATATGTACAGAGATTCGAGTTGACCTTATGTAGCCTAGTGTCGAAGCCTCGCAGGTCGTTATACGTGTAGATGCGCACCATTACAACTCTGTAATGAAACTGTCGATATTTATCCTGTACCTGCCCTTATTAAGATCGCGAGTCTTATCAATCAATAAGAACGCATGGTTGTCCCTCCAAGCCAGAGCACAGAGGGTTTTAAACTTTTCAAAAGACATGTCAGTCGTTACGTGATCATTGTATATGTGTCTGAGGTTCATCTCGTCCTGTCTGAAAATTATTATCATATTACAATTATCTCGAACCAACTGTTTGGGGATACTACTGTAGGTTTGTCCTAAATAAAAAACATCGATATTCTTATGTCTTCCCATGGTGAAATAACTTCGTATATTGTTATGTTTCTCACAAGAAATGTCGTCAAATATCATTATAGAGTTAATTTTGGCCCCATCCGGGTGAATCACCTTACCATTATCATCGAAAGCAAAATAACCGATTTCTTTTGGTAAAGTCTTCTGTAAAAACTGATACTTTGGTTGATACAGAGATTTGGAAAAAACGTATATATTTTCGAATCGCAATCCGTTGGGATCGAATAAAAGATTAAAAAGCACATTGGTTTTACCACAATTTGACGGCCCAGATATTATGCAGCGAATGGAATCTGGTAGTAAAGGCCCGTGTTTATTTTGGGAAGCCACACCGGAACCCGTAAACTCATCAAAATTCCTTATAGCAAGGCGTGGGCTCTGTGTTGTCACGTGCATAGTTAAATGTAAACTGAGTGAAATAAACACGTGCAAGCGCTTAAATAGAATAAAGCAGAATATCGCTTTTATCCAGCCAGCTATCCTGTTTCTTATTAAACCCCAGCCATCTGACCTTAACCTTATCTCCCCTGCGTTGGAGCACCTTTTCCACCAGATATACGTCTCCGGTGTTTGATTTACTCAACTCTTGTTCATAAAAGCCTCCATCCAACACGTCACCGGAAGAATCTTGCAAAACATACGTGACCGGTTTTGTAGGCTTAATAGCGTATATTTTAAACACTTCATTAGTCCAATTGGGAAGATATCCTTTAGTAAAAACTTTTTTATATTTACTTATTCGCACACTATCGCCTAGATTAAATTTCGTTTTATTTTTGACTACCTTACGCTTGCCAATTCTCGCCAAGATATCATTGACATGCTTTCGCCTAACGTCTTTCGGTTTCATACCTATCGTGCGATGTACCGTATTATTGTAATTTTTAACTATAGTTGGGAGTATACTTACCCATTCATACGTCCCCTTTGCGGTAAACTCTTTCCACATGCGCTGCTTTAGCGTTCTATTAAATCTTTCAACAATACTCGCTTTCAAGTCTGAAAACGTCGCGTAATGATTTATTTTAAATTTTTTCATCAGTGCGCTTATATATCTGTTAAACCATTCCGTCCCTTGATCGGTTTGAAAATGTTTCATCTTTTGTTTAGCGAGTATCGGTTCAAGAGCCTTGGCCACCTCGAGCCCTGATTTATTCTTTAATGGAATGGCAAAAGCGAATTTAGTCAAACAGTTGATCATGGTCATTATATAACGATATCCTTTGTTTAGTTTTTCATAAGGCTGCATCTCGACAAGATCGGCCTGATACAAATCATTTAGACCTTTAAGAGTTACTCTACGTCTCGGATAATTTTTTCGAGCTGGTCTATGGAGCTCATCAGCTATAGCACGTCTGACGTCCATGTTTACAATGATGGAAATTAAATGTTACAATTTAATTTATCCCTTTCGGGATGCTGCGGCCCCTACCACCGCCGCAGCAACGTGATGGCCTTCCAGAAAAAATTTAGTTGCCACCCCCGTGTTCCAGTATTCCGTAGAGACTATCAGTAAATTAGATTACCGATACTCTTCAAACGGAATACACGTACAGCCCCAGCCTCGCTGCACGCCGTGGTAGGCGAACTGAAGGTTCCCCACCTCCACAGTTATACAATCGATCTGCACTTGTAGTACATAATTATTTAAAATATTGGAGTATTGAACACGTACGCTATGTTCACACCTGTGGCGGCCGACGGAAACTCAATGTTCTATGGTTTTTAGGCCAACCGTCTCATCTACCTGGTCTTACCTGAGAGTGCCTTGGTAGGTGGCCTCACCACGGGAGAAGACGAGGCAACTCCCAGTGGTCCGTGGTAGTCAAGGGAAATTATTTTCTACGGTAATTAAACCAACCCTTCCATCAGCGCTTGGAATTACGGTGTTTTATGCCAACCTTCACGCCGGTGACTATCCACAGACCCGAAGCGTTCAAGACTAGGCTTTACTAGCTTCCCTAACACACAAACACACACACACACACACACACACACACACACGTACGCGCTCAATGCCCTATTTTTAAAATGTACCACAAGTGCAGGATTGATTGAAATATATAGAATTTGGAAAAATTATAGCCCCTCTGACCAATCCTTTCTGTTTTTACAATGCTTTAATATACATATACAAAATCCGTTGAGATAACATTTTGGGCAATGATTGGCAAATTCATAAGCCGTTAATTTTATACACATATCAGAACAGCATGTAAAGAGACAACTCGTTTTATAGATTTTAATTTTAAGCAGTTTGGGTGGATATGAAACTTTATATGATTTACATTTACACTTGCAGTAGCCAAAGCTCTCGCATTTACTACAAGCCAATCCGTCAACCTGTTCCGGCGGCCTCTCAAAACATTTTAATTTACAACAATAAATATCGTCTTTACGTTTAGAAAAACAATCCATGTTTACAGTTGCACTGCTCAACAGCTACTGAACATATTTTACAAATACTCACCATAATATTATTGGAAATATAGGTACACGGGATAGGATTAGGCAAGTTTTTGGAGTTTGTAGCCGTAGGGTAGGGTGTCATACTCACCATGACGTTTCCGCTTGGCCCTGTAATTTTAAACAATTTAGTTTCATTAACAGTTACAATATCTTTGTCCTTTGTTCTCCGGATTCGGAATTCATTAATTTCTAATGCTTCCGTTTCAGGGGACAAGATCATTTCTTTAAGTTTTTCAAAATTTACAACGGAAGAGGTTTTCATATTTAGTGTGAGCCCCTTTACTTTGCACACTGGGATCAATGCTTGCCTGTCCGTTGACCAAACGAGGTATGCATATGTTTTTGGCCCTCCAGAGACAAATTCGACGATAAATGAGCCGGGTCCGTAGTCGGCCAGCTCATCCGTCATTTCACCGAGGTAGTCCCCAGTTGGAACTCTGTACAGTCCACCCCTCAAATAATACACCGTCGAGTCCGTGTCGTAATATAATACTTGACCCCCTAGAGCCTCCAGGTGCTCATATAGCTTGAGGCGAGCCTGAGCCGTTGTATAGGCAGCTATCACCACGTTGACGTTTCTCATAGGCTCACCCACTTCTTCTATGTACTCCCAGCCGACCAGAATCACATCTTCATTTATAACCTGGATCCTATTGACCATAATGTCGGGGCTCGTTAACATTCTGAACAATTCTTTCGATTCCCTCACAATTGACACTTTAGTCTGATTTTCTCTCTGCCCGAACTTGCCCCAAAATGAGTTTAACATCAATTTCGCCAATGATCTCAATCCTCCATTTTTAACAATTTTTTCCTTCTCTAATCTGACCCCTTCGTGTTTGTAATAATCTGCGATGTACTTATCCCTGTCCTCTTCAGTCTTGCACCACCCAGGATAGCCCGAAGCTTCTTGTTTCATCTTTAGAAATTTATTGATAAAGTCTGTAAATAATCCTCCTTTTTCGTAGGTGGCCACTTGGTATTCCCACAATTCAAACATATCTAAAATTATGTATCCCTTCTGGACAGCCTTGCGAATCTCGTCCATCGTCCAGGTACCTACTAGGGCTCTTTCTCCGCTTTCGTGGTCACAATCTTCTTGGTTCTGGGTCTCGCCACAGGTTCTACAGAGTACAAACATTAATTTATTGTGCATTTTCGCTGGGAGTACGGGGTGATAGAGATCTCTCGGGGGCAGGACTTTGCATTTTAGCAAACCATCCACTTCCAAACCTCTCTCCCTACACTCTCTGTCTCCCACATAGATTGTGGGGTGTCCTAAGGGGTACTTGCCATATTTACATACGTATGGATAGAGAGAGCAAACGTCGACATATTGTATAGTTTCTCCATCCGCACATTTATGGTATGTCTTTGCATTGCCAGTCCTGCCGCCGAAAAACGCCTTCCTCGGATCTAGGGGCAGAGTGTCAAGGATCGGCAAGCTATCCAGATGTGTAAGTTTTTCTCTCTTTTTAAGGGCTCTAAACTCACATTCCCACATTTGTATCACGTTATCACCGAGCTTTTCGATTTTTTTCAGAGTTCTTTCATATCTCAGCTGTAGCGTGTCTGAAGGGTCTTCTTTCAGGGGAGCCTCTCTGTTATAGGGGTAGCACTTTGGACACCCATGCCAGTAGCACCCTTGAAACTCGTAAATGTTTTCACCATCGAATCCATCAACTTTATAGCCAGAAATCTTGACTTCCTTTCCTCGGCCAGCATGATCTATTCTTATGCCTCGTGTTTCCTCCTCATGGCTAAGCCACTGGATGGCGATGGCTGATTGCTTATCTGTCATTCTATAGCCATTTTTCGGAATAATGCCGATAGTGTTTGGTTTTAAAAAGTTTCTACGGAAGGCCAGGTTGCATGCACTTGCGATGGTGATGGATTCAAGGAACGGGTCAACCCTACATTCTTGTAAAAATATTGTTCTAAACTTTAGGCAGGCTTGAGCCAAAATCTCAACGTCAGACATGCAGTATTCGAGCAGCTCTTTCTGGAAGTCAAACACGTAGTTGTTGCTCACCTGTTCGCTGTACCACTTTTCAAAATTGCTGTGAGATTTCTCGAACATTGTCTCGGGGCAGTAATACTGCTTATCTGGCATGGGGCCAACATAGTTTTGATTCGCCAGAGTATTGAATAAATGTGGGAAGTAGCCCTTTTTCTTTTCCGGCGGGAGATCGAATGCCTTGGGGAGAGCTGACAGGGCCATGGGGAAATAACTAAGGGAATCTACAAACCTGACGTTATCGAATTTCATTAGAATAATTTTTGTGCCTCTCATGACAAGCTCGGGGGTGAATTTAGTCTCTTCCATCATGTGTTTTAGTAAAAATTGGAAGTCAAAGCCTTGTCCATTGTGGGCGATCACACAGACATTTTTAACATTTTTTCTCACCTGCAGGACGTACTCCATAAATTGTTTTACTGGGTCAGAGTTGAACACTCGTGTGCGGTTCTTACATTTTATACAAAAATCACTATCGATACACTCAGAGCAGAACTGCTGTGAAACACAGAGGTTGACTTTGTGTACCTTAACCTCAGGGTCGCTGGACAAAGCCTCGTCTTGGCGTGTCTCAAGGTCAAAGAAAATAAATAGAAAATCTTTGCTCTTTGGCTTCCCATGATCACGCTTCATATAACATTTGTGGTTGGGGTCTGTATACTCATCAAAAATCTTACAGTAAACCTCACCACATTTATGAGGGGTGGACCGCTCTCTAATCATCACCAATTTCCCACAATCAAGACATTTATGTACAGCTTTACACTTATCGGTCTGGTGAGCTATAAAACATCTCTGATTTTTAAACTTCATGTTGCATTTTGGACACAATATTCCACCATGTTCTTCTGTACAAGGAGGGGAAATGGTCTGACATTGCGGGCAAATGTTTGAACAGCGGTGTTCATTTTTGTGTTCGTAGGGAATGTGGCAACCCTCGCAAAAATAGGCGCAAGCAAATGCCGCAGTCAAAGAGTTGATCACGTTGTAGTGACCATTGTGGAAAAGTAGGTTAATTTTAAATTTTGGATTTTCTACGCTACCTTCGAAGTACACATCTCGCCCTTTGTGATCATAATTGTAGACGGTAATTTTGAAATCTTTCAAGTAGGCTTGAAACTTTTCCAACTCTGGGATTCCCCCGCCATTCTCGAGCATCTCCACTCTAGCCCTGCGAAGTAGCTCCTTAGCCCTAGTTGTTTGTCTCTGGCCTCTATCCATTCGTATTAATTTATATTCTGGGTCATTTGTAATCTTAGCTGCGGCCACTACTAAAGCACGGGGCAAACACAAATTATCTTTGTTATTTATCACCACCACTCCCCGCCTAGCTCTACATTCTTCAGCAAAGGTATTATACAGCCCTGGTCGTCTTTTACCTCCACTGCCTACAGGAAGGTTTATTCTAGTACATTCTACTTTAAACGTGTCGGTGGATTTAATGGATTCGGAGTTACTCTGTACAATGCCTCCGAAAATTTGCCACAAAATATCCTCGTTGACTTCCTCTGCAGGTCGAAAATTTACATAACCTGGCTCCTTACTTTTTAAGTTCAAGGATTGAAGCGTGAACCCCAATTGGTCATCTGCATTTGCTTGCGCTTTCATTTCATTTACAATTTTGGCAAACCCCTGTCTTAACCAATCAATCTCGCTCGTTTCAGGAGGAGGATTTGAAAATTTAAAAATAGTCTTATTGCCGTAAATTCTAAATTTCTTAACATATGTCTGCTCATCACTCAGTATTTCTACAGGCTCATGGGTTTCCTGTACAGGCTCAAAAGTTTCCTCTACAATCTGTTGGGACTCCATAGTACAAAGAAAATGATAAGACTCACCCAAATATACACACACTACAGTAAAATATAAAGAAAAATAATCACGCACTACGTTAAAAAAAAAACCGACACTATCACAAACTAGTTTATAAAATATCACGGAGCAAACTCAAAAGACGTCCTATCAAAGTAAAATATTAAAACTCACGGAAATACACACTATAGTAAAATATAAAGTGAAATACAAATAATTAAGCACTACGTTAAAAACCAACACTATCACGAACTAGTTTATAAAATATGAATATCACGGAGTACACTCAAAAGACGTCCTGTCACGACAAACTCCTGGCACAGAATGAGAGACAGGTAGGAGTGTGGAGGGAGCGACAGCCAGCGCACCTACGTTTCCATAGTCACGTACGCACCTGGCACCCTGGTGGGGTATTTATAGGAGGCTGACGCAACAGCGTGGTCACCTACATCTATTTATAAATACGACTCGGCGCTCTGTTTTCCCATAATTCCCGCAAGTATGTGGCCGATTAATCAACAAATTAACGGCTGTCAATTACGTCATCCATCATACGTAGCGTCCCCGCTACACGGCTATCTTTAGATAGTCACGTACGCCATGGTGGTCCAGAGGCCTGGCACGTGGGCCCAATCACAAGGCGACGGCAAGTGACGTGGCCCGCGGCCATATGCTCTGCCCTATCGGGGATTGGGGGCGGTCCCCTGCGGGCGGTGACGTTGCACGCAGCCATAACTGTAGCGTCAGGCGCTCTAGATCCCAAAATAGAACGTGTGGACGGTGACGTTCATTCGGTCATGTAGGCCAAAGCGGCACAGAACATGCGGCCGGTGACGTGCTAGTGTAGGTGTCACCCTGCTGAGTCCGTGACCACGGGACAAGCTGCACTATATTTATCATTGAATTTTTTACATTAAAAGTACTAAATATATAATCATTTTTAGGTAATAATATCGGTTACAAGTAGTAGCAAAATAGCGGTCCCACGACAATTGTGAGAGTTCCACAGTTATATGTTGAGCTTTCATAAATATTCTTACATTATTTATCCCACGTGTTGGTTCCCGCCAAACGGCAGCCATCGGTCACGTGGGCGGACCACGCGGCCGGTAACGTTCATACGGTCACGAACCTGTCAGGCGCGGCCATAACGTCACAGAAAAAACAGCTCAAATTGGCGCGAAAGGGTGCCGCCATCTTGATGACGTCAAAATTGGCGCGGACGTCGCCATGACGTCACAAAAAAAAGACGTCGCCATGACGTCACAGAAAACAGCTGACGTCGCCGATGACGTCACAAAAAACAGCTGACGTCGCCGATGACGTCACAAAAAAAAGACGCCGCCATCTTGGTGACGTCAAAATTGGCGCGACAATTAGGTACATGGGCGCCGCCATCTTGAAAAAAATGGCGCGAACGCCGCCATCTTGATGACGTCACCATGACGTCACAGAAAAAAATTGGCGCATGCGCACGCCATTTTTTGTGCCCATTCCTCGGGACACCTACTCACGGTCGTTTCAATACTTAAAACTACGGGGTACCGGGTGAAAATCACTTCACCTATAAAATTTCACATGGAAAATCCACTGCGGCGTTTGCTGGGTTTTGATGAAATTGATGCCCCCGAATACTTGGACACGTACAATGCGAAAAAACCGCACAACATAAGACCATGGGACATGATTGAAGTCCACTGTGATATCGTGGAAAATTGTTTTGTCAATCATGATGAACATTGGCACAAACACAAAGAGTCTTCGGTGTTGTATAGTTTCTTTCCATATGGTGAATTTGGTAATAAAATTGCTGTGATGCCGCGGCCGCCGCTTTACGTATCGTTGAAAAAAGGATTGAATAAAATCCAACAAATCAACATTTACATTACAGACCAAAATAATAATTTATTGCAGATGTTCGATTCGAATGTGCATATTTATTTGGAGTTGATTCGGGTGTAGTATTTTTTTAATTTATTGAAAATCGGCTGTTTATATTTTTTTCTTGACGCCGCAAAACGTTATTCCTTGTATAGGTAAAAATGAACGGTCCTAACTTTAATGATTTACTGAAAGAAATCAATGGAAAGTCTTACATCAGGGTGGGTGACCTGGAAGTCGGTAAAAAATATTTTGTAGAAAATATGGATAAAATCTCTTCATCATACGGTATGAGAATATTAGTCACATGCGATGATGTGAAATTCTATCTTCCCGAAAGCTGGAATGACAGGTTGACGAATAACTATATCAAACAACTGTTGAATTATAAGGGGAAACTCTATGTGCTGTACAACGGTAAAATAACACTTTCAGATAATAAATTCAAGCACAGTATCGAGTTTAAGGTTGACGAATAAAAATAGTTTTTTTAAAAACATAATTTAAATATATTTTTGAAAATGCCCCGTTTAATTTATTTGATGTGGAAACCCGTTATGCATGCATTAGGAATCAATAATGGCTGAAAGCTACGGTTATTATTGCTTGACTGAAAAAGCATTTGAACCGTACAACGGATCATCTGATGCGGCCGGTCTTGATCTGAG
Organism: Neoaliturus tenellus; assembly: GCA_030545055.2. Lineage (NCBI taxonomy): Eukaryota > Metazoa > Arthropoda > Insecta > Hemiptera > Cicadellidae > Neoaliturus > Neoaliturus tenellus. Next base: position 149,859,823 of record CM061534.1, on the reverse strand, counting down.
AAGTGCGTATGATTATGTTGTACCGAAACGCGGTCAACAGTTGATAAAAACTGACTTGACTTTCAAATTCCCAGATGGGTGCTACGGGAGGATAGCGCCAAGATCTGGCTTGGCTTTAAAACATTGTATAAGTGTAAACGCCGGTGTCATAGACCGGGACTATACAGGGAATGTCGGTGTTATCTTGATGAACAATTCTGATACCGATTTTCATGTGAGTCGTGGAGATAGGATTGCGCAGATCATCTGCGAGATGTACAAAAAGCCGCCGTGTATCAGGTTGGACAAAGTCGAACAGACTGAACGTAAAGACGGCGGATTCGGAAGCACTGGTGTAAACTGATTAAATTATAAAAAATGAAAATGTCTTTTTTTTCATCCTCAGACATAACGGCAGTTGTCTGGATTTATAACCATTTCATGTTGAATATCAAGTTGAAGAAAATCAATTAAATGTTTAAAAATAGAGCTTAAGAGGGCATTTCGTTGGTGCCTGGATTAAATCTAAGAACAACCTCGGAAATCCTAAAATGTGGTGAAAATGCCTAATGAAGATGAAAATCCTTTTGAAATCAGGATTATGTTAGGTTAAAACAACAAAGGTTAAGACTCGCCCTTCCTTGGATTAAATTTCTGGATTAAATACACCATTTGAAAAACTTGAAAATGGCTAAAATTAACCCGAAATCAAATACAAACTGGCCCAGTACCAGTCAAATATGAGGTTTACGTGGGTTCGGTGAAGAGTGCGTCTCGCCCTTCCTCGCCCTTCCTCGCCCTTCCTCACCCTTCCTCACCCTTCCTCGCACTTACTTGGAATTTCACCATTTCAAAAACCGGAAAAATGCTGGAAAAATGATGGAAAGTGGTTTGGATTAGCCTAAAATCAGATAAAAACTGGCCCAAAACCTGTCAAAAATGAAGTTGACGGAGGGCCGAAAATAGGAAGGGCGAGCTGTCCTAGAACCGGTATTTCATATCTACTTATGAAATATGAGAAACAATTTTTAATGACACACGGAAAACCTAGTTCTGCCCCACTTTAACAGTACGTTCTCGTTGGCGTGAGTTCAAACTGTAACTTATTAAACTCCAACCCCATCACCTTTTCTGTGACTCGGCTTTACTTGGATTTATATCCGTTTAACTGATCTTATCGAACTTTGTTAAGTTCGTTGAGAAATTTTAGCAGGCCCTATCGGGTCGTACATCTGAACGTATAGTATAAGGGCTCCCAAGGAGTTTAGGCACCTACTTGGAAATTCCAGGATTCATTATCTTGGTATTGTCCAAAACAAACATTATTATTGTTGTTGAAGTATTTCATTGCGTATCGCAACTCCAACTATTAAATAAACATAATTGTTAACTCAAAATGCCTATGTATTCCAAAAGTTTGAAATTGCTCGCATCAGCATACGCACGATTCCTGTCGCTAAAATAGTTTCTTATCTCTCAATACATACAATGATAAAGACGGCAGACACTTGCCATGGCGTTCGGTATTGTCTGTATGCATGATCAGCAACAGTAATTACGAGCTTACATTGTGAGTCTCATTGTAACTAAATTTGTCCTGAGTAAAATGTTTTATTTTGGTCCAAATACGGGACATTTACCTTTCCCGATGACTTGCATATAGGATGCGGGAGTACATTATTAAATAAGGGACATTCCCTTAAAAATTTGGGACGTTTGGGAACCCTGGGCACCACCTTTGTGGGGCCAATGGTCTTCCGCTCGGCGTTGGCTGAGGAGAGTCTGCCGGGTGAACCTCTTCCCGCCCTCGCCAAGGTCACTGATAACCGGATTGTGGCTACGGCAGCGCTGTCTAGCGGCTGACTCGTCAGTCGTGTCAGTGCTTCAGGTGCAACGACAACACAACAACATGCCCAACTGCCCCAAGTGCGACAAACCCGTCTACTTCGGTATGTCGTTTCAATTTAGTTCTTACTTGACTTGAGATCCTACTTTACTCTGGTTTTACACTGAGAAAAGAAAATTAGCTGGACTAACGATTTATTTTCATTCTTTAAACTAATTTGTTGACTCTTTATTCTGGAAATCTGTTTTCATTGATAACAGTACCTGTCGGGAGAGCCAGTGAACTAGAATTTTTGCCCAATGACCAATCTTATAATTATGGTTAGAACACATTATTTAAATAGGATTTATTTCAAGAAAAATAAAGTGTCGTTAATTAATTATTTTAATATATTGCGCTCTAATCAGTTTTATTAGGTCTCCTTAAGATACTTTACCACCGTCGGAAACAAACACTTGAAAAACAAACCATGCCTCGTATGAATCATTCTTGATTCGGTATCAGAACCAACTTGTATTTATTCTAGATAAGATGTGAAATGTAAAGCCTAGTAACTCAAATGATCGCAATTAGGCCTAGAGCCTAATGTAAAAATTGTTTATTTTTGATAATTTATAAGGTATCCTTTATTAATAATCATTCAAAAAGCAATACTCTTCTAAGTAATAAAAGAATTTTTCCTTGCACTGTTAACGAAGAAAAGAATTAGTGTAATATAGCCGTTTTCAGGGTTCGGCCGGGGTCTCCTTATCCACCAAAAACAACAACAAATGTACTGTACCAACTGTCAGGACCATATAACGCGTGTCCATAAAGTCTTGCCCTGATAAAGAAACCGAATAGTATGAAAACTATTGGTGGTAAGATGAAGTTTTATCCAGTTTTAATAAGTGACTTCTTAAGTTTTTTATAGCTTTATGCACAAACTCATTATGTGCACATGTATATGTGCGTCTTGGATTGCCTTTTACCTTAGATCTTTTAGACGACTTTTTTGATTATTTTTTGTTAATAACAACTCTTTATTTTTCTATACTATATAGTTAACGTGTACTGGGTAATGGATGTCACTGCATTTATTATTCTGTCTTTTAGAGTTTCTAAATTCGGGATAGGGGAAGAATATAAGAAAATCTTTGGCAAAACCCTACGTAAAGAAATCCAGAGAGGTCAAGTGTCGTGCACGAGGTGCAACTTAGTCGTAGCCTATCGCGCTTTGTTTTTGTAGTGCACTTATTTAATACGCTAAGGGTTTTTTGTCTTGCGAACTCCTCCTACAATTTTCAACCGATTTTCAAGTTTTTGGTGTCGTTGGATAGGGCTTGGTCTGTAGTTGTTCCCGCCAAACATTTATGAGAATCGGACTTAAAATAAGGGCGCCATCCACAAGTTAAATTTGAAAATTTCCCATTAGAATAACATTGAGATTCGTTTGACCATTTCAAACATCTGTTAACGTACAGCTGTAGTTTTTGGTGATTACTGATATTCACAATATTGGATTAGTCGGATGTCATTGATTTAGAACTAAATGTAACTTTTGTATTGTATTGAAATAAATTGCTCGATGTCGAGCAACACGTGCACTAGTTATAAGTAAACTGCATTGGGGTCAAGCAGCTGAGCTTAAGTATTGACAAATTAATGAGGAAAAAACTAGATTAAATTCCTTCGAAAACAATATGTATATGTAAGATGTACGTGGCTATAATAATGGGGTGACCACAGATATATACAGCAAAGCTATAAAATCAGGACAAGACTTAGTGAATACCCGGTATATCGTACGGTCCTGGTCCTGACCAACTATTCTTTTATAGTCGTGATGAGGCATGAAAGATACAGTATTTTCAATGAGCCTCTTTGTTTTTCTGCTTTATCACAAAGTACGGTAGTTAAAACTTTTGAAACATTTTTAAACTTCTGGTAGGCCTACCTTATCTGGTTGGTTAAAATGAATATTTTCCTTGAGATAGTTTTTTGGTCACTGCTTTCTGTTTATATGTAAAATATAGTTTTTTAGTGAAATATTTATACTTTTACTATTGATTTACAAATGGCCCGTTTTACATTTATAATGCCAACATGATGAGATTGGAAGGTTTCCGAGAGTTCACGACATTAGATCCATCCCATTGTAGCAGTGCTCCGGAAAATCTCATCCTAATACATTGCTTCTCTAGGGTTTCGTCGGATCGGATTGCGAAGGGTAAACAAACGGTGGTCAATTGGTAAATGCTAGAAAGCTGATACTATTCATCAAAGTCATCATAGGAGTCGATAAATGTAACACGCATATGCAAACTGATGTACTGGTTTTTATATTGTGCTTATCATGCCAGTACTGTATGATTTACAATAAATTATGTTACGATTACCGTGCTCTTCAAGTCGCAAATAAGTGATATACTAAATAACACATTAGGCTCAGCATGCTGAAAATTCCCACCTTTAGCTGTCAATGTCAAAAATTTGATCTAGTGTCAATTAGCCTACGCCAAATGCGGATCACCAATGACATTCGGCTACGTGTGTGGTTGGGTTATTTAATTTATTGATTTTAGTATAGGCCCTAATCAATGGGCTCATCATGGTCTGATTCTTTTACTCTTGTACCTCCAAATATAAATCTACACAATGAGTAACCAGTAACAAACATTTGGACGCTCTGTCCGTCTCCACACGTCACACTCAATTGGATGTTATTAAAGCAAATTAGACCGACAGATTAGGATGGCGATAAGGTCTTGGGCGATTACTCAAAGTTGCCTGGTTTAAATACAAGAATAAAAGTACTTGTAGATAAATCTACTATGTACTTTTCTTCTCAAGACTGGTTTATTTTAAATGAATTTATTAATACTACTAGGAATGACTGTGCAGCACAAAGCGCCGCATTCAGATTGAAATAACTAACTTTAATTTTTGCCCGTGCATGCCGTACAGATCATGCGTGTCCAAAATGTGTAAAATTATTGCAAAACAAATACGAACTGAGACGGTTTTTGACACACCTGAAACATTAAATATTAGTCAGGAAATAAGGCAGGAGTTGAGTAAACCCAACAAAAACTCCTTAACGTAGATTATTGTACGCTGAGGCTCTGTCATGTTAATTAATTGTAGGATTAGCAAACTGTAGTACTATATCTAATTGAAATAAAAAACCTGACACAATAAAAAAAAACGTATTAATTATATATTTTTCAATCTGCTAACTGAGGTTAAACCATAGATTATGCATATGCTTAATTTATGGTTAAACTCATATCACGATAGGCCTACCCCTTCTTAACATAACTCTGTAACTTCGCTGTGGTGAGATTCAACAGATGTTGCAGCAATTTCCTGTGATCTGATAAAGAGCGGCGATGATGTCACCAGACCCTCGCCGTCAGTGCTGCCACCACGCGGTGACGAGTTGCGAAACCGTGACGTCATCAGTTGTCAGATAGGTGCGCCTTCCGGTCAACAGCTGATAGCTAACAACAGCGCCTGTGTAACAACACTTTGTATAACCAATTACGCTCACCTACAACAAATTATCGACGTTAAAAAATTCCATTACGTGGAAATGGAACTAATGTTACAGTAATTACACAGTAGTTAGTGTAATTTCATTGTTATCAAACTATTAAATTTACATTAACTTCTTCACAGTTAGCAACTGTTAAATAAAAAAAAATTAATATTCCTTTATTTTTTAACTTTTAGTTTTTATTTTCTTACCAAAATAGCAACCCATAAGAACAGTTAATTTTAGACAAAATTATATTGAAACTTTGAAAACCTGTAGGGCGTAGCAATGGGGGCAGATGAGAATTAAAATGTGATTCTGCTCATCTACGAGATACCACCTCTCTAATGGTATGCGCGAATTTCTACCACATTAAGCACGAGCTGACAATAAAGGAGGAAAAATATGCTTGCCTATTAATACAGCATATAAATTGAACTAAAAACCCGTGGTTTAAACTCACAAACTTTGTTCCTTCAGCCTTATGGAAAAATACCAAAGAATTTAACTTTTGAAAAGTTAGTTATTTAAAATGTTAATTTTAGCTACTATATATCTGCAATAGGCCTATATTGTAACGTTCAAACAATTCATTTCATGATAGCCCAGCAAGTACTGTACAACGTATACAATCTAAACGTTGATTTATTTTATTCAGATAAAATGAGAAAAATGTTTTATTTGCGAATTTAGTGTTGTACTTGGTGTCTGTAAAATAACCGATCCCCAATTAATAATTGTATTGCGGAGAGAAAAATCCACAGAAGTAGTAATAGTACACTAACAATAATAGTAGTAACATACGGACAAGCAAACAACACACACATCCGTGTTTATCTTTCTGACGGGTTTGTTCACATGTAAACGTTATCTTCTGATAACAAAATGAAGTTTATAAAACTGTTCCATTAGAAATCTTGAAATATAATGTAGAAGACGTTCTGGTTAAAAAATAATATCTTTTTATCAATGCTTTCTGGTTACACAGAACATATCTTAAAACCATTTTTAGAGACGATAAAAATATTCTATGAAAGTTGAAGACATCTTTATTAACTGCTAAATTATGTGCCATGCGATGTGATGTCCGATGGTGCGTGCTGGCGAGGTCAGATATAGAGGCAGGTTTTTCGGATGGGTTTTTCAGGTTCACTGGGTATTTATTTGACGTTAAGAGGTCATAGATTAATCCGATCAATTAAAGATTAACAAAGTTCCCCGCGCTCTCTTACATTTGTCACCGATCTTTCTGTTTGATAATACGTTAATGTAATATGGGATATGGTTATTCATTACCATAAACTATACAGTTAAGAAGTTGCAAATCCCACAAAAGTAATACTGCATTATAAAAAAACCGCTTATAACAATGATTTAAAATTCACTTGGTTCCCCCCTGCTTGTAATAACCGTTGCTCGATTTATAAGAAAAATACTGTAAAATCAACCAAGTAATAAGCGTGAGGATTACTTGGTTAAAACTGTTGATAAGGTTATCACCATGTGTCGATGAAAACTACACGAATGGTTGTTAAAAACAATGTGAGTCTAAATGTGGATGAGTGACTAGAACAATCAAATTGGTCGAGCTTTCACGTGAATAGAGATTATGTGGGAAATCCCCGCGCTTTCTGCAGCGTATAGCCTACTCTACATCTAGACTGATAAGCGTGGAATTCAGGCCGACTGCTTATAGCCGGTAAACTGCTTATAAAGTGTTGTTGTTTTTACCGACTGAACGGTATAGGTGAGTGGTTACAGAGCTCAACTTTGTGTCTGAAGGTTGCCGGTACGATCCTGTCTCAAGTTATTACTTTTTGATGGACCGAAACTAGACCAGGTCATTGGCTATTAAAAGGGTATTAAAATGATAGAGCGATTATATTTTTGCGGGCACTACCTGAACATGGTTTGCATTGTTTCACAATCGATCTCGCGAGTCAAATATTCGTCGCGTAGAGCTTTTACCTTCTCTCATATTTTCCCTTTACTATCAGTTCAATCAAAATGAGAGAGGTTTATAGAAAAGATAAACACTTAGGCTCTTTGAGTCATTTTATTATTTTTTAATAATCTGAATCCATATTGAGCTATAATGTTTTAAAGTTTATCAAAGTTGGATCAACTCTAAACCATGGTAGCTTAATATGCATTCAAAATAATTAAAAATCCAAAAGTGAATCAAATAGCCCAAGTCTTTATACTTTATTTAAAAACCCCTTCAACTTTTACAGGAATTAAATTAAAACACAAATTAGAGCTGATGAAGAATTTCACGACGATCTTAGGAGCCCTTTCACCCCTCTTAATAAATTTTCTTTACAAATGAATCAGCTACTATTTGTCTACAACAAATCAATCTACACCTCATTTGATCTATCACACTCACCCTTCAGACATATAAACTTAAAGTACGTGCCATGTCGATGTCGATGAGTCGGTGTTTCAAGAAATGAAATAAAATGATAGGCCTGTTCCTCGTCATGTGTAAGTTACCAAAGGATCCCATAACGTGTATAATCTCTGATTGCATAACCGTCTATTAGTCTAGACCTGTAGAAGAGATATAACAACGAATCGTCCGGGAAAGTATAACAAATTATGAGTAGTGTGACAGACACATTATGATAAAAAGATCTCTCATAGTATAGTTTTAATTTATCCCTCATTATGTGCAAAGTTCGCTTTTTCCACTCCGTAACATATAAGTAGAGGATAAAAGCCGAAGGTAAGGAAGGGTGGAGCCGGTGGAGCCGGTGGAGCCCCCCCCCGCCCCCCCGAGGACCACCCACGTCGAACCCCCCCCCCCCGAGAAAAATTTTTTTTGCCGCGAATTTTTTTTTTGCCGCGAAATTTTTTTTGCTGCGAAAATTTTTTTTTGCCGTAAAAATTTTTTACCGCGAAAATTTTTTTTTACCGCAAAAATTTTTTTTACCTCGAAATTTTTTTTTACCGCTAAAATTTTTTTTATCTCGAAATTTTTTTTTTACCGCGAAAATTTTTTTTACATCAAATTTTTTTACCTCAAAACTTTTTTTTAACTCAAAAATTTTTTTAACCGTAAAATTTCTTTGCCGCAAATTTTTTTTTCTCATACCAGAATGATACACTTCTCCGCGTCATCCACAGCAATCCGCGGCAAATCCGCGGCAATCCGCGGCAATCCAAAATAGTAGAGGCATTTGGCCAGTGCAGCTATGAGTCATGAATAGTAATACAACTCTTTTTAACATTTGTTGTATGGGCAATCCAAAATAGTAGAGGCATTTGGCCAGTGCAGTTATGAGTCATGAATAGTAATACAACTCTTTTTAACATTTGTTGTATGGGTAATCCGCGGCAATCCGAGGCAATCCGTGGCGAATCCGCGGCAATCCAAAATAGTAGAGGCATTCGACCAGTACAGCTATGAGACATGAATAGTAATACAACTCTTTTTAACATTTGCTGTACGGGTAATCCGCGGCGAATCCGTGGCAATCCAATATAGTAGAGGCTTTCGGCCAGTACATCCATGAACCATTAATAGTTATGCAACTCTTTTCAACATTTGTTGAATATACTTTCATATTGAACATTTTTGGTATTTTCATTTTAAATTTTGCATATAACACACAATGTGTTACATTGATACTTTTCCATTTCATTTGGCCGGAGCGATGGAAAGGAATGTGGAGTGGGATACTATTACGTAACACCCTTCGTGCCATCCTTTGTCGACAGGCCCAGACTGGTATAAGCCCCCAGCCACCTGCATCCGACCACCTGCACTAAACACTTGCACAAACAAAAAAAAAAGATTTATGATGTCTAGACATTGTGGAATGCGGCCGTGGACGAACACCTGCGCTCATAAAAAAAAATAAAACAAGATTGCTGCCTAATTGAACACCTGCATCCGGCCACCTGTCGGACGACTCATCTCAGGTTTCATCGACCACCTGCACATTCTACAGAGAGGGGAGCGAGACAATGAGCATCCGTCTGGCCTCACCCCTGCGTGGGAACGTCTTCTAACCATCTGGCGAGTTACATAACATCGCGTTTCCTATTTCCCACCAAACCCACGCCACGGAGCTGCGCGTCCCTTTCACAACCGACAGCTTACATAACAGAGGTTGCGTAACTAAGCCGAGCGCGCGTCATCCATTTACTCCTCCACCCGGCCTCTGTCTCCGCCTAACCATCGTAGTGAACGGTCGTCCCTGCGCTTCGCTCCGCCTCGCTGCTGCTACCTTGTGCCTGTACCAGTGATTGTACATTCTTTGGATATTCATCACTTCCATTGTAAGTATTATTCTCATGTACAGTTAACTAGTTGTATTTAAAGATAGATTTTGTGATAGGTCTTAGTGGTTTTGCCTTTGTCAAGTTACTGAAAGAGTAGGATGCACATAGTTTTCACAACCTCTTGCACAATAACGTTAAAATATTAACGTATGCAAACTAAACACTTTTAATTTTTTGAACTTTTCTAAAATAGTAGTCAGGTTTGGCTGCGCGTGGACTATGAATTGTAGCGTAACTCTTTAAACATTTTGTTACGTTCTTTCATATTGAACGCAAATTTTTATTCTAATATTGAGTTTCTGTAACGTTTCCTTGTTCTAGTAATGTAACTTTTGAGACTTTATATTCAACGAAAACTATTATTCACTAGTAGAACAGTTTTAAAGACTTTATTTTGAACTTAAACTTTTATTGTTATTTGTAATTTCTTGTGCACTAGTAGTATAGAGGTGTAAACGAATCTTTGCAAGCATCCTTTCCGATTCCCTTAACTCTGAGAACGACGTAAGACAAGACTTTTAAACTATTTCTTGCATTAATACGTAGCATTATTTGTTTATAGATCATCATGAAAAACGTTGTGGAACGCCGCTTCTCCTGCACCCAGTGCTACAAATCGTACAAGAAACGGGACCATGTTAACCAGCACATGCGTTCTGCCCACGAGGGAGTGAGAGCTACATGCCCAGACTGTGGACAAAATTTCACGAGGGTGTCCGACCTTCGCCGACACATCGCTACCCAGCATCGTCAACAACCTCAAAAGCCACTGAACCCCGCATTCAGGCCAGGTCAGTTTCATTTTACTTCACACATATCTTAAAATTTATTCATACTCACTAACCTTGATGCTACTAAACAGTAAAATGTTTATACACTTTAAAAATTCGCTTTCATTTGTACCACGATGAAAAATAAATCCAAACAAGTATTTACTTCTCTGCTTGCTATTCGTTCTAGTATAACCAATGTTAACATATTATATTTCCAATTTAGTCTAGCAATGACTTATTCCTTTGTGTTAAACATTTCATTGTAAACTTTCATATCGAACGTAAATTCTCATTTTAAATTTCTATAACATTGTTTGCGTTTTCTGTTGAAAAGATCCATATTCTAACTATGTTCATGCTTTTAGGATAAAATATACTAATTATGTCTGTGCTGTTCATTATAGACTTTGTGACTATGCCAAGTCCAGTGGAACCGCAGCCCGACCCATCCTACGTGCCTTCGTCAACCTCCGCGGAACCCCGACCCGACCCTTCTTCCGCTCCTGACGTCGAGCCAAAACCGGATATATCACCAGCCTCATTGCGTGCTGGAAATCCTACCACATGTATGTGTTTGTATTTTACTTCAAAATTTTATTCAGATATAATATTTGTAATTGTTACTCGCACACAAATACTTCATTCTTACATTTATTATTCCAAAAATTTTGCAAGGACTATCAAAGAAATTTTAAAATTAATCTAAGTTACGACGTAAACATTCGGAAAAATATTTATTGTAATTTCTTAAGGTTTTACCATTCAATGAATTCTAATACAAAGGCTATTACCAAAAATTTTAATTTCAGTCGCATATTTATACACTCAGAATAATTATCCCTGTTTGGAAACATTTATCTTTTTCAGGTTTACCATTACTACGCATGCGACTATATCTATATGTGTGTTATTTCAGGTCATGTGTGTGACGGGTGCGGGAGATCCTTCAACCGCAAGGATAACTTGAGGACCCATGCCCTATTCAACTGTAAAGCTACACTTACGGAACGACAGTCCGAACAACCAGCCAGAGTCCAACAGCAATCGCATGCCCCATCGACAGACAGTTCCTTCATCCCTCTCCATGAAAGTTCTTTCATCCCCATTCCTCTAGATATTCGCATTAAACGTGCTGTGCTCAGTGTTAGAAATATAAAAAATGAGCGATGCTTTGAATATGCCATCTTGACAAAATTTATTAAAAATGCTCGTAATTATCGGCTTACTCCAAATCATTTTACAGCAGAGGTTAGGGCACGATCTAATTTGAATTTCGAGGGATTGGAGTTTCCAGTCAGACCAGACAAAATACACACGTTCGAGCGCAATAACCCCGGCGTAAGTATAAATGTGTATGGTCTGGATAAAAAGAAAAAGAAGAAACATAGTGAGCAACAAGAAGAGCACTATGTGTATCCACTACGAGTTACAGACAAGGAGAAAGAGATGCATTTTGACCTTCTTTTCCTATCTAATGAAAATACTTCACATTATGCTTACATTAGTAATTTCAGCAGGTTGGTGGCTAGGCAGTTAACTCGAGGTTATCGTCGGCTATTTATTTGCAAGACATGTTTTGCATACTTTAGCAGTAGGCCGAATAAATTGGGTATCAGAGGCGCAGAACGACTGGAGGAGCACAAGCTTTATTGTTCATTGCGCAATCCTATTCACAACAAAGGCCGGAGGAAGGGATTAGCGCATTTCTTTGGACCACCCCCTTCTGCGAGTCTACCTACTCAGATGTTTCAACCAAGTCCTGAGCGACCACAGCAGCTAGCAATACAACAGCAGATTCGGAGATCGCCTTCGTTTGGCGAAGCGCAGCTCACTTCAAGTTAGATAATTCACTCCATTGGAATTTTGTAAAGCAAGAAAAAGAAGACTCAAGATGTAAATAACCTTTATAAATTTGATAGTTTTCGTAAGCAATAAAAAATCCATGTACATTACAGCATAAACTACTGTCTTTTATTTTAAGATGAAACCCCAAATACCCTTACTTTAAGAAAAATGTGTATGTCATTATAGTTTTAGTGTCAGTAGCCTGACGATGGTGGGACAACGGTGGGGAAAAAGTAGTATGCTTTAGAAACATTTAGATCATGAAGTGTAATGAAACTCTTCAAACATTCGCTGCATGTACTCTCATATTGGAAATTTTAATTGTTGCACATAACACATTGTGTTACATAATTACTTTTCTTTTTTCCTGTTTCATTTTATTTACGTATGCTTTTTAGTTTCTGTACTTACAAGAATAACTTAAACTAAGGTTTACAAGTAATCCTCTACTGCCCCTCCCCCATCGATGCGATGATCAGAAGACTATTCACTATAAATAGTATAAACACTACTATTGTTTGCTTTTGCATTTCTTGTATTGTAAATTATTTTCATATTTTCCTTTATATGAATTGTAATGCACACACACACTTTTTCATTCCTCTTGTATGTATCGTAATGTAAAGATTTTTCTTGTAATAAAATGAATACTCAACAAACACCAATATTTTTATTTCCTTTAAAATGTATGTGTCGTTTTTGTTAAGACTCACTATTTCAAAGTCAAAAGTACATCTTTAAGATTTGTCAATGTCTGTTAGTTTAACCTTTGTGCAGACTCGACATTACAATTATTTTCAAAGACAAAAGATTCTAATAACTTGGTATTTTACTTGAACAGTCTAAAGAGTCTAATAACTTAGTAACCGCACAATTTTAGGAGACTCATCATTACAACTATAGTTTTCTTTCAAAGTAAAAGACTCAAAAGTAGATGAACTTAAAACTATGTTGGGAAATATCAAAGTCAAATTTTACAAAATTTTACATCTTTGTGCAGACTCAACATTTATAATTTACTCGCACAGTCAAAAGAGTCATTTAACTTAGTAACCGTACAATTTTAGCAGACTCATCATTACAATTATAGTTTTTCTTTCACAAAGTAAAAGACTTAAAAGTAAATGAACTTAAAACTATGTTGGGAAATATCAAATGAAAACAAAAACTTCAATACACATTACTAGAAAATTTATCGAAAAATCTTAAATCTAATATTGGATGTTTTATCAATGAACTATGTTGGGAAATAACAAATGAAAACAAAAATTTCAATACACATTACTAGAGAATTTAATGAAAAATCTTAAATTTAATATTGGATGTTTTATCAAAATAAACTTTATAAAAGTCAAATAAAATATTTACTTATCACAACACCAAATTGCATACCTAATCACACTCATACGACTTATCCTCTGTAAAACTATGCAACGTGGATAAATTTAAAGACAAGAGAGTATGAAATAGTAAGTTTGATTTTCTATTACAATATGTTCACATAGCAAAAAGAAAAGAAAAAAAAATTAAATTAAAATCACGTTACGTATTCCACAATAGTACATGATAGAATGAAGGAAAACATTTGTTTTTTATTTCTTTCAGTATGTAAGTTTCGTTTTTGAACAGACTCACTATTTCAAAGTCAAAAGTACATCTTTAAGATTTTTCAAACCTGTTGGTTTAACATTTGTGCAGACATGACAATACAGTTATTTTCAAAGACAAAAGATTCTAATCACTTGTAATTTTTCAAAGTGCAAAGAGTCAGTTGATTTAATTTGTGCAGACTCGACATTATATTTACTTTCAAAGACAAGAGAGTCCAGTAACTTAGTATTTTACTTTCAAAGCCAAAAGAGTCTGATAGTTTAGTAAAGCGAGTGTTTTTAAACTGTACGAAGTCACACATTAGATTTAGTTCAATGTAGAGAAAGAGGTTCGTTGGTTTAATCTTTGTGCAAACTCGACATTACATTGACTTTCAAAGACAAAAGAGTCTAGTAACATAGTATTTTACTTTCAAAGTCAAAAGAGTCTGTTAGTTTAGTTAGTATTTGTACGTATTTGTGCAGACTCGACATTTATAATTTACTTTAATAGTCAAAGAGTTTAGTAGCTTAGTATTTTACTTTCAAAGTCAAAAGAGTCCGTTAGTATAGCCAGTATTTGTACATAATTGTGCAGCTCAACATTTAAAATTTACTTTCATAGTCAAAAGAGTCTAATAACTTAGTAACTGTACACTTTTGGCAAACTATAACTTGATATTTTTCAAAGTGTAAATATTCTTGACATTGACTTTCAAAGACAAACGAGTCTAGTAATATAGTATTTTACTTTCAAAGTCAAAAGAGTCTGATGGTGTAGTTAGTATTTGTACATGTTTGTGCGGACTCGGCATTTATAATTTACTTTAAAAGTCAAAGAGTCTAGTAGCTTAGTATTTTACTTTCAAAATCAAAGTGTCTGTTAGTATTTGTACATGTTTTTGGAGCTCAAAATTTAAAATTTACTTTCATAGTCAAAAGAGCCTAATAACTGAGTAACTGTACACTTTTAACAGACTATAACTTGACCATTCTAATAACTTGATATTTTTCAAAGTGCAAATATTCTGTGGGTTTAATTTGTGCAGACTCGACATTGCATTTCCTTTCAAAGTCAAAAGAGTCTGATAGTTTGATAAAGCAAGGGTTTAAAATTGTACGAAGTCACACATTAAATTTAATTCAATATAGAGAAAGAGGTATGTGAACTCCTCACGCAAGATCAACTATTAAAAAGCCAAGACAAAAAGAAAAAAAAAAGAAAAAACAAAAGAAAAAAAACAAAAGTAAAAATAAAAAAATAAAAAGTTGAAAAAAAAACTAAGAAAATAGAAAAAATTTTAAAAACAAAAGAAAAATAGAAAAAAATACTGAAAAAGTAAATTTTGCAAATATTGAGGTTTAAAGAGTCCATTTAAGGACACTTGATGCATGCCGTTCGCGCGCTCGCATTCCATCCGCGCGTAAAATTCAAACGCGCGCATGCATCAAGTGTCCTTAAATGGACTCTTTAAACCTCAATATTTGCAAAATTTACTTTTTCAGTATTTTTTTCTATTTTTCTTTTGTTTTTAAAATTTTTTCTATTTTCTTAGTTTTTTTTCAACTTTTTATTTTTTTATTTTTACTTTTGTTTTTTTTCTTTTGTTTTTTCTTTTTTTTCTTTTTGTCTTGGCTTTTTAATAGTTGATCTTGCGTGAGGAGTTCACTTACCTCTTTCTCTATATTGAATTAAATTTAATGTGTGACTTCGTACAATTTTAAACCCTTGCTTTATCAAACTATCAGACTCTTTTGACTTTGAAAGGAAATGCAATATCGAGTCTGCACAAATTAAACCCACAGAATATTTGCACTTTGAAAAATATCAAGTTATTAGAATGGTCAAGTTATAGTCTGTTAAAAGTGTACAGTTACTCAGTTATTAGGCTCTTTTGACTATGAAAGTAAATTTTAAATTTTGAGCTCCAAAAACATGTACAAATACTAACAGACACTTTGATTTTGAAAGTAAAATACTAAGCTACTAGACTCTTTGACTTTTAAAGTAAATTATAAATGCCGAGTCCGCACAAACATGTACAAATACTAACTACACCATCAGACTCTTTTGACTTTGAAAGTAAAATACTATATTACTAGACTCGTTTGTCTTTGAAAGTCAATGTCAAGAATATTTACACTTTGAAAAATATCAAGTTATAGTTTGCCAAAAGTGTACAGTTACTAAGTTATTAGACTCTTTTGACTATGAAAGTAAATTTTAAATGTTGAGCTGCACAATTATGTACAAATACTGGCTATACTAACGGACTCTTTTGACTTTGAAAGTAAAATACTAAGCTACTAAACTCTTTGACTATTAAAGTAAATTATAAATGTCGAGTCTGCACAAATACGTACAAATACTAACTAAACTAACAGACTCTTTTGACTTTGAAAGTAAAATACTATGTTACTAGACTCTTTTGTCTTTGAAAGTCAATGTAATGTCGAGTTTGCACAAAGATTAAACCAACGAACCTCTTTCTCTACATTGAACTAAATCTAATGTGTGACTTCGTACAGTTTAAAAACACTCGCTTTACTAAACTATCAGACTCTTTTGGCTTTGAAAGTAAAATACTAAGTTACTGGACTCTCTTGTCTTTGAAAGTAAATATAATGTCGAGTCTGCACAAATTAAATCAACTGACTCTTTGCACTTTGAAAAATTACAAGTGATTAGAATCTTTTGTCTTTGAAAATAACTGTATTGTCATGTCTGCACAAATGTTAAACCAACAGGTTTGAAAAATCTTAAAGATGTACTTTTGACTTTGAAATAGTGAGTCTGTTCAAAAACGAAACTTACATACTGAAAGAAATAAAAAACAAATGTTTTCCTTCATTCTATCATGTACTATTGTGGAATACGTAACGTGATTTTAATTTAATTTTTTTTTCTTTTCTTTTTGCTATGTGAACATATTGTAATAGAAAATCAAACTTACTATTTCATACTCTCTTGTCTTTAAATTTATCCACGTTGCATAGTTTTACAGAGGATAAGTCGTATGAGTGTGATTAGGTATGCAATTTGGTGTTGTGATAAGTAAATATTTTATTTGACTTTTATAAAGTTTATTTTGATAAAACATCCAATATTAAATTTAAGATTTTTCATTAAATTCTCTAGTAATGTGTATTGAAATTTTTGTTTTCATTTGTTATTTCCCAACATAGTTCATTGATAAAACATCCAATATTAGATTTAAGATTTTTCGATAAATTTTCTAGTAATGTGTATTGAAGTTTTTGTTTTCATTTGATATTTCCCAACATAGTTTTAAGTTCATTTACTTTTAAGTCTTTTACTTTGTGAAAGAAAAACTATAATTGTAATGATGAGTCTGCTAAAATTGTACGGTTACTAAGTTAAATGACTCTTTTGACTGTGCGAGTAAATTATAAATGTTGAGTCTGCACAAAGATGTAAAATTTTGTAAAATTTGACTTTGATATTTCCCAACATAGTTTTAAGTTCATCTACTTTTGAGTCTTTTACTTTGAAAGAAAACTATAGTTGTAATGATGAGTCTCCTAAAATTGTGCGGTTACTAAGTTATTAGACTCTTTAGACTGTTCAAGTAAAATACCAAGTTATTAGAATCTTTTGTCTTTGAAAATAATTGTAATGTCGAGTCTGCACAAAGGTTAAACTAACAGACATTGACAAATCTTAAAGATGTACTTTTGACTTTGAAATAGTGAGTCTTAACAAAAACGACACATACATTTTAAAGGAAATAAAAATATTGGTGTTTGTTGCGTATTCATTTTATTACAAGAAAAATCTTTACATTACGATACATACAAGAGGAATGAAAAAGTGTGTGTGTGCATTACAATTCATATAAAGGAAAATATGAAAATAATTTACAATACAAGAAATGCAAAAGCAAACAATAGTAGTGTTTATACTATTTATAGTGAATAGTCTTCTGATCATCGCATCGATGGGGGAGGGGCAGTAGAGGATTACTTGTAAACCTTAGTTTAAGTTATTCTTGTAAGTACAGAAACTAAAAAGCATACGTAAATAAAATGAAACAGGAAAAAAGAAAAGTAATTATGTAACACAATGTGTTATGTGCAACAATTAAAATTTCCAATATGAGAGTACATGCAGCGAATGTTTGAAGAGTTTCATTACACTTCATGATCTAAATGTTTCTAAAGCATACTACTTTTTCCCCACCGTTGTCCCACCATCGTCAGGCTACTGACACTAAAACTATAATGACATACACATTTTTCTTAAAGTAAGGGTATTTGGGGTTTCATCTTAAAATAAAAGACAGTAGTTTATGCTGTAATGTACATGGATTTTTTATTGCTTACGAAAACTATCAAATTTATAAAGGTTATTTACATCTTGAGTCTTCTTTTTCTTGCTTTACAAAATTCCAATGGAGTGAATTATCTAACTTGAAGTGAGCTGCGCTTCGCCAAACGAAGGCGATCTCCGAATCTGCTGTTGTATTGCTAGCTGCTGTGGTCGCTCAGGACTTGGTTGAAACATCTGAGTAGGTAGACTCGCAGAAGGGGGTGGTCCAAAGAAATGCGCTAATCCCTTCCTCCGGCCTTTGTTGTGAATAGGATTGCGCAATGAACAATAAAGCTTGTGCTCCTCCAGTCGTTCTGCGCCTCTGATACCCAATTTATTCGGCCTACTGCTAAAGTATGCAAAACATGTCTTGCAAATAAATAGCCGACGATAACCTCGAGTTAACTGCCTAGCCACCAACCTGCTGAAATTACTAATGTAAGCATAATGTGAAGTATTTTCATTAGATAGGAAAAGAAGGTCAAAATGCATCTCTTTCTCCTTGTCTGTAACTCGTAGTGGATACACATAGTGCTCTTCTTGTTGCTCACTATGTTTCTTCTTTTTCTTTTTATCCAGACCATACACATTTATACTTACGCCGGGGTTATTGCGCTCGAACGTGTGTATTTTGTCTGGTCTGACTGGAAACTCCAATCCCTCGAAATTCAAATTAGATCGTGCCCTAACCTCTGCTGTAAAATGATTTGGAGTAAGCCGATAATTACGAGCATTTTTAATAAATTTTGTCAAGATGGCATATTCAAAGCATCGCTCATTTTTTATATTTCTAACACTGAGCACAGCACGTTTAATGCGAATATCTAGAGGAATGGGGATGAAAGAACTTTCATGGAGAGGGATGAAGGAACTGTCTGTCGATGGGGCATGCGATTGCTGTTGGACTCTGGCTGGTTGTTCGGACTGTCGTTCCGTAAGTGTAGCTTTACAGTTGAATAGGGCATGGGTCCTCAAGTTATCCTTGCGGTTGAAGGATCTCCCGCACCCGTCACACACATGACCTGAAATAACACACATATAGATATAGTCGCATGCGTAGTAATGGTAAACCTGAAAAAGATAAATGTTTCCAAACAGGGATAATTATTCTGAGTGTATAAATATGCGACTGAAATTAAAATTTTTGGTAATAGCCTTTGTATTAGAATTCATTGAATGGTAAAACCTTAAGAAATTACAATAAATATTTTTCCGAATGTTTACGTCGTAACTTAGATTAATTTTAAAATTTCTTTGATAGTCCTTGCAAAATTTTTGGAATAATAAATGTAAGAATGAAGTATTTGTGTGCGAGTAACAATTACAAATATTATATCTGAATAAAATTTTGAAGTAAAATACAAACACATACATGTGGTAGGATTTCCAGCACGCAATGAGGCTGGTGATATATCCGGTTTTGGCTCGACGTCAGGAGCGGAAGAAGGGTCGGGTCGGGGTTCCGCGGAGGTTGACGAAGGCACGTAGGATGGGTCGGGCTGCGGTTCCACTGGACTTGGCATAGTCACAAAGTCTATAATGAACAGCACAGACATAATTAGTATATTTTATCCTAAAAGCATGAACATAGTTAGAATATGGATCTTTTCAACAGAAAACGCAAACAATGTTATAGAAATTTAAAATGAGAATTTACGTTCGATATGAAAGTTTACAATGAAATGTTTAACACAAAGGAATAAGTCATTGCTAGACTAAATTGGAAATATAATATGTTAACATTGGTTATACTAGAACGAATAGCAAGCAGAGAAGTAAATACTTGTTTGGATTTATTTTTCATCGTGGTACAAATGAAAGCGAATTTTTAAAGTGTATAAACATTTTACTGTTTAGTAGCATCAAGGTTAGTGAGTATGAATAAATTTTAAGATATGTGTGAAGTAAAATGAAACTGACCTGGCCTGAATGCGGGGTTCAGTGGCTTTTGAGGTTGTTGACGATGCTGGGTAGCGATGTGTCGGCGAAGGTCGGACACCCTCGTGAAATTTTGTCCACAGTCTGGGCATGTAGCTCTCACTCCCTCGTGGGCAGAACGCATGTGCTGGTTAACATGGTCCCGTTTCTTGTACGATTTGTAGCACTGGGTGCAGGAGAAGCGGCGTTCCACAACGTTTTTCATGATGATCTATAAACAAATAATGCTACGTATTAATGCAAGAAATAGTTTAAAAGTCTTGTCTTACGTCGTTCTCAGAGTTAAGGGAATCGGAAAGGATGCTTGCAAAGATTCGTTTACACCTCTATACTACTAGTGCACAAGAAATTACAAATAACAATAAAAGTTTAAGTTCAAAATAAAGTCTTTAAAACTGTTCTACTAGTGAATAATAGTTTTCGTTGAATATAAAGTCTCAAAAGTTACATTACTAGAACAAGGAAACGTTACAGAAACTCAATATTAGAATAAAAATTTGCGTTCAATATGAAAGAACGTAACAAAATGTTTAAAGAGTTACGCTACAATTCATAGTCCACGCGCAGCCAAACCTGACTACTATTTTAGAAAAGTTCAAAAAATTAAAAGTGTTTAGTTTGCATACGTTAATATTTTAACGTTATTGTGCAAGAGGTTGTGAAAACTATGTGCATCCTACTCTTTCAGTAACTTGACAAAGGCAAAACCACTAAGACCTATCACAAAATCTATCTTTAAATACAACTAGTTAACTGTACATGAGAATAATACTTACAATGGAAGTGATGAATATCCAAAGAATGTACAATCACTGGTACAGGCACAAGGTAGCAGCAGCGAGGCGGAGCGAAGCGCAGGGACGACCGTTCACTACGATGGTTAGGCGGAGACAGAGGCCGGGTGGAGGAGTAAATGGATGACGCGCGCTCGGCTTAGTTACGCAACCTCTGTTATGTAAGCTGTCGGTTGTGAAAGGGACGCGCAGCTCCGTGGCGTGGGTTTGGTGGGAAATAGGAAACGCGATGTTATGTAACTCGCCAGATGGTTAGAAGACGTTCCCACGCAGGGGTGAGGCCAGACGGATGCTCATTGTCTCGCTCCCCTCTCTGTAGAATGTGCAGGTGGTCGATGAAACCTGAGATGAGTCGTCCGACAGGTGGCCGGATGCAGGTGTTCAATTAGGCAGCAATCTTGTTTTATTTTTTTTTATGAGCGCAGGTGTTCGTCGACGGCCGCATTCCACAATGTCTAGACATCATAAATCTTTTTTTTTTGTTTGTGCAAGTGTTTAGTGCAGGTGGTCGGATGCAGGTGGCTGGGGGCTTATACCAGTCTGGGCCTGTCGACAAAGGATGGCACGAAGGGTGTTACGTAATAGTATCCCACTCCACATTCCTTTCCATCGCTCCGGCCAAATGAAATGGAAAAGTATCAATGTAACACATTGTGTGTTATATGCAAAATTTAAAATGAAAATACCAAAAATGTTCAATATGAAAGTATATTCAACAAATGTTGAAAAGAGTTGCATAACTATTAATGGTTCATGGATGTACTGGCCGAAAGCCTCTACTATATTGGATTGCCACGGATTCGCCGCGGATTACCCGTACAGCAAATGTTAAAAAGAGTTGTATTACTATTCATGTCTCATAGCTGTACTGGTCGAATGCCTCTACTATTTTGGATTGCCGCGGATTCGCCACGGATTGCCTCGGATTGCCGCGGATTACCCATACAACAAATGTTAAAAAGAGTTGTATTACTATTCATGACTCATAACTGCACTGGCCAAATGCCTCTACTATTTTGGATTGCCCATACAACAAATGTTAAAAAGAGTTGTATTACTATTCATGACTCATAGCTGCACTGGCCAAATGCCTCTACTATTTTGGATTGCCGCGGATTGCCGCGGATTTGCCGCGGATTGCTGTGGATGACGCGGAGAAGTGTATCATTCTGGTATGAGAAAAAAAAATTTGCGGCAAAGAAATTTTACGGTTAAAAAAATTTTTGAGTTAAAAAAAAGTTTTGAGGTAAAAAAATTTGATGTAAAAAAAATTTTCGCGGTAAAAAAAAAATTTCGAGATAAAAAAAATTTTAGCGGTAAAAAAAAAATTTCGAGGTAAAAAAAATTTTTGCGGTAAAAAAAAATTTTCGCGGTAAAAAATTTTTACGGCAAAAAAAAATTTTCGCGGCAAAAAAAATTTCGCGGCAAAAAAAAAATTCGCGGCAAAAAAAATTTTTCTCGGGGGGGGGGGGGGTTCGACGTGGGTGGTCCTCGGGGGGGGGGGGGGGGGGGCTCCACCGGCTCCACCGGCTCCACCCTTCCTTACCTTCGGCTTTTATCCTCTACTCATATAATTCTTATTTAAATTTATGTATAAATTGTGAAATATTTTGTATTCGAGCATAAACATGTCTATGAATGTCGGTCACAAACGGCCTATTTTGGAGTGTAAACACATGTATTTACTAAATTTGAGTTAGGGTCTCACTAAAATTAAAAAAAAAAAAAACATCCTGTTAAAAATATATCTGCGTTTTCGTACAATATTCGGTCTAAAAGATAAATGGTATTAATGGTATAAAAAGTAGAAAGAAAATATTATACCGATGAGAAACATCCGTACACCCACCCTTCCCTCAGACTTAAATAATCAGACTTAAAAGTCGTCTATCTTTATTTTACAATTAATTAATCATCACACGTGTTTCTGTTTACATGATGGGCCCGCGCCAGCGCGGCGGCGGCGGCGGTGGTAGGCCTAATCAAATATTACACAATTAGTTAACACAATGGGAACATTCCAGGAAAAACGTTCCAGGAAAATAGGAGGATTTTGCCAACAATGTGGTCCGGCCTTCACTTTTCATACAGGTTTTCATGCAACATGCCTACAATTTTAACTTTGAAAGAGTAATCTGAATTATTGCGAACAATCACAATAAGTAAGAACTATTTAAAGCCCAAGAAATAGTCACTAATTAATTTATATTGAATATTTTTTAGCTTAGCGAAAATTCCAACTCGAGAACTGTAAAACTCGGCCGAGTGAGGTCATACAATTCGCGGAAAATTAACACGCCAATGAGTCAGCTGCTAGCTGTGATTTACAGCACAATGCTTACGTTATTTCTAGTTATCACGTGCGATAACAGTAGGCCTACTGTATATCAATGGGTTATGTTATACTTTCCATCTCTCAAAATATTTACATACCAGAATATAGAACTTCATATTAAAAAGATATAAGTTTAATATAAAACAACTGTTACTAATTTATTTGTATTATATATTTTTTCACCTTTATAGTTAAAAACTGTATCGCTAGTTCCATGCGATGAGGCAAATAAGGTAGATCTCTTTGGTAGTCTAGCATTGAAAAGTTTGTAGGTTGTGTTATTTAGAATAGTGTATTCAAATTAGATGTAGTTATTCGTCAAGTTCACGTTCCTCAGTAGTGAACGGGATTGAGTGCTTTTTAGCGGTTGGTAGGCCTAACAGATGCGCATGAATGTCAACCTTAAAAATCCCGGTGGGTTTAAAGACGACAGCAACGTGACGTCACTAGGATCCACCAGGATTTATCACGTGACCACTGGGATTTGTCACGTGATAGGCTAAATCCCGGTAGCGGTGGATGATCGTGAACGAAACCCATGATATTATTTATTCGACAACCCGTTGCCAGAACAGCTGGAATTCTAAGGGAAATAAATAATGTGTAAAGATGCGATGCAAGGGGAGGGTGGAATACTTTGTTTGTCGCTTGATTTGCTATTTTCTAAAAGAGGGTGTTTGCGTTGCCAAACTAAATCAGCTTCCTGCAATTCATGTGTGTTCTATCACATCAAGGGATGCTGCAAAACAGAATATGAAATACGTATTGCATATCAATTTGTCCAAATTGCAGAATATTATTGTTTTAATAATAAACAATTTAATTTTTGTGATTGTACGATTAATAACTAAAGCCGGGTTTACACGCAACGATAAAACGAACGACAAAACGTCGCCGACAAGTCGGTACGTTTTGTCGGATATCGGACGATCGTTTACACGGTAACGATATAAAACGTAACGATTTGTCTGGTGCATGCACACGTCTCGTCTTTCCTCAGTCGGTGTTTTCCATTGGTGAAGTGATTTTCATGCTTGAAATGGAAGAATTATTGCTTTGGTCTATGTATATAATGTGCCTCTCAAGAATTGCGAAGAGGAGAAGAAAACCTAGAAGTAAGTGGAGTCAGGAGTCGTCATTGGTTACTACAGAAGAGGTTATCCCATATGGAGTTGCTAAAAGAATTAAGTAATGAACCTTCTGATTGGAGGAACTACTTGAGAATGACCGAGGATTCTTATAAAGAGTTATTGGATTTGGCGTCTCCTTTGATTAAAAGACAAGAAACCGTAATGAGAAATTCCATAACACCACAGTAAAGACTTAGTGCTACATTAAGATTCAGTTCAACATTTCAGTTCCTTCACTAAACACTAATAAACTTAAAAAGTGGTAAGCAAACAAAAACTTTCAAAAAACAACTGGAACACACACAGTACTAAAAAATGCGAGGTGAGATGCGAGACGACGTGACGACGACGGCAGAACTGAGGTCGAGACAGGTGAATCCGTTTCCACGCCTCGACTTGTAGAAGCCAACCACCGTCTTGTCGTTGCGATCCGTTTACACGCAACGTCTTGTCGACGCCAACCACCGTCTTGTCGTGCGATCTCAAGAGATTGGTGAAAATTTCCACCAACCTTTCGATCTGGCTCCAACTCCGACAAGACGTAACGACTTGCGGTTTACACGCTCCGTCTTGCATGCAACGTCTTATCGTTCAGACAAAACGTTCGTTTTATCGTTGCGTGTAAACCCGGCTTAAATTAGACCAAATTTTTGGTAAAGCGACCTGAGCAAATCATATTTCACAGCTGTTATTCATAAATTAGCAGCCATTGCGTATAGTTTTTGTTATCACATACGCCAATTTTATCAATATTTTATCTACCGGAAGTTAGATCCCGCCATTTTAGCCGGATTCAAACGCGGACATTTAATTTCTTTTCTATAATACAGGGATGGTTTTACATTTTAACGATAAAGGGAGTCAAACTTAGGATTGGTTAAGTATTTCACCTTAAAATACTTTAGAATGATGTAGAAGTGTAAAAAGTGGATTTGTACGATATTAAATTGTACTTGTCTATTGTGCATTTTCACCAAATTAAGTTAACTACCGCATTGGCTTTTAGGGAATTTCCCTATAAGGAATCCGATATAATGGTAGTAGCCACGGTAAGACCTAAGCAAGCCCAAGACCATGATATTTTTTTTCGTTTTGAGGTCTCTATAGGCCAAAAACACAGTACGTTCAAATTCATAAACATATGTACATATGTGTGTGTATATGTTAACACGATAACTCTCAACCGGAACCCCCAATTTTGATGAAATTTCCACGGAGGTATGATGCAGCATTCTTCAGGTTAAGTTCGAAAACCAGCATGATCGACTATGGGAATGGGGTTTTATGGATTCTAAAAGGGTCAAAAATGATTTTTTTTTTCATTTTCACCTCTAATTAATTTTTTTTTTATAATATTAACTAATACCATATAAAATAGCTTAAAAACTAACAATTGAGTATTTTGAATCATTAACGTAGCTGGTAAAGTAGAAAACAAAAATCAAATAGACCATGTTATTTATTTATTTATTTATTCATTCCAACGGCATGATCACCATTTTACAATATTGAAAAAAAAGCAAAAAACAATGGCCTTGTGGCAAGAAGTTACTAACAGCTACAATAATAGCAATAACATAACGAATAACAAATGCGATATCCCAACAATATATTATTCTTATTCTTATTATTGTTATTCTTATGGTGAGTAAAATAAAACCTTATATATTGTTTTTCTTTTACATTTTCGAAAAAATTTAGTATATAGGCTACCTTCGGTAGATGATAAGTAATTAATATTTCATCGACCCCCCCATGGCAGCAAACCTATATATTAAATCCTCTGTCATTTTAATGGAAAATGACCGCATAATGGGAGAAACTAGAGGAACATAATCAGCTGATCAACTGACTTCCTGCATTTGCCATATTAATGTTTACATTTGAGGATTTTAAACACATCATTCTTTGTGCATTTTAAATCATGCATATTTCTTAGGTTCTTAAAACTGATGCTTAATAATGTTACCGAGCATATAGGCCTACGCTTGTTTTCCCTGTTACTCTGTAATGAATTTAATTAACTTATGTGTAATTAATACCAATAATATTGTGAATATAATGGAACATTCAATACTTTTTTGTAGTTGCATTTTTACAGAACTTCAATTCTTATACGGTACTACATTAACAGCCATTGGCAATTCGCTAAGTACGCAGGTCCGCTGCGACGGGAGTATATTCATAATTGTTTGGTCACACAAACGTGGACCCAGAACCCATATGTTGATGTGTTTGGTTGTACAAGCATAACATTGCCGTGGAAGGAGGCAATGAGAGCTAATGCACCGCCCCCATTCCCACCCCCACACTTGGCTTTTCACGCACCTAATTATTTCTGCTGCGACCCCTTCCTCTTTAATCCAAGTGTTGCAATGCGTCGCAAATTTCAACGTGCGATCGATGTGCTAACTTTACTCTCTCTTCACACTCTTGGAATTCTTTTTCGCACAAATAAAAATTGGCCATCAATTACGATTTTTTGTCGACTACAAGGGCAGGGTAATGATATAATAACTTGTTCTTTATTTAGAAAGTAGAACAAACCATCGCGAATTGAGAATTTGTTTTAGAAAAGGGAAGAAACGTTTGTGGTTTCAATTGTAACAACAGGTAAAATTTCTGTATCGAAGTGAAATAATTCCGTACTAATTCTATATTTGAAAATTTGTAAGGTCAACGTACATAAAGATATTTTGATAAGGTAAGAATGTGGTTTTGATTTTGATAACAAGACATACGATGACATTTGTTTCTCAAACTTACTTGCGCTGTAAGTTTTTTAAACGGATTTTAAACCTCAAACAATTTTAGATAATATATCTCAGTAATATACTGAAGACATGATGGGTCTAAGGGACTTCATGCGGGGTGTCAAGAAAGCCTGATGCTACCATTGACTGTAGATACAACAAAAGTATCTATTTGTATCTATAGTCAATGATGCTATACTGTGAGCCCTACATAACCAGACATGAGGGATCTTCCAGTAAAACTGTCTAGCTCGGTCGGAAACTGAAGTCAGCCTATAAGTACAGTATAATTGTGGTGGGAGGTTTTATAGCTTGTATATCAAAGCCGTACTTCAAGGTCCACGAAATTACACAAATAATAAAAATTTTCGATGCACATCATTTAACCGAAGAGAAACTAGGTAAAAAATGAGTAATTGTAGCGCTCGTACGATTTTATTAAAAAGACAAGATTTTCTGGTCAAAGATCAAGCGACGACTGACACGTTCCTTATACCTTACCACACTCGTTCTATAATAACTGCAGCGGAGTAAAAATATTCAAGCTCTTCAGCTGCTTAAAAAATTTAATTGGCATTATAAATTTTAAATAATTTTCAAGATATGAAGGAAAGTTTAAGGCCAATATATTCCAAGTATATTCGGTCAAACCCGCAAATAAATACTAGCCAGCCATGATAGAACTAATGCCGAATTAATCTTAATCTTTTATATATTATATGAAAGTACATTTTCGAGAGGCTGTCTTAATTAAGAGTGAAATTATTCACAGTCTTGGTTAAAAATTAAAATGTTTTAGGTCATCACGTTTTTGTTACAGTAATGTCATATCTGAAAAAATTTAAGTTATTGTTTTAGCTAAAGTCGATTGCATAAACAATTTTCTAATGTTATTTCGAAATTGCTTAGTGTTTGTGGTGTGAGGTAAATCTTTTCTGTTGAAGTTGGGTTAAGTGCGAAGGGTTTTTGAAAGAGCAGCCGCAAATGTGGGTCGCTTGACGTCGAAAATCGCGCATTAACAGTGATTGCCACTTCCAGATTCCCTAAGGGACCGACCCCCATACTCCTGTAACTCCAACCCCCCTCCCCGATGAACCTTGCACCCCTGCGTCACACCTTGCACCCCTGCGTCACACCTTGCACGCCTAACTGGAGTCATTACTTTACTTTTAAAAATTCACCATTCTTAGGCAAATATACTCGTAGGTTTTTTCTCTAGAGAGTAAGAAAATCATCTCCCATTAAATGATAGCACCTTTTCACAATGAAGACTTCCGGGAAGATGCATCGGCTAAGTGGTAGTGGCATCGAACAGAATAAATATTGATGGATGGGTCGTTTGATTACACTTGCATTTAAACTTTAAGAAGCGGTTTGTTAACATTTTCCAAAATATTTTTGTATCTGCGATGCTTTTCTCCTCTCTATGTGTATATCCAGTGGCGGATCCAAGGGGGGGGCTAAGGGGGCTATAGCCCCCCCCTTGGGGGCCAAGGTGGGGCGCCGCGACGGCCCGGAGCGGGCGCCGGCCCGTGTCGGGCGGCGCAGGCCGGGTGATGGGTCGCCGGCAAACCAGCGCACGTTTTTCCGATATTTTTCAATGTAAACTACTTTGTGTCTGTTATGCACACTGTGAAATAAAAACATCACCCCTAAAAACATTTGTTCTTAAAAATGATATTATAATGTCCTTTTCTGGTAATTCAACTAGACGACACTGTCATTTTAGTGTCTCTATTGGTACGCCATCTCAATCGGTGGGGCACCAATTCTGAGGCTTCCAGAGTCCCTCTGTGTGTGTATGCCGAGTCTTCGTATAGTTACGAGGCGGAGATGGGGAGTGACGTATTCCATCCTCAAGTTTAAGGGCCCTTTTACATCGCGTCGAGCGACGCCGCGAGGGCTTGCGCCCGCCGCGTGTCGCTCGAATCGCTGTAGGCCTAAACCTTATTGAATGACGCGCGACAGACGACCGTCAGGCGCCGGGTATAAATGCTCCTATCTAGTGCAATGTACTTATTTTACGTGCCTTGAAAGATGCGATGTATAATAGGGGCTTAAGTGGAAGCGGTGGAGGGAGGCGAAGGGAAATCAAAATTACAACTAGATGTTGTATTTAATGTTTGGTTGCATTGCCCGCGCAAACTTTTCCTGTCACAACACGAAATCAAGAACAACAGACAGTGCAGAGCAAAACGCAATGCTGTATGTGTAATGTCTGATAAACCCTTTGTGATGACTACCTATTGATTCAAACGAGATCACTTAATTAATTATTAAGATTCATTATAATAAATAAAGTAGTTCTAAAGAAAGTTATGTCTAAAAAATAAGACTGAGGTTCATTCTAAAGAAAACGATGATCTGATTAAATAAAAGACGACGAAAAGCAGTCTAAATTGACGTTCAAGTTTTTATCAAAGCCAGAACCGTGTAGATTATTTGAACCTGGAGAAAACCAACTGGAGGTAAAATTCGTTAAAATAATTACTAATTCAAATAGCAATCATAAATTTTTGCAAAAATAGGCTACTTATAAACTAATAATTATAAATATATATCGGCACTCGATCCCTACTAACAAAAAAGTATATTATTATACTCTAATATTATTTGATGAGGTATATTTGTATTATGTCTATATGTATGTACACACGGATATCGAGAAAGGCTCCAACGATTTTCTTCAAACTTTTCAAATAAAGCAGTTCTGGGATAAAAATGATAAGGCCTATATTTACAGGTTTCCATGTCAGGAAAGTCTTCTTTCGGGTACTTGTCTATTGTTATATGACATAAGCCAGCTATTTTTTATGTTATTTTGATCTGCAGTATTAAAGACCACATAAATTGAAAGAAGACTATTTACTGAGCATTGTGTAAAATTTCACTTTTTTAAGTCTTACGGTTTTTCGGTTCTATTTCCTTAAAGTTAGCCATGTCACCGATGATCGCGGTGAACGCATTTCCGCCCGCGGCCTGACACCGGGCCTGCTACAAGTAGCCAAGTTTACAATGCGCTGCGATGATTAGGTTATGTTTGTTATTGATATATAGGTCAGAAATACTTTCACTAACTCAAAACAAATCACACGGTAGTGATAAGTCATACATAAGACCGACTAGACAGCTATAACTAACCCAGTGTCACAGCCTTCAGCGGAGATGTGTTCGCCACGATCATCGGTGACATGGCTGACTTTAAGCAAGCCCAACTCAAAAACAGTAAAACTTAGAAACGTGTATTTTCACACGATGTTCAGTAAATAGTCTTCTTTCAATAGATGTGTTTTTAAGGCCGCAATTCGAATAACATAAAAATTAGTTAGCTTAGTAAGTAAAATTAAGTTATTTCCACGTAACAACGTTACGTGCTTAATTACGTTGCATAACGTTACGTTGTTAATTAACGTAATTAACGTTAACTAACAATGGTCGTATGAAGTACAAAACTAAAAAAAAGAAATAATGAAGGCTCAAATATTTAAATATTTAGATAAATAAAAGTAAAGTAAATAGATAATACAACTAAGCACTTTTTAGAGTTGCAATTGAATTTAAAACTTGAAATAGTAGCAATAATGAAATCATCTGTTAACAAAAAAATTGGAACATCTGATCCGACAATAAATAAACCAGAGTGCAGCATTCGCCAAGGATAATAGAATATGGGGAGGTTGTTTCTTATTTAATATTTAATATAATATAATATTTAATATTATCTTCTGTTTCTTATTTAATAGCCTTGAGCATTCGCAACGATAGTCCTACATTAAAACAGTCTGAAAGGCCGAGTCTCATCACTTGATGCCGACGCACGTGATTTTATTATACCATAATGGCCAGTTTTGATTCATTGAAATGTAGGTACCGTGTCCGTGTTGGAGTCTGTGTCTCTATTTAATTTTAATACTACGACAACTTTACTATTGAAGGATTAATGTAATTGTAACTGTAAACACATAATGGGTCAAAAGACCCAAAACCTATACGTGATCTAGTGGCTAATCCATGATGAAATGTACTGTATATTAAAGTTAAATTTTAATAGCATTTAAAAATATTAACCTACCTACCTATTACCGGCTTAGTATATTAAAGTTAAAAGTGTTCACACTAGAGTGTACCATTTCAATACAAAAAGATAATGAAAATTTAGATAGCAACAGGCCTATAAAAACGAACCAAATTTTTTAAGGTTAGTGTATGCATTGTACTTCACGATGCAAAAGAAATTCTCATTAAATATTAATGATAATAAGAGCAATGAAAGTTGGTACATTGGCCAAACTGTTGTTTGTAATAAAAATTGATTGGCGATTTAGTATTGTTTTCCAAAGCAACGGGTGAAGAAATGACCTGAAACTGCTATTTTTAACACTTAAATTTCAAAAACTTCTCGGGGGAGGGCCCCCGAACACCCCGCTGGTCTGGCCCGCCGATCGGGGGGGGGGGGGGGGCGCAAACCCCCGGTTAGCCCCCCCCTTACTAATGTTCTAGATCCGCCACTGTGTATATCACAGTTACGTTTTCGATTTGTGAATCCTGATTACATACGTTTGCTCTCTGTACGATTGAGATAAGATAATAATTTAATCACACTTTATTTTGGGCAGTTGCGGTGATAACCACTAAGGACAAATATTTTAAGCAGGATTGTCAGCAGAGACGAGAGACAATCGGTGCATCGGAGAGTGCATGACTGCACATGATGTCGCCGCCGCATTGTCTCAATATCTCTGTCTCCGTCTCTCTATTAGCGATCCCGCCAACAGAAGCGTATTGTCTTTCTCTTCGTATTATCAGCCTTTGTAATCGAAACAAGCCGAGAACCACGGCGTCCTGGTGGGTTTTAAAGAAAATCATTTGTCGGAAAACAGAGCTTTCTTAAGTAGCCGGGACATTTTCCTTTCTTGTTTCTTTTTGTTGCATGATTTCTGTGAAAGTTTTGTTTCAGTGTGTAAATTCAGTCAAAGGAAAATTACGAAAGAATGTTTTCAATATAAACGATTAAAAATATCACAACTGTTTTATACTTATTTTATATAGAAGAACTGGACGACACAAATTTACGCCAACGAATTCAAACGTAATTTTATCAGGCTTTAGTAATGGTAGGGAAATAGGAAGTGGCATTCAAACATTTTTAATCAATAATTATTCCTATAGCAATTTCTCATTAAACTATTTATAATTTAGTACAGTACTCTTAACAGTAAAGCTCTTGATGACAAGCCCTCTCATCTCTTGAATAATAAATGACTATTAGTAATTTAAAACTATAAAAGATGATAGCGCTGGGTCTAAGCACCAATATATTATTTACACTGAAGATGGAGCACTGAGATTCTGGTGGCTCCAAATATGATTGCAAATGAATTCTGTGATTTATTAATCTTTTTTAACGTGACCAGTTGAGATGAGTTGTTGTTGTTGCAGCGGAGAGGAAGACGTCGCTAGGCAAGGACTGGCACGGCGCGTGCCTGCGGTGCGAGAAATGCAACAAGACGCTGACCCCCGGTGGACACGCGGAACACGAGGGCAAGCCCTACTGCCACCAGCCCTGCTACGCCGCGCTATACGGCCCTGGAGGTACTCCCGCCTTTACTAAAATTTGGTGGTTTCCGAGGCGTCAGTCTTTTACCGATGAACATTAACACAAAATACCAATATTAGTCCGAATATGCACTCTCGCCGTTTGCCGAAAACCGTACTAACTAAAAACATCCCGCTTCTTCAAGGTCTAACAGAACACTTGTTCGCTTGCCACCTGAATACCAAACCATGCTTCTACATTTGAATCTACATTCAAAGACCTTTACAAATGGATCACAACATGACATAGGCCAATACAGTTTCCTCTACGACTTCCTCTGTGCCCATTCTGGAAATGTGGCAACATCGTTTTTTTACATCTACTAAATGTCCAATAATCCAAAGTCAAATTTTGTTTGACTTTCAATGCATGCTCAACCTGTTTAGAGCCTGGACTTTACGTCCAGGCTATTTACCAGGCTATTTGCCAGGCTACGTACCAGGCTATTTGTATATAAAAAAAACTAAAACAAATATTATAAAAATAAGACTTAGTACATCTAAAACTCTATTGCGATGCTATACCTTGTCATAGGTATAGTGTTAATGGTAATATGATAATATTTAGTTCTTATAGTTGTACTTACTCAGTTGTATAGGATGACTAAACAGTTCTAAATAAAAAAATATCCTTAAGTAAAACAATCACGAATTCAACCGATAAGTCCTAAGGAGCATGTTCATTTATTGACAACAACACGCTGTAAAACAAGTGTTTTTGTTACAGGTTTCGGACGAGGCGGCGCTGAAAGTTATGTTTACAAATAGGACGATGGCAGCACTTCATTTCACCGTTTCATTCCTTATTTAATTCCATTTTATACATTCCTGTCATGACAAAAATAATAATTATATTACTTAGCTTTAATTGAAAATGGCTTACCTTTTTAATAATTTTATCCCATTTCTTTTGTCACAACCACATTTACGACTTTCCTATGTAATAAATGTTTTCATGGTACAAAGAGTCATTGTTTATTAGGATGACGTCATCAGTAACGTCAGTGGTGACGTGATCGTTTAGAGGTCATTGAATGGGCTCAGCTCCCACTTTATGCCACTACAATACATTTTAATACATTTCAATACAAATGTTGCTATTTGTATTGAAATTCTATTCTATTCTATTCACATTTTTGCCATTTCAATACAAATAAAGACTACAGGTACCGGGCTATAAAATACATAAACCTTTATCAGTCAGTCATGTATGCAGAGACCATGTAGGCCTAACCTTTTTTACTACTTTTTTACCTTGGCCTACTTCATCATTTCAAAAGATTGGTTAGTTATACAGTCTCACTAGTAAACAAATAACACTAAATAGCACGTTTTAACTTAATCCGTTCCAATATCGTCCGTTATCTTGAGCAATATTTTAAGCTTCGTAAAGTTGACAAGTAGATGAAGCTGCCCTTATGTATTGTTGTATGTCGAAGAAAACACTCTAAACCCAAGCACATCAGCACAAAATTTTATAAAAGATCTTTATAAAATTTTCTAAACATATAACTGGGAGCTAGTTTCTACTAAGAGCTATTTTCTACTGGGAGCTATTTTCCACTAACTATGTAGGCCTAACAAATAGGCCACACTCTTCCAATAATTCATATTGTGGTGAAATTGGCAGTCTCAAAATTGGATTAATTGAGGTAGTAATTAAGTTTTGAAGCCCATTATGGGCTCTGAACCTGGAACGGCAGAATATAATATGGCCCGTTTGGCGTTTTAAACACCTTAGGACACTTGAGCACTAGGCCTACTGTGCAGTTTAACAATAATGTGCCACGATAGAGTCAATTTCCCAGACGTAACTGGGTGGGAATATCTTTAAAACGCAAGTTTAGGTAAACTTCTTCTCCCACACCCGAGCGGGACACCAGCGGGAGCGGGACGATGTCCCGCGCGGGATTTTAAAACACATGGTATTAAATGTGAGCGCCCACATCAGAGCGGTAACGCTGCTGCCGAGCTGCCGTACCGCGACAATACCCGATCGTTCTTCAAGCATCCCGCCTGTTTGGAACATGTTGGATTTTCCCGCTCATACCGCGCGGGACGCAGGGCTCATTCGTTCTCAAGACATCAGCGAAGATGGCTGAAGATGAGTGTAGTAAGTTGTTCACTGAGCATTTGGTGGAGCACGTTTATACAGTACTTTATGACTTGAATCATAAGTTTTTCAAGAATATGAAGAAGAAAGATCGAATTTGGTGAACCCAAGTGGACTTCACTCTCGCGCACCATCATTTTCATCCTCAGATATTGCTAGCAAGAGGAGAGCTTCTTTATCTTATGGCATTAGGCTCATAGTTAAGTACCACCCACAAAACTACACAATACAGCACATATACACATACAATTCGACACATCCACCCTGTAGCACTGCTGAAAATGAACTAAGGAGTCGTTTCGCGTCCCGCCGATGTCTCGCTTCGGCGTGGGCCCCCTCTTAAACGTAAGTCTAGGAAGGCAACAATTGATCAAATAATCGTACAGGGACTTCACTCTTATTCTCAAGTAATTCGCCTTGAAAGCGTTTTTACAATAGGTCTATTGATTAACAGGATTAACAATTCTTGGATCCTATAAAATAGCAAAATGTGTGCATCAGTAACTATTCCTTTCGTTGAGATTAACGAAACATTTTCTTCAATAAAGTTTTTGTTGATTATCTTTTTATACTTGATGTACAAGTTTATATGCGACTTAGGCAGGGCGCGCACTACTTCGGAATCGGCTCGGCTCGGCCGGAATCGGAAATTTGCTTTGCATGTAACTTAATGGATCGGCAAATGCCGATTCGTGCCGTGTCGTTCCGATGTAGTGCGCGGGTCTCCATTACATTACACGCAAAGCAAATTT
This sequence comes from Neoaliturus tenellus, assembly GCA_030545055.2. Taxonomy (NCBI): domain Eukaryota; kingdom Metazoa; phylum Arthropoda; class Insecta; order Hemiptera; family Cicadellidae; genus Neoaliturus; species Neoaliturus tenellus. Next base: position 149,824,244 of record CM061534.1, on the reverse strand, counting down.
ACTCACCGCGCCGATTCCGGCCGAGCCGAGCCGATTCCGAAGTAGTGCGCGCCCTGCCTAAGTCTTAAGTAGTATATTCCTTTTGTCCCATTGTCTACAGTAGTACTTAATGTTCCTATAACCGATGACTCATACGGATTTGAAAAGAATGAGATCACTGCTATAAGAAACCTTTTATCAACAGTCTATTCATAAACGTACAGTATTATGCTTATATTTAACTTCCTATTGCATTGTTTCATTGGTATTTAAAATTGCTTACTCTAGCTTCTATTTATTGGCATTAAACAACAAGAAAATCTCTGAAGGGACAAAATTATATGTTCAAGTTTTACATATAACTAGGAAGCCTGTGCAGCGCAATGCGCTGCATTTATTAGGGTACCTGGTAATCAAACTTTGCTCCATTGTAATACTTTGAAAAAATTCACTATAGTGAAAATCAGATAGAAAATTATTGGTGTTTCATCGATCGATCTTCATTACAAATTCTCCAACTTCCCAATGTGTTAAAATGTGATGCTCGTTCTTTTAGGTCTAAATTAGCTAAGATTACGTAGTTGTTCTTTTGCGATATGTCTTAGGGCTTTTGTTTAAACCCTCCTATAAAATTTGGAATAAATTCACAGATGTTAGATCCACATAGTTCATCAAACATAAAAATTAAATGAAAACAGAATAAAAATCAACATTTCATTACTCCCCGATCCTGTATAAGTTATGCAGTACTCACTGCGGCTGTTTTTGTAGTACTACTGTATGAGGTAGTCAATGACATAGTGAATGAGTCCACATTACTATTTATGCCTAAATCCTCTTTAACTTAACTTTCCATGACATTACAAAATTGAAATAAAGAAATCACAAAAATTAAGAGAATAATCTACAACTTTGTTGGTGTTTTCCATTTTGTTTTTAGTGCGGCATTTTTATTTTGGTTAAAATTTCTCTATATAAAAACCATTTTTGTAATAAGATTTTTCTATACTGGAGGTAAAAAACTTTTAAATATCGTCTTTTACACAGGTCTTTTAATATGTGTAGCGTTGTGCATAAAACATGTTTATGCTATAATCTATATATATAATACGTGATGCCCTTTTTTTGTTAACACTACTCCTCCCTTATTTCTGGACCAATTTTAACGTTTGAGGTGTCAAAAGAATGGTCTCAGTTCGTAGTTTTGCAATAAGGTTTTAGATTTTTGATATTTTAATTCTGAAGCTCATTGGAAGCCCTCAAAGTTCAATTTTTGTCCATAAGATTAACATGGGGAACAATTTATATTGAATTGCTAAATAAAACAGCTGTTGATAGTTAAACAAATAAACACATATGTTAAAAGCTGAATAGAAGCAAACTAGTGGCTTGTAGGGGCAAAGGCCCCTAAAATCAAAATGGTGATGTTGTCTCAAAAAATGAGTCAAATTATCACCTCCTTGCAGTATTACCATTGACTATTATGTACACTAACGTGAATAGACTTCTCATCCAATGCTTTTTGTTTGATACCAAAATTTGGAAAGTGTGTAAGCAGCGCCAGATTTGCTGCAATCGATGTTGTTATTATTCAGCTGGATTTACAGTGCTGCAAAACCATAAACACAACTTTACCACAACATAAACACAACCCTCAGTTATAAAATGTTTCACCCGTGGTTGAGAAGAGTAGTAATACTGATTTATCTATCATATGTCACTTGTACTTGTAAGCCGCAGAAGATCGCACCAGCGTCAAAAAGTTAAAAACATGCCTATCCTATGAGAAGTATGTTCACGTTAGTGTATATACAGGGTGGTTGAAAAGTAACTTGCACCCCCCCCCCCCTTAACTTTTAAACTATTTGAAATATTTGCGGCAACCTTCTTGGATTTGAGGGTTTTATTTTAAATAACTAACCATCATTATTGTAGCCCTTTATATCCAAGAAGGTTGCCGCAAACCGATTTCAAATATCTCAAATAGTTAAAAAGTTAAGCGAAGGGGGGAGGCGAGTTACTTTTCAACCACCCTGTAGGCCTATAGTCCAAGGTATTATTGTATTTTTCTAAAGCTGTAGTGTGAATAAACACGTTTGGTTTTCTAATAAAATATTTCTCAATCTTGATGAAACTTTTTGCTAGTATCAAATTGGTGATTTACCAACAATTTCCTCTGTATTAAAACAAAAAACTCTTTTTTTGTGGAAAAATAAAAATTATTGCACTATTATACTACCAAACTGGTAAAAATAACCTTAAGCATGTTCATAATGAGTTTGTAACTCAAGTAAATAAAATAGCCCAATACAACATAAGCCATTTAATACTGTACACTCCTTCACCCTGGACCTCAGTGCCCCCGTTCACCTCCCGTGGCCCCCGCAGCCTTCGCCACCACGTGCCCAAGTGCATCCCAATGCCTCCTCAGAGTGCCCCCTATGCCCCCGCACCACCATACCCTCCATGCTCCCGTGCACTCATGCTCGCCGTTCCTCCCTGTACCCCTGTGCTCTTCCCATGCCTCCACCGTGCCCCTCATGCCCCCCTATCTCCAGTGCCACCGACACCACTCGTGCCCTTCGTGCCTCCATATCTCCAAGCCCCTTTATGCTCCCCATGGACCCTGCTGCCATCCCCGCCGTCCCTCCCTGTACCTCCGTGTCCTCCTGTGCCCCCCCATGTCTCCCCCGTGCCCCAATCTGTGCTAAACTGAGCTCCCTTGTACTTAGTCTATTGTACTTAGTATTGTACTTAGTCTAGATTATAGTCTATTTGTCTGTTCGTCAATGAAGTAGAACACTGATTGATGTATTGTTAGTTTTTGCACACTATAATTTACATGAAAAACTCCCCTTCTTTATGGATTAACGGGCGTTTATTTTTTCCATACGACCCACCTAAAGAAAGAAGCAGAGAATGGATAAAACCAAAACAAAATATTTCTCATTAAAAGTTATCCAATGTTAGTAGTTTACATTCAGTCGAAAATAAACAAACACTCAACAAAACGATGCAACTCTCAACTCCAACTACTAAATAGCCAATATATAAAGCAGTAACGTAATAACTAAACGACATTCACTGAGTAAAGACTAATCATTATATCAACTACGCCACATCTAAGCCAATTTTAACTTCGGTAGGCTTATATTCAGCATAAAAAATCATTCAACTCCTGTTTCCTTAATGACATAAATGGGGTCACGAAGATGAAATCTCCTGTGGATACGTAATCCGTTCATGCGTATTAGTGTTCTCCCTTTTTATAGTGCAATGCCAATTTAAAAAAGTTTAACTATATTAACTCAAAATATCTCTCAACAACCCGCTGAGTTTATGATAAAACACTGGAACATCTGCTTAATCACACGTGGAGATCTAAAATCCTTCTTCCCATTAGATTAACATTGGAACTTCAAGGTCCAATGGGGCGAAGCCCATGTAACTTTTGATAACTTTGGTATTTTTCCTTGCGTCCTTGGCCCTCAAGCTTTAAAATGAGCCATCACATGTTACTTTATCTTTTTTCCAACTCGATATATTTTGTGGGGACCTATTCACTTACAGAATTATATGTATAGATTGCTTCTCGTGGTATGAATTATTTTATCATCTTCACTCAATGTTATCATCTGTGTCTCGTTTTAAAATCAAACCTAACACATGTTTCAATGTACACAAAGCAGACGTTTATCGAATCCCTATGCTATTCTTATGGAGGATATTTTACGTGATTTCTCATTTCCTGTTAACATTATGGGCACGCCGATAGTTTTCCCTCGTGCATGGGACCGAGACCTTTAATTTGAGACCCCTCCCATCTTTCTGCGATCTGTATGACGCTCACAATTTTGCTCAAGAAATATCGCTTACAGAATTATATATATAGATTGAACTATTACTGAAATATCAACACAATTTCATACTTTAATACGAGGAGTGTTTAATCTGAGGTTTTAACCTTTTCTCAAAATGTAGCGGGTAGACTTTGTTTGAACGTTTTATTTACGTGTAGGCCTATATGGGCACAAAAATAAGATTAGTAACTTAACCCTAGAAAATTTTATTTTTCTGTACGAACCAATTTTGGAAATTTAAAATTTTAACTATATAATTTACAGGAAAATGAAGGAAAAGGGATGGTTGGTTGCACGAAATCTAGATATTCTAGATACTGTGGTTGGTTGTAGGCGTAATAATCTGTTTGTTTAGTACAAAAAAATATAATGCAGAATGCTAAACATATTAAAACACCTGTTTAAAAAGACATTTTAAAGTTTTTTACCTCCACTATATAAAAAAATCTTATTACAAAAATGGTTTGTATAAAGAGAAATTTTAACCAAAATTTTAATGCACATAAAACTAAAATGGACCACACCAACAAAGATGTAGATTTTCTTAATTTTTATGATTTCTTAATTTAAATTTTGTAATGCCATATACAGTTAAGTTCAAGAGGATTTAGTTCTTTATAAATAGTAATGTGGACTCATTCACTATTTTGACGACTAGGTACCTCATACAGTACTAAAGCAGCCGTAGTGGAGTGCTGCTAACTCATAGGACCGGGAGTTGTACTGTAATGAAATGTTGATTTTTATTCTGTTGTCATTTACGTTTTATGTTTGATGAACTATGTAGATCCAATATCTGTGAACTTATTCTAAATTTTATAGGAGTGTTTAGACAGAGGCCCTAAGACATATCGGCAAAAGAACAACTACGTAATCCTAGCTAATTTAGATCTAAAAGAACAACCACCAAATCTCAACACTAACACATTGGTAAGTTGGAAAACTAGTAATGAAGATCGATTGATGAAACAACAATAATGTTTAATATGATTTTCACTATAATTTGATTTGAATTCAAAGTAACTCTGTTCATCATCATTTAATTAATGATGCTTTCTAACAACTGGTCGATGTTAGATAGTAACAAGACTGGGGTTTGGACCGTTCCCCCCCCAAAAAAATTTTAAAAATGCCACTGGCGTATATAGACAATAGAAAAATTAGGCCTAACATGGAGTTAGGTTTGATCACCTAACTGCATTTAAACTTACTAATAAATGCAGCGCATTGCGCTGCACGGGCCCCCTAGTCTATATATTAATACGCAAGCATGTTTCATTTCCTCCTTTTTTCTCAGCTCGTGTGCATCGTAGAATAAATCTGCGCATACCGTTAGAAAGGTATAGTCCTGTAGATGAGCAGAATCATATTCTAATTAACATCGGACTCCAGGGCTACGCCCCACAGGCTTTCAAGTTCCAATGTTAATCTTATGGAAAAGGATAATTGATTAAATCATTCTACAGCTGTTGTACTAACAACTGATAGAAAAACAGGAAGAACAGGTGTTTTAATTACAAAAATGTTTTTACACTTCTTGGGTCCAGATCAACTGAAATTTTGATCGAATTTCGATCAGGAGGAGGCCTTATTAGGAGGCGATCTCTAGTAGTAAATAAAAAGGTTATCACACTTACAACCAACTATTACTTTTCCTTATAGTTTACAGCAGTTTGAAAACCCCGTGCACACAAATTTAGTGTTCTATTTAAATATTTGTTACCTTTCATTATTGTTTCAATACAAGTCGGACAACCAATAAGACCCATGTCAAAAATTTCAATTTCCAAAATTGTTTTCGTAAAAAAATTAATTTTTCCAGGGTTAAGTTACAAAACTTATTTTTGTGTCCAAATACGCGTAAATAAAACTTTCAAGCAAAATCTACCCGCTACATTTTTAGAAAAGGTTAAAACCTCAGATTAGACACTCCTCGTATTAAAGTATGAAATTGTGTTGATATTTCAGTACCAGTTCAATTTGCTTCTATTCAGCTTTTAACATATGCGTTTGTTTGTTTAACTATTAACAGCTATTTTATTTAGCAATTCAATATAAATTGTTTCCCATGTTAATCTTATGGACAAAAAATGAACTTTGAGGGCTTCCCGTGAGCTTCAGAATTAAAATATCAAAAATCTAAAACCTTATTGCAAAACTACGAACTGAGACAATTCTTTTGACACCTCAAACTTTAAAATTGGTCCAGAAATAAGGGAGGAGTAGTGTTAACAAAAAAAGGGCATCACGTATTATATATATATATATATATATATATAGTATATATATATATATATATAGATTCAGTTTTTCGTGTAGGGAAACATGTTAAAACCAATATTAAAATAATTTATGCTCCTATTTTGGATATTTGAGATATTACTGATGTTATAGAAACATTGAAAGCAGGCTCCCTATATCAAGAAAATACCAAGAAAATGTTAAATTGAGCATTCTGCTTTATATTTAACGAGATTTACATCACTTATTTGTCATTTATGAATTTAGTTAGAAATAATAAAGAAGCAAACATTTTTTTTCATCCAATCGTGTTGAACTATCTATGGTATAACTGTTTCATTACATTGATAGAAAAAGAATTTTTCTTCATGGAAATAAATCAGATTAAGAACGAACGTAGAAAAAGTACAAACTAAAACAATATTAACTGTAACTACGAAAGGAAACACGGAGCCTTTGAATTATTTACCATATTCCTATGTATGACCTTTACAGATCACACGGGTTTGTAACAGGACTATCACTTATTTGACCATCTACATACGTACGACGCTTTCCTAAGATCAACAATTGATATAATCGGTCCAGTAGAACTGTGGCTTTATCTGAAGATTTTCAAAACTATGAATTATGATTGGATAGATTGCTGAGTGTCATTTATTATTAGGTGATTTATTTTATTTAGTGAAATTACAAATTTCACTATTTTACCAACAATGAAACTTGCGTGCTAAATGCGATGTAATTTAAAATGTGTAATTGAACTTCTGCATTACAAACTTGATTTCTTATGTGGAACTGAAAAAAGATGTAAGATCAAGATTTTGAGTGTTATCCCAAACAAAGTTGATCAGCTTGGTTCAAGATTTCAGATTATATGCGAACTGTTATTGTTACAATTGTAATGATTCTATCCTAGAGACTTCTATGGCTCCTCCTTCACGTTACATACACAATGGCCTTAGACACTGTGGCACCATTTCAAGTAGCTTTCAGCGTATACTCAACACCACACCGTGTGCCGAGGCCAAGGCCCAGCCGCCAGTGGCCGGGTTCAAGAGCTCCGGGTGGCTGCAGGCAGGGCCGCGGCGAGGCTGGGGCGAGAGGCGAGGGCCTGACTCACGCTGGGCTGGCAGCAAGGTCGGTGCCCTTTTTAGGATGAAACTCAGGAAATGGCAATATGCTAGAGGACTCTCATCTGCGAATTGTAATCAAGGACTTTGTACTAAAGTTGAATACTTTTGCAAGCAATACAGTCCGTGTAATTTTATATAACCCACAATTTAATACTGTATAAAAATTACTGTATAATAAAATAATTTAATACTGTATAGTAATAATTTAATTTACTGTATAATTTAATACTGTATAAAAAATTTACAAATTTAAACTCGGCCTTTCAGTATTTTTATAGGTTATTAATAGTAGCAAACAGAGATAAAACCAAGAATATAAAAAATTCTCTTAGAAATTGCTGTTTGTAATCGCTATCATTATGTCAATTAAGGAAACCATTGCAATTAACACTTACGTCGCAAGTCCTCTTGGAAATATTGGTTGTAAATAGGAATATCGAAATATTTTTTAATTATTTTAACAGAATCTTTTTTAAGCTGCCTACAGAATTGTTTAAGTATATAATATGTGTGTGGAGCCTCCACGATTTTGATGAAATTTGGTACAGGAGTGTAAGCCAGCATATCATTAAATGAGTTCGCGAACCAGAATAATTGGACAATTGGAACGGGGTTTTATGGGGTTTCAAAAGGGTAAAAAACGGGTTTTTGGCTTTTTTACTTTTATTTATAAAATCCAACAATTTTAACTTAAATCATTTAAAAGAGCTTTAAAAAACAAACATTCTAGTAATTTGAATTTTTTGCCTAGCTTAAATGGTTATGGAGAAAATTCAAAAACTATGTTTCCATGTATTCTCAAGGAAATTAACAAAACCTTCTATCTTGCTTATTTATTGACATATCTTGATAAAATTTGGTAGGTGTAGGCCTACATTCATTAGAAGCGTTTAACTTATATTTGCTTACAAAACCCATATGGCGGCAATCTTACGTACTCACCCCTATGGGTTTATGGGAAAAATAAAAAGAACACCATAACCTGATAAAATTTGGTGTGCACATTCACTAGGGAGGGATAACTTATATTTACAAACAAAAACCCATATGGCGGAAAACCCACACACGGATTTTATGGGGGAATAGAAAATATACCAAAATTCCATTGGAAATTCACTGAGTACGCAGGTCTGCTGCGAATTATATATTCTGCTGTGGTATTATAGAAATCCAATCAGTGAACTTTGTTTTTTTCTGAATAACTGGACCTTGGATCAAGAATAGGTCCGCCGAGGACTGAACTCATCTCTATTATAGGTTTACGTTTACAGGCACGTTCACAAGCCGCGCCGGATGCGATCGGCCACCGGAAGGCATGTGAACTGTACTGTTACAGACGCACGTGGAAAACGTGATCAGACGAATGGACAGATAGTACGCATCTACAAGTACTACAGTAGCGGTCCGGTTTTGGAGCGGGGCCTCACCACAAGGGCTTCTGTTGAAGTTTTCACAGGGCTGGTGTATTTAGCACGGTAAAAAATGTTTTTAAGGAAGTTTTAAAGTAAAATTAAATGTTTGGGATAGACCAGTTGTCATTTTGTGTTGTTATTTAAATTCATAAGTATAAAACTATTATATAAACATTTTTACTGGCAGTTAAAAACATTAAAGGTACGGTAGTAAAACGTACATAACTAAATATATACAATTATTTGTATTACACCTGAAATAAATTTAGTCGATAGCTGAGTTTTTGTGATAGTACAGAATTTGGAGGAATGGAATCGATAGAATAGATGTATATTTAAAATGGATTCATGTGTTTGGAAATCTTCTAACTCTTGAAAAATACTCTAAACAAGAGTAATGCTATGTGACAATTAAGTTCACCTTTAAGGAAAGTTCAAACATCAGTTGACTCAGTTGAATCAGGTTTAACTACCTATATAACAATAGTCTATGCTATTTGAAAATAGCAAAGTTATAAATAATGGCTTGTTGTAGACAAATAAAACTTAGAGTATAAGTAAGCAACAAAATAGAATGAATTTAACTCACAACTAATGTGTTTAAACTTGTTGAACGATATGCATTCGATTCCTCGTGTTGTTTAAATATTTTCTCTTCCACTGCACGATTTATATACTGTAGTCTTAAGAACATAATTCATATTGCATACATAATTATTGTCCGAGATATTGTTTCTATGGAAATGACTTTATTAAGTAACTTTGATGTATTTCTAATTACAAACATTTTCATCAAAATTTTTAAGATAAATATGTCATCATTTTTTAAATACATTATAAGCTATCAAATAAACTGTTTATATTTTTCAATGTGTGTTAAGTAATACGACAATTCCCTGTCAAATGTTTAGGTGGCAGATAAAAAAAATAAGATTATCGATTATAGAACTACTAAGTGATAAACTGCACCTTTCTGCATCGATGTTGATGCTATCAATGATCTTCTTTTGATTTGTATCTTTGACAATTAGTATAAATTTTGGTCTATAATATTAAAATATTATATACCAAACGCCCTAGCATAACACGGCTTCGGCTTTGGTATGTTCTGCACAAAAACCTCTTCGACCGACTCCATAAAAAATTACTTTTGTAAATCTATATAAATAAATCTCAATATCTTTTTTTGATGGGACTCCATAACTCGAGAACGAGTGCACCAAATTGAACGATTCTTTTTTTGTTGTGTTCCTTAATGCCAGAGGAAGGTTTGTGTGAAAGAAAATTTTTAATCCACCCAACCATTATTTAGTAATTTGACTTTAAAAATTATAAAAATGCCTTTAAATTAACATTGGTGGAAAATGCTTTTATTAAACTGTGAGATACAAAAGAGATAATTTACAATTACAAAGAAACTATCATGATTAAATATCAATCAAATACATTTAATGAAACATAACATACTTAGTATATGGTGAAAGGTTTTCCCCAAATGAGAAAAAGGGTTTATAATTTGTGAACAAATAAATCATTAATATAAGGATTTGTGGGACAACGTTCTCCTGTAGTCTTACCCCAAAACATTAACAATCTATCCGCTAGATGGCAGCACCTGATATTTGAAAATTTCCAATGCCATTTGGTTTGATCATATGTAAGAAATACTAAGATTTGAATGAGTTAAAAAACATGTGTTTATTTGTTTACATTTTGGTGTTTGTTGTGTAAAGTTATTTTTAACCACAATCACACAAGAAAACTACCGTATTTGTTTGTTATAATGCCACCAATCAGACGTGCTAACTTAGGCCGCAGAACTCGGCATGCTGTACATGCTAGAAATATACGAATAAGTTAACGTGAGGTGCAAAATTAGCCTATATTCAAAGGAACCGCCGACATCAAGTTAGACCTAGAAATGTATTTAATCCTCATCGAGCCGCCTTCAATTATAACGTATCAATTGCTTATAGTTTACTACAGATCGTAACTATTGGATCAATGAACGTTGTTTGTCCACATTGCAAGGCAAGTTTAAAAATGAATCACCTGGATTGTGTTGCGTCAGTGGCCAAATCAAATTGACACCATTGGTACCACCACCAGAGCCAGTACACTCATTGGTTTCTGGAGTCGGGCCAGATTCTAAACACTTTTTGACTCATATACAAAAATACAATAATTGCTTTCAAATAACTTCGTTTGGTGCAACAAAAGTTATTCGAGATCAATTTATGCCAACTTTCAAAATTCTGGGTCAAATATATCACCGGACAGGCTCCTTATTGCCAACTCAAGATAGTGACCACAAATTTTTACAAATTTATTTTATTGATGATTCAGCTAGGCAAGTCAATCAGCGTTGTGCACACAACAATTCTGTGAAAAGACCAATTGTGGAACTACTACAAACATTTTTACATCAAAATGACGAATTGGTAGTATTATTTAAGACCGCATGCCATCTGATGACCACAAAATTGTCATTAGAGCTGATAAGACCCCTGCAGGACAACATGCAAGACGTTTCAACGCGCCGAAAATTGATGAAGTGGCTATTGTTGTCGTGGGTGAAAATCTAGACAACCGAGATATTGTTTAACATCGGCGAAACAATCAACTTCAGCGAGTGTACGAAACACATCAATCGTATGATGCCCTACAATACCCTATCCTGTTTTGGCAAGGAGAAGATGGTTATGATTTTTCAATGAGGATGATAAATCCAGCTACAGGCGCCGAAACTAACAAAAAGGTTAGTTCAATGAATTATTATTCATACCGACTGATGATTTGGGAAAATGAAGACAATCACATCTTGAAATGTAGATGTTTATTTCACCAATATGCTGTGGATATGTACGTCAAAATTGAAACTGAGCGATTGACGTTTATCAGGTTGAACCAGGCAAAACTCCGTTCTGAGGAATACATTCATCTTCGTGATGCCGTCAATGCTGACGGAAATGCACAGAATGTCGGCAGAATTACTATTCTCCCAGCAACATATGTCGGAAGTCCGCGACATATGCATGAATATGCGCAGGATGCCATGACCTATGTACGTCATTATGGCACCCCTGATTTGTTTATCACGTTCATTTGCAATCCAAAGTGGACAGAAATCCTACAAGAACTACTTCCTGGCCAATCATCCATTGTTCGTCCCGACATAACCGCAAGGGTTTTCAAACAAAAACTAAAATCACTCATGGATTTCATTGTTAAGAATTGCGTGTTTGGCGAAACTTGCTGTTGGATGTATTCCGTAGAATGGCAAAAACGTGGATTACCACACGCACACATCCTTATTTGGTTGGTTGAGAAAATAAGACCGAATGAAATCGATGGCGTAATATCTGCAGAAATTCCCGATCATGAAGAAGACCCACTTTTACATGAGGTTGTCACAAAAAATATGATTCATGGTCCGTGTGGAATGTTAAATCCCAATTCTCTGTGTATGATTGACAGAAATTATTCATTCATTATACGTTATTCATTCCATTTCACATTTAATATTCACATTAACGACAGGACAACGTCTGTCGGGTCATCTAGTACATAATAAATGAGAAAATTCACTGATAGCCAACAATTTAATTTTACAAGTAACTGTGTACCGTGGACAAGATCATTACAATGATTTTTTTAAAGAAAAATTCTCTTGTGTAACCGTATCCTAATTTATTTTTATAAGTTCAAAGTTGAAAGAAATATAACCTCTTTACCTTTTCCGTTTGTATAAAAAATTTAAAAAGTAAAAAGTTTTACACTAGTAACAATTCTTTTAATTACAGTAATAATTTTACATGTAAAACATACGTATATGAAATAAGTAAATTAACTATGTAAAAGCAAATTACTGTAATTTTTTATAATAAAATTTTGTAATTAATTTTATTATAGTAAATAACAGAGTTTTTTGCACTAAATATTTTTTTTCTAATATATGCTGGGAAAAACTCCAGGTGTTCAAACAACATACAACGCCTACAAAAAGAGAACTCCAATAGGTGGACGCAGCGGCTTGCCACATTGCATCTCTGGCTGGCAGGGTAGACAACACTGCATTTCATAGTTCTCCTTACAAGTGGGTTTATCAACATTACGCATGGCAGCAACGATAAGCCTAAATTTCGTTTCTGTGACAAATTTTCCTACATAATGTAGGCTACAAAGAATTATTGATGAAGTGAAAAGTAAAAAGTTAACGACTATAAATAATTAGTGATTGCGAGAAAAAGTTTCTGTTAATTTATTCATTCAACTAGATGACCCGACAGACGTTGTCCTGTCGTTAATGTGAATATTAAATGTGAAATGGAATGAATAACGTATAATGAATGAATAATTTCTGTCAATCATACACAGAGAATTGGGATTTAACATTCCACACGGACCATGAATCATATTTTTTGTGACAACCTCATGTAAAAGTGGGTCTTCTTCATGATCGGGAATTTCTGCAGATATTACGCCATCGATTTCATTCGGTCTTATTTTCTCAACCAACCAAATAAGGATGTGTGCGTGTGGTAATCCACGTTTTTGCCATTCTACGGAATACATCCAACAGCAAGTTTCGCCAAACACGCAATTCTTAACAATGAAATCCATGAGTGATTTTAGTTTTTGTTTGAAAACCCTTGCGGTTATGTCGGGACGAACAATGGATGATTGGCCAGGAAGTAGTTCTTGTAGGATTTCTGTCCACTTTGGATTGCAAATGAACGTGATAAACAAATCAGGGGTGCCATAATGACGTACATAGGTCATGGCATCCTGCGCATATTCATGCATATGTCGCGGACTTCCGACATATGTTGCTGGGAGAATAGTAATTCTGCCGACATTCTGTGCATTTCCGTCAGCATTGACGGCATCACGAAGATGAATGTATTCCTCAGAACGGAGTTTTGCCTGGTTCAACCTGATAAACGTCAATCGCTCAGTTTCAATTTTGACGTACATATCCACAGCATATTGGTGAAATAAACATCTACATTTCAAGATGTGATTGTCTTCATTTTCCCAAATCATCAGTCGGTATGAATAATAATTCATTGAACTAACCTTTTTGTTAGTTTCGGCGCCTGTAGCTGGATTTATCATCCTCATTGAAAAATCATAACCATCTTCTCCTTGCCAAAACAGGATAGGGTATTGTAGGGCATCATACGATTGATGTGTTTCGTACACTCGCTGAAGTTGATTGTTTCGCCGATGTTAAACAATATCTCGGTTGTCTAGATTTTCACCCACGACAACAATAGCCACTTCATCAATTTTCGGCGCGTTGAAACGTCTTGCATGTTGTCCTGCAGGGGTCTTATCAGCTCTAATGACAATTTTGTGGTCATCAGATGGCATGCGGTCTTAAATAATACTACCAATTCGTCATTTTGATGTAAAAATGTTTGTAGTAGTTCCACAATTGGTCTTTTCACAGAATTGTTGTGTGCACAACGCTGATTGACTTGCCTAGCTGAATCATCAATAAAATAAATTTGTAAAAATTTGTGGTCACTATCTTGAGTTGGCAATAAGGAGCCTGTCCGGTGATATATTTGACCCAGAATTTTGAAAGTTGGCATAAATTGATCTCGAATAACTTTTGTTGCACCAAACGAAGTTATTTGAAAGCAATTATTGTATTTTTGTATATGAGTCAAAAAGTGTTTAGAATCTGGCCCGACTCCAGAAACCAATGAGTGTACTGGCTCTGGTGGTGGTACCAATGGTGTCAATTTGATTTGGCCACTGACGCAACACAATCCAGGTGATTCATTTTTAAACTTGCCTTGCAATGTGGACAAACAACGTTCATTGATCCAATAGTTACGATCTGTAGTAAACTATAAGCAATTGATACGTTATAATTGAAGGCGGCTCGATGAGGATTAAATACATTTCTAGGTCTAACTTGATGTCGGCGGTTCCTTTGAATATAGGCTAATTTTGCACCTCACGTTAACTTATTCGTATATTTCTAGCATGTACAGCATGCCGAGTTCTGCGGCCTAAGTTAGCACGTCTGATTGGTGGCATTATAACAAACAAATACGGTAGTTTTCTTGTGTGATTGTGGTTAAAAATAACTTTACACAACAAACACCAAAATGTAAACAAATAAACACATGTTTTTTAACTCATTCAAATCTTAGTATTTCTTACATATGATCAAACCAAATGGCATTGGAAATTTTCAAATATCAGGTGCTGCCATCTAGCGGATAGATTGTTAATGTTTTGGGGTAAGACTACAGGAGAACGTTGTCCCACAAATCCTTATATTAATGATTTATTTGTTCACAAATTATAAACCCTTTTTCTCATTTGGGGAAAACCTTTCACCATATACTAAGTATGTTATGTTTCATTAAATGTATTTGATTGATATTTAATCATGATAGTTTCTTTGTAATTGTAAATTATCTCTTTTGTATCTCACAGTTTAATAAAAGCATTTTCCACCAATGTTAATTTAAAGGCATTTTTATAATTTTTAAAGTCAAATTACTAAATAATGGTTGGGTGGATTAAAAATTTTCTTTCACACAAACCTTCCTCTGGCATTAAGGAACACAACAAAAAAAGAATCGTTCAATTTGGTGCACTCGTTCTCGAGTTATGGAGTCCCATCAAAAAAAGATATTGAGATTTATTTATATAGATGTTAGGGGTGAAAATAAAATAGTCATTGTTGACTAAACATATTTTTAATATTACCTATTTAGTCTATCATTTTTTATAATACAAGACAACATAATATAGAAATTATTGAGAGATGTGAAAATTCTTAGTGGTCTTCGAAGATGATTTTGAACGGAATACAAATTTTGAAATTAATGAATGTGGTAAAACATTGAAAGTTGGTACTCTTATGTTGGGAGTAGAATAGGCCTATTTCATTTAGAATTTTTTCCCATATGCGGATAAATCTGCAATAAAAAATTGTAGCTCTAAAACATTACTTAAAAGACAGTTTACTTAATAAATCTTTAAAATTTTATTCAAATTCAAATTTTTTATTGTTGTAGATTGACAATTATACAATTGTATTACAACAGTAATTTCTTATGGTCTATAGGTTACATTTTTTTCTGGTCATCCTTAAGCTAATCAGTTATTAAAATCTAAAAAAATGTATATGTAATTTTTATCATTTTCTGGTAATCTAGATACTCACCAACTAAGTAAAAAGCTTTTTCTTTTAAACATGATTTTAATAAAGATCTGAATTTTATTTTAATTTGAATTGAATTTTATTGTCTTGTAATTTAATGTGCTTTGGGAGCCTATTGAATAATTTTGGTCCGATATTTTGAGGCAGGGCTGCTGAAAGTGTTAATCTGTGTGGTGTCTGTCTATATGATTGTGGACATCTGCTTTTGTTTGAATAGAAGGAAATTTGAATTTGTAGAAAACCAACATTTCTTTAATATACAAAGAATATTTTTGTGACTAGAAAAATGTTCGGCAAGATGTTCTTCTATTTATTCCGGCTATTATTCGAATAGCCCTTTTTGCAGCCTGAATACATGCAAAAGTGCAGTCTCAGAAGCCGATCGCCATAAAATGATACCGTATGTCAGTCGTGACTCGATAAGAGAAGAGTAAATCAGTCTCATTATTTTTATTTATTCATTTTGAGTGTAACTACGTCAGTGGCATTTTGAAAAGTTTTGACGGGGAACGGTCCAAACTCCAGACTTGTTACTATCTAACATCGACCAATTGTTAGAAAGTATCATTAATTAATAGCTCAATGACAAATGGCAACTGGGTCCGGTTCCAAATTTTTTAAAGCTACTATCTTTTCTCAGGATGGAAGCGGCAACCTTTGGATTCAAAGGCAAGCACTATAACCACTCAGCTACCCAGCTAGTTATAAAAACGATTTAAGAAAAATAACCTTGATGATAATTTAGAACAAATGGTTTCAAAGGTATATTAATATTAGGTGTCTATATTATTCTAAGGTATACGAGTTAGCAAATGTAGTATACAATAGATGTAACCAAGTCTTCTCTTTTTAAACATTTCGTATCATTCATAATCCTGTATTCTAAAATTATCCAAGAATAAATAAAACAAAAATAATTAATTTTAGTACAAATAGTTTTGAAAAATGACTCCAAAATTACATTCTCAGCACTCACACCACTGTGGGAGTCCTTCATTGTTTTGACCTCAGTTACAGGTTAGCCCACTGCTACCATTTAGCCACTTGGAGTTAGTTGAGATCTCTTTACAACTTGTCCAAAACAAACTTTTTAAAAAAGTTATAAATTAATTTTTAATAAATAGACAACCAGACCAGACTCATGAGTAGATTATTATTAACATAGTCTACCTATAATTTTTTAATATGCTAAGGGGTTTTTAGTGTTGAGAACTCCTCCTAAAATTTTCAACCGATATTCAAGTTTTTGGTATTGTTGGATAGGGTTTGGTCTGTAGTTGTTTCTGCCAAGAAGTCATGAAAATCGGAAATATTATAAGGGCGCTATACACAAATTAAATTTGACAGTTTCCCATTAGAATAACATTGGGTTTGGGTTGAACATTTTATGTACATCTGTAAATACGTGTAATTTTTGTGATTACTGATATTCACAATATTTGATTGGTCGGTTTTCATCGATTTACAACTGAATGTTACTTTTGTTTTGTATCAAAATAAATTTTGAGCAACAAGTAAACTTTATACTAGTCTATAGATTAATATTCAAGTATGCTTCTTTTCCTCTTTTTTTCTCAGCTTTTGTTCTTCGTAGGAGAAATTCGCGCATACTGTTAGAAAGGTATTGTCCTGTAGATGAGCAGAATCCCATATAATTAAGATTGGTCCCCAGGGCTACGAACCACAGGATTTCAAAGTTCCAATGATGTTAATCTTATGGAAGAACTATTGTAACTAGAGATCGCCCACTGGTCGAAATTCGACCAAAAATTCAGTTGATCTTGAGGAAAATAATTTTAAAATGTTTTATAAATGAAACATATGTTCTTCCTTATTTGCTAGCATTTGTTATTACAACAGCTGTCTTATGATTCAATCAATTATCCTTCTCCCATAAGATTAATATTGAAACTTTGAAAGGTTGTAGGGCGTAGCCCCAAGGGTCGATGTGAATTAAAACGTGATTCTGCTCATCTACAGCACAATACCTTTCTAACGGTACGCACGGATTTCTCCTACGATGCACACAAGCTGAGAAAAAAGGAGGAAATGAAACATGCTTGCCTATTAATATATAGATTGATTAAATCATTAGACAGTTGTTGTAATAACAAATTCTAGCAAAACAGTAAGAACAGGTGTCTTAAATGTGAAATATTTTTTAAACTGAATTGGTTCCAGAGCAACTGTAATTTTGGTCGAATGTCGACTAGTGGGCGATCTCTAGTACTTATTGAATGCTCTAAGAATTTTTTTTTTTTTTTTTTTGTAGAGAACACCTCCTACGATTTTGAACCGAAATTCAAGTTTGTGGTGTCGTTTGGTAGGGCTTGGTCTGTAGTTGTTTCCACTACAAAGTGATGAAAATTGGACATAAAAAAGGACTCTATACACCAATTAATTTTGACTTATTCCCATTAGAATAACATTGGGATTTGGTAGAACATTTTAAAAATCTGTTAATGCACAGCTGTAAATACGTGTAGATTTTTGTGATTACTGCTATGATATTCACAAAATTAGATTGGTCGGATATCGTTGATTTAGAACTAAATGTTACTTTTGTATTGTATAAAAATATATTGCTCGATTTTGAGCAACAAGTAGACTATAGTAGGATTAACGAAAATAGTCCGATAAGAGGCGATACATTGTTGCCAAATTTATTCTGAAACACATTTCTATACTGTAATATACATAGTAAAAATAATCACAAATGACAACATTGCAGGGCGAGAGGGGGTGAGGGGGGGGGACACAGCTGTTTAAATTTCTACCGGACTATTTTCGTGCATCTTACTATAGTATTTTACAATAGTCTTGAAGGTTTATAATTAATTGGTGTATATATTTTTAGTGGGATTAAATTTAGTGAAATACTGTTTTTGTTTGTAAACGCACTTCCTCCAATTCTAATGCTGGATATCCTGCCTGCGTGATGATCAACAGCGTGTTTGTTGACACACAACAATGCTCCATATAGCCAACAGCTGGTCCCAGATCAGCTGATCACCTGACAAAACTTCGCCGCCCTCATTGGAACACACCCGAGGAAATGCAATGCCGAGTTTTGGACATGCATTTGGAGTCTCTCCAAGCTTCAGCCTCGCAGGCGATGCGACACTGGTTTTTATTTCGGTGTTGGGTTTAACCGTGACTACATTGTTGAATCTTTATTATACTGTTGCAGACAACAAAACAAATATTTTACGAGTGGATTGTTGTACCGTGTCGTCAGTTGTACAAAATGTTTCTACATTTCTACCTTCCCCCTTATTCAGCATACGTCTTACACAAAGTCGATAAGAGTGAAGTATACACATTTTTTCTGTTTTTAATACAAATTAATAAATAATATTACTAAACGTTTAAATAATATCTTAAAATATATCATTCCCGTCTCAAATTAAAAAGATTGAAAACAATAATAAGTATTGCACAACGATCGTATTTACAACGACATTAAATCTATAAATCGATATAAATCTATATTAAATCTATACAAATTTATACTTATTTATTTATGTTAAGGGGATTTACTATACTGTACTAACTAAAGAAAAGACTGGTCAAATTTTCCACTTTTAAAATTTTATATTTTCGTTCCTTAGGTATTATTACACAATAAAAATGCAACAGAAATTAATTTTTCACCTTATAAGTGTAAAAATAATTTTGTACAACACTACAAGTGGTAAAAAATTGCAAATATTCTGTTTAGGATATATACATATTGTTTGCATTTCATTTCATTGTACTATCTAAAATAAAGAAATAAATTTATCATGACATGTTTTATAGTATATAATACGTTCCCCTATCTATACATATGGTGTGTATACAAAACATCGCCGATTTTTCTGGTACACCCTGTGAACTGAAATTAATGCTGCCAATCAAAGCAGGGAAACCGGTTTACCTATAAAACCGGGTTTACACGCAATGATATAACGAACGACAAAACGTCGCCGACAAGTCGGTACGTTTTGTCGGATATCGGACGACCGTTTACACGGTAACGATAAAACGTAACGATTTGTCTGGTGCATGCACACGTCTAGTCTTTCCTCAGCCGGTGTTTTCCATTGGTGGAGTGATTTTCATGCTAGAAATGGAAGAATTATTGCTTTGGGCTATGTATATAGTGTGTCTCTCAAGAAATGCGAAGAGGAGAAGAAAACCTAAAAGTAAGTGGAGTCGTCATTGGTTACTACAGAAGAGGTTATCCCATATGGATATGGGGTTGCTAAAAGTATTAAGTAATGAATCTTCTGATTGGAGGAACTACTTGAGAATGACCGAGCACCTGCCCCAGATTTCAAAGCAGCGTTGCCAATCACTTTTCATCAAATTACCCTCGGTCCTTGCCAAAATTACCCTCAAATACCCTCAAAAGTGCCAAAATACCAGAAAATCACTAAATTTACCCACCATCTATAAGTTGTTACCAGCGTTGCCAATCACTTTTCATCAAATTACCCTCGGTCCTTGCCAAAATTACCCTCAAATACCCTCAAAAGTGCCAAAATACCAGAAAATCACTAAATTTACCCACCATCTAAGTTGTTAGCACACAGGGGAGATTAATATAAGTGTATAAGCTGTTTAATTGGTATTAGCTTTCAAGTAATATTAATCACTCCTGTATTAAATCTACTTCGGGTTTTAACCTATTCCCGAAAATTCACATATTTGAGTCAAACTTGACAATTTCAGTAAAATTATCCTTTTATTAGCAAAAACGATTACCCTCGAAAATACCCTCGAAGGTTCAAAATACCCTCAAAAAGGGTAATTACCCTCGAATTGGCAACGCTGGTTGTTACCACACAGGGGTGATTGATATAAGTGTATAAGCTGTATAATTGGTATTAGCTTTCAAGTAATATTAATCACTACTGTATTAAATCTACTTCGGGTTTTAATTTATTCCAAAAAATTCACATATCTGAGTCAAACTTGTCAATTTCAGTAAAATTATCCTTTTATTAGCAAAACGATTACCCTCGAAAATACCCTCGAAGGTCCAAAATACCCTCAAAAAGGGTAATTACCCTCGAATTGGCAACGCTGTCAAAGAGTTGTTGATTTTGTTTAGTTCCTTCTTGTACACTGTTCTGAATGAATTATTTTTTTTTTTCACAACCGTAGATTTATCTGCGTTAGGTTCGATTTCTTTGTATTTTTTCACCAACTCATTGTATGCCAGGTCCTTTTTATTTCTGTCAGAATAGTCCTTGTTTTTAACTTGCCACAAACAAGGAAAGCTTTTGTAGAGTTCTATGAACTATACCATGAACTCTCGGGGATTTTGACGCAGGTCTGACATTTCAGTTCCTTCACTAAACACTAATAAACTTAAAAAAGTGGTAAGCAAACAAAAACTTTCAAAAAACAACTGGAACACACACAGTAGGCCTACTCAAAAATGCGAGGTGAGATGCGAGACGACGTGACGACGACGGCAGAACTGAGGTCGAGACAGGTGAATCCGTTTACACGCCACGACTTGTCGACGCCAACCACCGTCTTGTCGTTGCGATCCGTTTACACGCAACGTCTTGTCGACGCCAACCACCGTCTTGTCGTGCGATCTCAAGAGATTGGTGAAAATTTCCACCAACCTTCCGATCTGGCTCCAACCCCGACAAGACGTAACGACTTGCGGTTTACACGCTCCGTCTTGCATGCAACGTCTTATCGTTCAGACAAAACGTTCGTTTTATCGTTGCGTGTAAACCCGGCTTAACGACACAATTTGATTTTGTGAAAAATGAATTACCTATTAACATTTTAAAATGGTTATACGGGTGGTTTGGTACACCCCGTATATTACCGTACAAACTCACCGTGTTAAGAACCTGATAAATGTATTTTGCAAACAAATTACAAAATTGTACCATTTTTTAGGTAGAATTTACGAACGCGAAACGTCTATCTTCAAACCTAGGGGCGCAAAAAATATAGGGCCTAGGAGCACCTCCGACCCTCACCAGACGACGTAATACAAATTGAATCAAATCGTCTAGCTAAATATTTTGGCAATCTATAAATTTACTCGTTCGGTATCGAGCCAAGATATTCGCAGTTGTTTACAGTCGTCAGGTTGGTACTGCTTTATTGTTGAAACTTTGGCACTCCTGTCCGTTCATGTTTAGCCGAACAAAGCTGGATGAGTAAGCGATAATACGGAGCGCTAACGGTACAACATTGTAAATCAATACGCTTGAAAACCCGTTGAAAGTTTGCATAGTAAGAAAACTTTTACAATCCGTTCAAAATGTTAAAGAAAATATTTCATGTATATATTACATGTGGGTTTTGGATTTTATAAATTAAAAAAAAAATTAAAAGACCGTTATAAATTTATTCATTTGTAAGTGTGATCTAAAACTATTTTATTATAAAATTCCTCCAGGTCAATCATTTGTTACTGGTACAGTATGAATGAATGAATTCTTGGATATAAAACGCTAACACTACATAAACCTCGTTATGTTCTTCACGAACACTGCTGGCCAAAATAAAATGAAATTCGACTAAAAAAATACAAAGCAAAGAACTCGCATTATGTTTTGAAAGTAGTTTATCAATTATCAAAAACTAAATCGACAGTATAGAAGGGTACACATGGTGTATACGTAAACTAGAGAGAAGGAGAAAAAGATTGAAGGCTTACTTCTTTGTTTGAACCGTTATGGGCCCTCAATGTGGCATTGAGGGGCTGGGTTTTGTGTTTGTTTAGGGATCATTCGAATAATAATTAATTCAAAATGACAAATAAGTTATAAATTAATTTCAATTTTGAACGGAATTTTACAGAATGATTTGTGAAAAATGACAATCCTAATATTGAGAACGTTGATGTTCTCAAAAGTACTTCATCAAAATGTTACCATACGAGGAGGGACTCCCCGGACTCTCTTATTGACAACAGCAGTTACTGCTGAGTTTGTCCAAAGGAAACCAGCCAATTAGCATTTTTATTAAAAGATTTATGATTAAAGGGAATTAAACTAAAATTCCTATCCTGACCAACCCCCATTCAAAAGTTTCTGACTACGACCACTACGACCTAGTAAAAGATTTAATATTTAAAGTTTGTAAAAGTTTGAAAGTTGAGACTTCCTGTAAATATAATGTATATGGAGTAAGCGGACACCTTATGGTGACCTTTCTGGGCTCTTGAAGTACCGTAGTTGGAAGATGAAGATCTCTTGATCATTGTGAGGGAGCGAGAAGGATCCAGAGGGTGATGATGGAGTTATCAAGTAGCCAATATTGACCCCGGGTCAGTGACGTCTGTGTGCGGATTCGGCGACAACCTTGGACCTTGGATCGGCCCAGCAAACACTCCTTGTTGACCGACGCCACCGGTCACCACCACGGTCCAGCACCCTTCCGTCTGGGAATGGGAAATCTCATTACATGTGCATGCGGGAGTAACTTTGTTAAGAATTATTATAACAACATAAAATAGTATCAAATATTTCATGTGTCACATGTAAAGACGCTAATCCAGGACATAAAAATGATTAGGTTACAGTAAAAATGTTTTGGTAGTAAAGTGCGCATTAAGGCGATACCTACTATAATGAAGTTAGCAAACATGAATACAATAAATATTTTTCCTATTCTTTCATGTGAATGGTTTAATCTGCATATGATAACATGGCTATTCCCTCTACTCAATCCAAATTTTACTTTATCTAAGTTAAAAAGCGAATGTTAACTTCTCCCTGAAATACTTCTGTAGCACCGGCCGCTTTGGATTGTTATTCCCATAAGACTAATGTTAAATTTCAAACTTCCGCTGTTCCGCTATGCCTTTTTTAATCGAAAAAGATTCATCTTGACGCAATTTTAAACGAAATTTTAATACCTGGAACCCTGTTAAACCAACATATTTATATTATTGATTGGTTTATATATGTTATTTAAAAAACAACATAGTATTCTCAACATTTTTTTGTTCGAAAATGGAAACGATTTTTCAGTAGTTAAATATCATAAATCGCTTTATAATCGTGATTTATATTTCACGGGATCCTAGGAATTAAAATTTTAACATGAATCTGTTCCAACCAAAATTAAATGCATATCGGGTGTTTGAAATTTAACATTAGTCTTATGGGAATAACAATTCAAGGCGGTGTACTGCAGACTCTTAATTTATGCTGGAATTTATCAGATACACTTCTTACACTTACAAACCAGCAACAAAATCTAAAAGAAATTAAATAAAACTTAAAAGAGGTAATTTTGCTATAACACCATAGTAATTAAAACTCATAAGATCATTTTTAGTATTCTTCTTCCAAACTAAGATTGTTAGTATAAGGAGAAGTTGGTGTATATGCAGTACAGTAGTGTGGATTTACTTTCTCCCAACTTAAATGGCAAGCGAGGAACGTATTGATTTGAAAACAATTTCCGATCCAATAATGCTGGTTTTCAGTGATAACTGTTCAGCTTACAATTTCCCGGGGGATGATTGTATTTACTGTCAGCCGATTTAAATTAATGTAAGTACACAACACCCCCGTCGCAGCAGACCTGCGTACTCAGCGAATTTCCACTGGAATTTTGGTATAGAATTTTCTATTTCCCCATAAAATCCACGGGGATGAGACTATGTAGGTTTGCCGCCATATGGGTTTAGTTGGTAAATATAAGTTAAACCCTACCTAGTGATTGTACATATCAAATTTTATAAGGTTATGGTGTTCTTTTCATTTTCCCCATAAACCCCATAGGGGTGAGTACGTAGGTTTGCCGCCATATGGGTTTTCTAAGCAAATATAAGTTAAACACTTCCTAATGAATGTATATACCAACTTTTATCAAGATATGTAAATAAATAAGCAAGATAGAAGGTTTTGTTGATTTCCCATAAGAATAACATGGAAAACATACTAGTTTTTTGATTTTCTCTATAACCATTTAAGCTAGGTAAAAAATTCAAAATATTAGATTTTTTGTTTTTTTAAGCTCTTTTATATGGTTTAAGTTAAAATTGTTGAATTTCATAAATAAAAGTAAAAAAAACCAAAAACCCATTTTTAACCCTTTTGAAATCCCATAAAACTCCGTTCCCATGGTCCGATCATGCTGGTTCGCGAACTCAACCTAGTAGATTCTGGCTTACACCCCTGTACCAAATTTTATCAAAATCGGAGGTTCCGTTCAAAAGTTATCGTGTTCACGGACACATACATACATACATATATATGTATATATATATATATATATATATATATATATATATCAATTTGAACGAACGGCGTTTTTGGCTTCTAGGGACCTCAAAACGAAAAAGTATCATGGTCCCGGGCTTAGGTTTTACCGTGACTACTACCGTAATAGCGTATTTCCTATAGGGAAATTCGCTAATTAACACTACAAAAACCCCTTAGTTAGTATCAAAACGTAAACAACATAATATTGAATACCGCAATAACATTTATTGATATTTTATAACTATAACTAAATGTAGTTGACTTACCCTTGCTGCGCAACGGTACTAGAATTGTAATACCAACCAGAGGAATCTTTCTCGTTCGCTTCGCTCACTCACCCACAGTATATATTTGGTTTATTATTATTATTGCCAATATTCTCTCAATACTTTAAGTGAATACAGCTGTTTATAAATTAATTATTCCCAAATGTAATCATTTGCTCATCACTAAAATGTTGCTTAAATAAGAATAACAGTCCAGGTTAACCGAGCCTTGCTCGTTGGTTTTAATTCACATTTTTTACAGTGTCAAGCTATTAAATCTACCAGAATCTTTACAGATAACAGCTGTTAAAAAACTGCTTAAAATTAATGTTTCTTTATTTTTGTTTACTTTTAGTTGCTATTTCGTTACCAAAATAGCAACCCATATAAGATCAATATTAAAAATTACGATTTTATAACTTAAATTTAGAGCAACTTTGATTTTTTCTGAGATTGAGGCTGTTTCTAAACTTATTTTTGGGCCAAAACACTCTTGAATGCAAAGTTCAAGCAAAATCTATCCGCTAGATTTTGAGATCGTGGAACACACATCCCTTCAGACATTGCTCGTATTATAGTATAGTTGGGAGATGACTTGTTGGCTAGCTAGGGAATAAGGGATATAGGGGAGCTTACCCCCACCTTCGTGATTTCTAGCTCTCCTATTGGTTAATTTTTAATGTTATCTTTTAATTCAATGTTGTTTAACAGCTGATAGTGGTGAGGACATCTTCCCCTTCACTAGCCAACAAGTCATCTCCCGACTATATAGGATTTTTGTTTTAGTTGGGGCTTTGACCTCTGGGAACGCTTAAACAACTTGTGTTACATTTTAAATGAAAAACCCAACAAGTGCGAAATACGGTAAAAGTTGGAGCAAAATCTCAAATACAAAAGTTGTGGATAATTTAATTTCCTAATAAAGATTTTTATCAGATTTCAGATCAGATATAACTTTGAATACTGGAAAAACTAAAGAAGGTACTCAACTTATCATTTTTCACAGCAATTTTCCTGGAGTATTCACGCCAAGAGCTTTCAATCAAGTACATGGTTGTAGGGGTTTTGACTTCTGGGAATGCTTAAACAACTTGTGTTTCATTCCAAACCCAACTTTCACATCATTTTAGCTCGGGGTATTTTGGAAGCTATTTATTGTATTTTTGTGATATTGTAAGATCACAAATCACACAATTTACCCTTATAAAAAGGTTTGAAATAGTACTATTAACCTTGGAACACTTTATTGTTTATTGACATATTATGTGTTTTTATGTTCATGTCTATACTAGTATACGTGTTGCTCGAAATCGAGCAGTTTATTTTAATATAGTACAAATGTATTTTTAGCTCTAAATAAATTACATCCGACCAATCCAATATGGTGAATATCTGTAATCACTAAAAAGTACACGTATTTACAGCTGATTATTAACAGATGTTTAAAATGTTTTATTTTATCCCAATGTTATTTAAATGGGAAATTTTGAGATTTCAATGGTGGATAGCGCCTTCATTTTCAGTCCGATTCCCATCAGTTTTTGGCGGAAACAACTACAGACGAAGCCCTATCCAATGACACCAAAAACTTGAAAATCGGTTAAAAATTGTAGGAGGAGTTCTCAAGACAAAAATACCCTTAGCGTACTAAATAAGTATAGATGTTCTTACAGTTTTTTTATTATTTTTTTATTATTTTTTTTAAATATTTAGATACTATTTAGATATAAACTTTGATTTTTACTATTTAGTACTATTTAATACTATTTATATTTCAAATGTTGGAATTAAACTAAGAGTTTGACTATATTTAGTTTGGCTATTTAAGGTTCGTTAGTATTTGATATATAGTATTAAAGTACTAGAATTGTATTGTGATGCGATGGTCACTAAGGTGTAGAAAGATATTGTATCAAAGTGTTTGTTTTTATTTAATAGTAATTAAATAAAAAATGACCAATTCACGTAAGATTTTTTTGTGACTAACTACGCCAGTGTCATTTTTTAACGTTTTCACGAGGAACGGTCCAAGCCCCAGTCTTTTAGCGAATTTCCCATAGGGAATAAGCTATTACCGTAGGTCTCATGGTAAGACCTAAGCCCGGGACCATGTTACTTTTTCGTTTTGAGGTGCCCAGAGACCAAAAATAATAGTCATTAAAATTTATATATATATATATGTGTGTCCCTAGACACGATAACTCTCGTAAAAATGGTCCGATCGACACCAAATTTGGTAGAGATGTGTAATCCTACATTTATTCGGATGTTCGAAAACCAGACATATCGACCTACCGGAAGGGGTAGTTTTGGGGGGTTTTGTACCCCAAAAATGGGTTTTTTGCATTTTTCATATGTAAATTTAAAAAAATTTTAATTTTTATTTTGACCATTGGATTTAGCTTAAAAAAACACACAATTTAGTATTTTGAAGCTTCGCTCTATCTCCATTGGTTACCGAGATATTAAAAAGACTAAAGACAGTACATTGTATTTTGGGGCTCCAATGTTAATCTTATGGAGAATTGGGATGTATTAATATTTCACTTATTAACCAATATTTTTCGATGAAACTTGGAATTCAGCTTCATTTGGTTGAGATTCATCCATTTATGGTAAAAAATCTTGGTTTTTGTGCTTATCATGGCAGCAAACCTGCATACTCTTTTCCCATGTTAATCATATGGAGAATAGGCAAACTCCTTTATCAATGGACAGATATTGATGAAACTTACTTAGTACATGGCTTCATATGGTCGAAATAAAATTTTTTTAATGATAAAAACCTACTTTTAGTGTTCTCCATGGCAGCATACCTGCATACTCTCCCTATATTTATCATAAGGAGAATAGACATTTATTTCCCTATTTATGAGCATGTGATTTTATTTGGTTTACAGTTTTATGTGGTCAAAATTAATATTACTAATTTGGAAATTCGCTGAGTACGCAGGTCTGCTGCGACGGGGGGTATTTATTTACTATATCGACCATTTGTTAGAAAGCATCATTATTTAATAGCCCAATGACAAATGGCAACTAGGTCCGGAATCGATCCTTTAAAAAGCTACTAACTTATCTTAGGATCGAACCGGCAATCTTTGGATTCAAAGGCGAGCACTATAACCACTCAGCTAGGCCTAGGCCTATACCCACCCATTGTGTTTGCTAACCATAAACAAGATTAAAAATTTATTCTCCTTAGAATTAATCGTTTTTATTTCGACAATTCAGTCCCTTATACATGAGATTAATACACTCAACTTGATTTCAACCATTATGCAGTTTGGTGCAGTAATCGGGTCTAGACCACAAAATGGAGATGGTTGGAGAAGAAAACCATGCATTACTATTTTAACTGTGGTTATAGGAGACTGACATATTCTAATATTACAATTATCAGTGACCAGGCCTGGGTGTGCTGGTGGGGGGGGGGGGGGTGTAGTAGAGGAGGGGGAGAGGGGCAAGTGACATGTTATCAGCACAGCAAGCTGGACAGGACCGGCGAGTCTTATCAGTGAAACGACTGCAATCATCGGTCGTGCTCGGACGGTGGAGCAGGATCACTGTGACAGGGTGAGGACTACTTTTTGAGAAATATCAACAGTCTACGATTACGTAGTACATTTATTCTGTTGTTATTACAATCCTATACTATAGTACGAGGAGTGTCTGTAGAGATGAATTATTTCAATCACAAAATATCTTTAGTAGGTAGATTTTGTTGAAAATTTTTATTTGAGAGTATTTTGACCCAAAAATGTTTAAAAACAGACTCAAAAATAATCGTTTACAGTCCATTATGAGTTTCTACATTGCTATTTTCTACACCAATCTCATGGGTTGCTATTTTAGTAACGAAAGGTTAACAAAAATATGGCTTGTAGCATTGATTTTGGAAACAGCTGTTAACTGCGGAAAGGTATAGTTGGTTTTTGGTGTAAATACTCGTATAAAAGACTGTTTACCATTATACTATAAAAAAGTGTATGTAAAACCAACAAGAAAGGCTATGTCAACCTGGTACTGTTAACTTAAAATTCAAATCCCCATTTTTACTGTACACTTTAATTTTTTATGAACATTTAAAATAGATACTTCTTATACTACATTTAAATAACTTGCAGTAAAAATGATTTGGGTCCATGGAGGAAAATGTCAGTGATAGGCAATAATTATAATAAAAAAATCCTACTAAACTTTGATAAGCTTATGCAAATGTTTGCTCCTTTCAAAGCTAAATAAGGTCAAGCAATAAAATGTAGTACAAAACTCAATAAAAAATTGCAAAACCCTTAAAGAGTAATTTTTCTAAGACACGAAACAGAATATAAATTAAAATAATTTTCTTTGTGCGATTGTAAAAAATGTATAGTTTCGCAATGCTGATGACGGCATAGATTTATAGACTTGGCTATAAGGAGTGAAGAAACGGGCCTGATCTTGATACATCACGTGACCTTGTCGATCATTCTGATTGGTTCATCAACACATCTAAATGAAAATTGAAATCAATCTTACTAACAGATATATTCTTTTGTAACACGGTGTATGTTATTCGACCATTTTAAGAAAGTTTTGATTTGAACATTTCTAAAATTAAAATATCAAGTGTTAGCGCTACAACAAACTATACGGTTTTAAATAATTTGAAACTATAAAAATTAATTATATATATATTGACATGAGTAATGCGTGGCGTGATTAATTTTTATTGAAGCAACGTTTTTTTGTTATGAAGCAAATTTTATAATTTGTTATGTACCATATTCATTACAAACCTCAATTTTTTAAGAGAAGACATTTTTTAATTTTAATCTTATTCAACTGATAGAAGATAATTTAAACGCACTTTAAAAAAATACCACACTCATGAAGTACTATTTATTTAAGTTTTCTCTCGTACATTAAATTGTTAAAATTTTTGTCTTCTAAAATGAAAAACCAAGGACAAAAATTTGTGTATTCTTGTATGACATCGTTTCAGACGATATCATAGATTTCCATTGTAAGTATGGTACTCACTTTACAAAAAATACTTAAAAACGATATTTGGAAGCCTTTGGCTTTTAATGTGTTTTAAGGGGGGTTTGCAACAATGCAAGAGTAGTAAACATAGTTAAAAATGTAGTACAATTCATAAAGAGTCTGTGGGCGTTACATGTGACATACATGGTGTCAAAGTGATTTGTGATGCTTGTAGATTTAGCATAGAACATGAGTTTGCATAATAATTGGAATAGCTTCTACTTCAACGGCAGGTTTAAATGTTGAAGAAAGATATGTCATAGAAAAATTTTGTTTTAAGTAGCCTAGATTACAATAATTAACTCGGTTTGTTTTATATCCTCTAATTTGTCTCCTGTAAAATGTAGATTATTTTAAGGCATTGAAAGCTTATTAAGAATACGGTTCAAAATACCGTAATATTGCGAAATTGGCATTAAGCAGATACTAAAATCACCAGTTTTAGTACGTTTAATGACATAGTGATGTTGTACCATCACATGATGTAGCAAACCTACATGATTGTATAGTGATTTAACAATTGATATTTTAAAGTTGATATCTTTACAACAAAACACTTATCCCTCAACTTAAAAAGTGACATCCAAACCAATTTTAAATTTTAAAATGTTCAATCAATAACGTTTCAAGTTTTTTTATTCTAAATTTAACAAGTTCCGATTTAGCTGTGTGGATTGGTGATTTACAGGTTAAAATTTAATGGAGATGACTGACAATGTTAAAAAATGCATCTATTATAAAACTACTTAAAAGAGGAGGAAAGTTATTTCCGCTAAATTAAGTTAAAAAATAAAAATGTTTACGACGGCAAAAATGTGATGGGGGCAATGTATGTTTTAGAAAACAATTAAAAAATAGTGATGTTTTCTTAATTATGAATTGGTAACGGATTTTGGAACGCCTAGACATAACATGGCTCAATAAATGATGTGTTCTATGGGATTTTCTACATGATATTTCGTTAAAAACAGCACACACAACGAATGTTAATGATTAGTTTTTATTGTGGGAGTACTAAATGAATTTTAAAGCGTATTTTTCATACTACTATAAATTTTTCATGTAAGCACAAAAAAATATAAGAGACATTTTTTAAAATTTGTTGAAATATTATGAATAATACATAGCTGTATTTTGCATCAGTATCTATGTACTATTTAGGATTATGTAATTATTTTACAGCTTGTGCGTTACTTTATATCGCCAGTTTAATGTGTAAGTTTCCAAAAGTCTTAGGACCCTTTTGAAATTTCACAACTCTTTAGAAAGAATTGACGTTTGGAGTACGCAAAAAACTTTGAATTATGCAGTCAATCACATACAATAGTGAATTGATCGCTGAATACTTAAGCCAGCAACACAAACCCCCGGTGCATTTCACAATCGGTGCGCGAACTTGCTCGCCTGTCCCTGGTCGAGTCAATCGCTATTTTATCTTTCCTGTTTGCCGAGACAGAAATAGGCCGTTCACTTCGCTCGCTATGACCTGGTTTTGTTCTCACTGAGCTCGTAATCTAATCTAGTGTTTCAGTCGATTCCACGTTAATCTGATTCATTTTAAGCGAAAATAATCTTTAAAGTATAGGCTATATCTAATTGTAGATGTTTTGGAATCGGCATCATCAAACTAAATATCACCATTTTTTCAAATAAGAGGACAAACAGGGAACATCAACACGAGACACTCCACAGATAGTGTTGTTAGATAAGAAAGACACTCAGTGATAAAAGGTTGTTTGACTGACTGAAGAAACTATTGATGTACACACGACAAACGGAACATGCATTTCAGTAGGATAATAATATTAGTTAGTTATTTCGATAATGCAGACAGTTTCTTTCTTCGGATTCTCGAATAAAGTTTTCTTCTGGTAATAGCTTTTTAAAATCTTACAATCAATATATGTTTGGAAAGCATTTCCTTATATACAACAAATAATAGAAAACAGTGATTACATATATTTTTTTTTCATATGCAATTTTTTATGTCCACTGCTGGTAAATCATTTTTTTATCTCACGCGACGGTACGCCGCGGCCGGTAGGAACCGACTCGTCTGTCGCGGTGTAAGTGACGTTCCCACAGTTCTCTATCATCTAATTAGTGGACACAAGACGTTCCAGGCAGTAATTAAGTATGCAAAGAATGTTCGATAAAAACATTTTGTCATATGAAGATAACAATTATTTCATGGTCTAATGCTTCACAAACAACTTTCGCACAGGGGTAGTTTTAATTTGTCTGTTCTGAACATGTTTACGTATTATTTTAACACCAAAGCTTTCGAGTTCCCACGCTTAGTTCTGCAAGTTCCCAAACACACTTAACTGTTTCGACGGAGTAAATAAACGCGGTTGTAAGGTTTCGGTGACGCGGCGGTGAGTGGGGACGCAACGATGCCACGGTGCGGCGCGGCGGTGCCAACGATGAGGCAAGCGGGGCCCAGTGTAGCTGTAGTTGTGGCGCGCGGCGCGGTGTGCAGTGTAGTGGTGACTGTGTGTTTGTGTGTGTGTAGGTGAGGGGCGGCAGCATGGCCAAGCTGCTGAGTATACTGCTGCAGCGGAGCGACCCCGCGTACCCCTGGGGCTTCACAGTGAGGGGCGGGCTGGAGCAGCGGGCGCCGCTAATCATAGACCAGGTCAGTGAAGAGGAGTCAATTTACTAATAAAAAGTTAAAAGACTATTGCAATTTATACATAAGGTATCTTGAGCAGTGACAACCATTCACAGTAATTGAAATGCTGGAGCCTATTTTTTGCCAATGATAAGACAACTTGTAGTGTTGATAACACTTCATACAGCTTAATGTTATGGTCGGAATTTTTGTTTATTTGTACACGTCTAAACAGTTCAAGATATTTTGTGGTTGAAGCTGAACATGGGTTTTAAGATCTCTAATGGATAGACAACCTATGTTGACATTAGACTAAACTTTTACATCCCCAAATATATAGTTTTTAAACTGAGATGTTAGCAAGATGAATAAACCTGTTTTGTGTAGACTATGATATATTGGCAGCTTTGTTTATAAACAACTGCCACAGACAATTCTTTGACCAAGAACTTTTTGAACATATACACACATTGAAAAGCGTCCAAAACAAAGTGGAAATAAATCTTACATTATTTGGGTTTGAGAACAACCACACCTGATGTATGGTAGAAGTCTTGGAAATCTGTACGTTATTACTCAATACTTTTACTTGCAATATTGAAAATAAAAAATATTGTCAGATACAGTCCAAAAGCGTTGATGAGAAATTGATTTATATAAACCCAACAATAAATGATAAAAAGTTTTAAATAAATAATTAAAATATCTGAATATGTTGTAATATGGATTGTGTTATATCTGTTTCTATTTCTACAATTCATAACTTTTTTTGCCATATAAATAAATTTATATGGCAATTAGATCTTAAATAAATAAATAAATAATGACTATAGTTAACAAACAAACCCAAAAATCTACTATATATTTGTCAAATACCACCCACTCATGTATCTGAGTATCTCCATAATCATAGCGTATAGAGGGTTGAAATTTGGCATGGACATTCCTCTTTTCCCAAAAATGCTCACTAAGAAACGGTTTTGCAAATTTCCTTCAGTTCCCTGCCCCACAGGACTACAAAATTTCTATCTAATGTTATTCTTATTGCCAATTTCTATAATACAAATTAAGGCAACAATGAATCTGAAAACCATAGTACCTAGGAAGTTAAAATTTGGCAAGGAAGTTCTGCTTTGCTCATTGGTGAGCACTAAAAGTCGGTTTTGCAAAATTCCATCAAGGCCTTACAGGACTTAAAAAAATTCTATCTAATGTAATCCTTATAGCCAATCTGTAATTTGACCCGAGGAAACAATGGATCTTAAAATCTATAAAATCCATGATGTTGAAATTTGGCATGGGTGTTTCTATTTGCTAGGTGCTTATTTAGAAACGGTTTTGCAAAATTCTATTAGGGCTCCGTCACACAGGATTTCAATTTCACTTTATTCTTATAGCCAATTTTTAATATGAATCAAGAAAACCACAAATATGAAAAGCCAGATGACGTAAGTGGTTGAAATTTGAAATGGAAAATCCATTTTGCCCATAGGTAATCACTAATAAGAAACAATTTTGGAAAGCATCTTCAGAGCCCCCATAGGACTTCAAAATTACTTTCGGGGCTACGGTGTTGACGTTTGGCATGGGCGTTTCTATTTGCTAACAGGCGCTCAATAAGAAACGCTTTTACAAAATTCCTTTAGGTCCCACCCCCAGAGGTCTTAGAAATTTCAATATACTAATGTTATAATTATGGCCAATTTCAATACGAATTAAGAAAACAACAAATCAATAAATTAGAGAGTCATCGGAGTTGAAATTTGGAGTGATCTTTTTGCTCAAAGGTGCTCACTAAGAAAAGGGTTTGTAACTATAGTTTCCTTCAATTTCCTTCAATTTCTACAATTTCCTTCGGGCTTCACTCCACAGGACTTCAAAATTACTATAGAGCCTATAGGGTTGAAATTTGACATGGACGGTCCTCTTTGTTAATAGTCATTCACTAAGAAACGGTTTTGGAAATATAGCTTTTGAAGTCCTTTAGGGCTCCGCCCCACTGGACTTAAAACTTACTCTATGGCCTATGGGTTTAATATTTCACATTGAGACTTCCTCTTTGCTCATAGGTGCTCACTAAGAAACAGTTTATTAAATTTCTTTAGGGCTCCGCCCAACAGAACCTTAAAGTTACCATATTATCCTACGGCATTTACATTTAATGTGGCGATTCCTCTTTGCTAAGCTCACACGATTTCAATATTTTAATATGATCTCAAGGAAGAAGATTTCGTTGCTCTTTAAAGAGATTACGAAACAAATTCAATCACGGGCGAAGACGTGACGGGCAACAGCTAGTATCTTATAATGAAATAATTTATTCTAAAGTTAATTTTTTTAGTTTAAAATGATGCAAAGAAATGTCATAATTGACTACTGTCCCTCTTCTGCTAGTCAACAAATAATGCAATTAATTGTCAATTATTTATCCTATGCATTCTTAATGCTAATGTGATAATTTATAGATGCACTATTGCTATTCCATTTGGTTTGGATCAAGGATTTTTGTTGTTGCTAAAAACAAGGTGTAAAATGTGTACAGTGTTGGTTTAGTACTTAAGCTTATGTTAAAAGTTCTGTAATACAATACTCTTGTAAGTACTCATGACAATATACTCTCTGTCGAGATGGATTGCGCCTCGATCATTAATTATGAAAGTTGATTTTGCCTGCTGGCATTTCTCTTGACTTATTTTTATCCTCATGTAACTACAGTGGCCCAGTGGAATGGACTTGAATAATCTAAGTTATAAGGAAGATGAATTGATTGTTTTATCCACGGCTGATCTGTTCCTTTATAAAGTAATTCTTAGATTTTCATTCATATGTAAAGACTATTTTTGATTACTGAATGTTATTCAAATAAAAATAGCCTAAATGAGAAATTATGACAATCTATTTAATTAAAAAATAAGAATATTCATTTTATAGTTTTTTATTATTTTTAATTCATCATAAACTAATACTTGTAGGTTCAAGGTTAGAACGTGCAAGTCAAATAATTGTAAAAAATAATAGTGTAGACCCTATAACTCATGATTTTTTCTGTCCATCTGGTCGAAAACGCATTCTCTTGAGGCGATCACTGGCAACCATTACATACATCCAGTCAACAGTTACAATTCAATGTGTGTAATATGCCTACCAGAAATGTTTATAGAGAAATATTAAAATATTTTGAACTTAGTTTAAAAAGTTTTATAATCATAGATTTGCTTTGTAAATAAATATCTAAATTATAAAATACTTAGGAATATACTCCTTTAAGATATAAAAAATAACAAAGGGGTCACATATAACAACACACATAGAACAACATAAAACGATAAAAAAACTTCTGAAAATTTTTGATTTTTAGCGAATTTCCAATAGTGAGGAAGCTATTGCCATAGGTCTCATGGTAAGACCTAAGCCCGGGACCATGTTACTTATTCGTTTTGAGGTGCCCAGAGAACAAAAAAAAATAGTGATTAAAATTTATATAATATTGACCTACCCATACCGGGTGTCTCACGTAAAGTGTCTCAAATAAATTATAGATCAACAGTTTGTCCTACAATCTTGAAATAAAATCATTTCCCACTAAATTGACCCCAAGGAATAATTTAAAAATATTTTTAACGTTGTATAAATACAGGGTGTTAAAAAAACTGGGGGTGACAGGTTCGAATCTCGGAAATTTCAAACACAAACATAATTCATATTATACATCATTAGAAAGGTCCATTTAATATAAACATTTTGATGAAAACAGAATTTGGTTATCTTTATTCGTTTCAAAATGGCGTCCATTTTTGTAGCCAAAATCAAAATTTACGGAATACCCTGTAATTCTTTTATTATTTGTTATAAATGACTTCTGATTCAAAAACTTATTTGAAATAAGCAAAGCTTTACAATGATATGTCACAAGACCACATTGATTAAAAAATTAAAATTTCCAATTTTTTACATATTTTTTAAAATGTTTACATAAACAAAACTCAAAAATTTCAAATACAAACACATGCCATTTTGTACATTATATTAAAGCCCTCGTTAAACTGAGCAACTTTATAATTTACACTAATAGCGTATCTCTTTTGGTTTTGTAGTAATAACGTAAGAATGTCATTTTCCCATATGATTTGCATGTTTATTACAATTAACATAAATTGCATGTTATGATTACATTAATCAGAACATAATAATATGGCAGTCCTTCTTTCATTGTTGCCATCACCATTAAATTAACATGCAATTTATATGGGAAAATGCCATTTTCACGCAAAAACCATAAGAGATACGCTATTAGTGTAAATTATAAAGTTGCTCAGTTTAGCGAGGGCTTTGATATGATATACAAAATGACATGTGTTTGTATTTAAAATTTTTGAGTTTTGTTTATGTAAACATTTTCAAAAATATTAAATTTTGGAAATTTTAGTTTTTTAATATGTCTTGTGACATATTATTGTAAAGCTAAGTTCATTTCAAATAACTATTTTGAATCAGAAGTAATTTACGACAAATAATAAAAGAATTACAGGGTAATGTTGATTTTGGCTACAAAAATGGACGCCATTTTGAAACGAATAAAGATAACTAAATTCTGTATTCACCAAAATGTTCATATTAAATAGACCTTTCCAATTATGTATAATATGACATATGTGTGTATTTGAAATTTCCGAGATTCGAACCTGTGACCTCCAGTTTTTGGAACATTCTGTATTTATACAACGTTAAAAATATTTTTAAATTATTCCTTGGGGTCATTTTAGTAGGAAATTATTTTATTTCAAGATTGTAGGACTTACTGTTGATCTATAATAGATTTCAGACACCTTACGTGAGACACCCGGTATATGTTGTATATAGGTATTTATATATGTATTTGTCCCTAGAAACGATAACTCTCGTTAAAACGGTCCGATCGAGACCAAATTTGGTAGGGATGTGTAATCCTACCTTTGTTCGGATGAGTTCATAAACCAGATATATCGACCTACCGGAAGGGGTAGTTTTGGGGAGGTTTTTATCCCAAAAATGGGGTACAAAAAATTTAAATTTTTCTTATTTTTACCACTAGATTTAGCTAAAAAAAACCAACAATTTAGTATTTTGAAGCTTTGCTCTATCTCAATTGGTTACCGAGATATTCAAAAGTCTAAAGACAATACATTGTATTTTGGGGCTCCAATGTTAATCTTAAGGAGAATAAGGATGTGTTAATATTTCACTTATTAACTAATATTTTTTTATGAAACTTGGTATTTAGCTTCATTTGGTTAAGATTCAAGCATATATGTTAAAAAATCTTGGTTTTTGTACTTATCATGGCAGCAAACCTGCATACATTTTTTTCATGTTAATCATATGAAGAATAGGCAACTCTTTTTTTTATGGACAGATATTGATGAAACTCAGTATATGGCTTCATATGGTCCAAATAATTTTTTTAATACTTAAAATCTACTTTTGGCGTTCCCCATGGCAGCATACCTGCATAGTCTTTCCCTATATTTATCATAAGGAGAATAGACATTAATTCTGTATTTTTAAGCACGTATTGAACTTTTGTTTACAGATTCATTTGGTCAAAATTAATAATACTAATTTGGAAATTAACTGAGTACGCAGGTCTGCTACGACGGGTGGTATTTTTCTGTCTTAAATATAGGCCTACGAGGTCGTAGATTCGAACGAAATGTATTGAACATTCGAAAAATAGCGATGACGGGTGATTGAAGCCCGTCCAAGCTGTTTACCAACGATGTTCGCACTTAAGAGATATTCTGGAGCAAAACAAAACCACCTCACCGCTAGTTGGCAAGCGATGTTATTGTCGCAGAATAATAGAGCTGTCCACGGCGGCGTGTTAAGACAGTGGCTTACCACACACGGACACACGCTACACGTTACACGCTACACACAACACATACATACTGCACTCTCACTGTCCCAGGAATTCTCAATGCGGACCGCTTCATGTTAGGTGAATCAGCAGAGAGTATTCTTATCGGGAGAGCCCATCGAGTGCAATGGTCGGGGAGTAAGAAGTTATACCTCTTTGCAAAGTCGCTCTTGGTACTAAACAAAAGCTACAGGAGAATTTGGGTTCAGGGTTGATAACAATATAGTGTATTTATTTGGGTAGGTTTTATAGTTTTAAAGTTTGAGTTTTACATACATGCACTCTTAGGTATGAGAGCAAATATCTTAAAATTACATGAGACATGAGAATCGAAAAGAAAAATATTTGTGTACGATAAAAGCGTGTAATATATTACAACTGAATTATACAAGGTGTTTCAGCATACCGGCATACTCTTTCCCTATATTTATCATAAGGAGATTAGAATAGTAGTTTTCATTACTAGTCTCGAAAGTGACTCATTGCGGGGAGAAATTGCATTTACACGCAAGGCGAAGCCGAGGGTGGAAAAAGCTA
Organism: Neoaliturus tenellus; assembly: GCA_030545055.2. Lineage (NCBI taxonomy): Eukaryota > Metazoa > Arthropoda > Insecta > Hemiptera > Cicadellidae > Neoaliturus > Neoaliturus tenellus. Next base: position 149,784,844 of record CM061534.1, on the reverse strand, counting down.
TCGAACCCGCAGTGGCGCTTTGGAAACGAGTATTGAACATTATTTTTCATTACAATATCAAAAAACTTGTAAACAACATGAATATTTTTGTTTAACTTAGTATCAAGAAAAAACTGAACTCATAACGCTGAGTTTCCGTACTTATATCGATGAACACGGAAACTCAGCGTTATGCAACAGCTGATCGGTCTGCACCGCAAAATCCCATAACTGTTACTTTCCGTGCGCCACAAATGCCGTGCAATAGCGGGAATAACCTATTTTCTTAGTTAATTTTACATTTAGAAAGTGTACTTTCGCGTGTAGAGTAATGAAAAGTAATTTCCCTACTCATGAGCACGTGATGAAATTTTGTTTACAGGTTCATCTGGTCAAAATTAATATTACTAATTTGGAAATTCGCTGAGTATGCAGGTCTGCTGCAAAGGGGGGTATATCCACTAACCCACTACTTGCGGCGTTTTGCACAGCCTAGTTTACTATATTACCTGGGATTTTAATCATTAGACGCTGTTGCTTTTTTATGGTAAATTTTAAGTAAACGGTTTGAAGTAGTAAATCCGGAAAGTAAATTCTCTTTACTTTGCATTATCCTTACATTTTAAGGCTAAAGTAAACTATCGATTTGTGTCATCAACTTTATAGATGGTTTGAAGTAAAAGTAATTATCATCAAAGTTATGGGCAGAGCATCCGAAATTAGTGGTTAGGTGGGCCAGTCATCGCCGACGCGCCGCCGCGCCGGTACTGCAGCACAGTCGTTAACGGTAACTAACTATTGCAACTGTCCGGTACATTAGCCTCGAACGGGCCGCGAAGATACACACGAGATAACCCAACTTGGGGCTTGGGAGGTCCCTGCTCCCAGCTCTAATGAGGCTTGCTACTTTAATTGTAGATAAAGTGAAACGACGAACGTTTATTCTTACCTATCTGATACTCGAACAGTTTAAACTCTTAACATTGCAACGTAAAAACTAATTGCACTGTTCTGTTTTACTTTAGTTACGGGTGTTTATTGCAATCATGTACAGTCCTAATTTGTAAAACCATAACAATAAGACATCACGAACCATTAACTAGAGTTATTCCACATACAAAAATAGTTTTCCATGTGGTTAAAGCTCCCTCACACCCGATACCAAAGTAAATTTACAAATTTAATGCCTTTTTGTTTCACGGTGAGTTTATATGCCCAATATACGTTAAATTTGCCTTATATTTTATTTGTATTGCCACGCCAAAGTTTATGTGTTTAAGCTGTTACGTATGATATTAATTGGTTTCTGTAATAATTGTAATGCTCGTTTTCAAGAAAGTGATGCTTGTAAAGCCACAACACCAAAGCACGGATGCGCTTGCGTGAAGACGTGTGTAGTCTTGGAACTGTTGAATATCAATAGACAATATTTTATCTCTATTTTATTTTAAATCTAGCTTACCTGGCATGATTTGCAATACTAACCTGGAGAATTATTTGCCCTTCAGGTGAAACATAAAACTATAGTTGGTTAAAACTATAGTTTGGTTAAAGTCGCTACGCTTACTTGCGCAAGTCTATGATATCCTCTAGTTTTTAATTGACAATCTTCTCTAAATACTTTGTGTGGGAATAGGTTTTTATAGAATTAATATTTCTAAATGTCATCAAATGTCCCAACAAAAATGTTGCATCCATAAGAATAATAAGGAGCCCTATGGATGAATCTGGATAACAGGATGGGATTAAATCTCTTAAAAATTTGTAAGTTAATACGAAATTACTGTTATTTTTCTACAGAAACAGTTGTGTTTTCTATAGACAAGGGGTGGTGACCCTTGACTATTTTTTACTATACTCTTGAATACAGCAGTTAGGCGCTGGGGGCGTTAGAAAACACTTAGCTTCAGTAGTTACGTTGGTAAGACGCCAACAACCAGAACTCTCAAGCCTAACTTGCGCTTGGCCAAATCCAAAGGTCGATAGTTGTTGAAATTTGGCAGACGTCGATCTTAGTTCTGTGAACGAAACAGTTACTAGTTTCGTATTTGTTTACTTGAAACAAACCAACTATTTTTGATACCGAAGAAATTGATAGAAACCTATGTTTGATATAAGTAGAGGAAAATATAAATAAAAAACAGTAGGCCTACTCATTTTCTGTACTTGTAGGTTTTAAATTTGGAATTTACATAACCTTGAACATTATTTTCTCTTTTGCCTTTGAGACAAAAAAACCCCTGAGAATTAATTTAGAAACGGATAAATCATGGGGGGATTATATTATTATTTGATTGAAGTATTATATTATTTAGATTTTTTACTTGCGATCGTTATAAAACATTTCACTGCAATCGTTATATTTCTTATTAAAATTTTACAATGTTGTACTGTAATTAAAAAACATGATTATAAACTTCATATTTATGATACAGTAATACTTTTATTATATTAATTTTCAACAATCGATGTCGATATAAGTTCATTTCGTGCCGTTCCTGTAGCTGTACTGTGTTGCCCCAGTCACGGAGTAGTTCCCGAGTTCTCCGCGAGGCAGCGCTGGCTGTCAACAATGTGCCGGGGTCGGTCGACCTAGTGTTTGAAACGCCCGCCAGGCGGGGATGTGGCGAAACCAAGTTCAAACGATCATCCCAGTTATTTAGAGCGGTGACGATGCTAAAACATTGCATTTGAAGCTTTAACAGTTTATTTAAATTTTTCTATGAAACGTGTACGGAAATATTTGGTTTTAAAGATTCAAATTCAATATATCGTAATCTAGAAATTTAAACCAAGCGTTCTAAATAGATTAGCTACAATGTACATAAAAACACGGAGTGTATTATTAAGTATTATATGGATTTTTGTTGTATGTAATAGCAAAAAAAGCGGAATACTAGCTGATGTTTTCGCGGGTTTACCTGTTTTTACTACAAGTAACAACCAATTTTAAACGGACCAACCATATTTTTCTTCCTTAATCAACAAAGTATGGACTTGCTTTTATGGCTCGTTTCTTATTGAGAAACTACAGTACAGTATTCGACAAGGAATCTCGTAGGCTGAACATACACAATTTTTTACTTTGTATATTTTGTATTACTATTTCCCTCATAAAAATTAAATTCAATTAAAATTAATGAATTAAATTTAAGTTTTGGAAATCATAAAATTAAATTGATAGATTCTTAAAAAGTAATTCCGTCCAGTTTTGTATCTTAGACATAAATTATTATTTAGTGAATAACTCATAGGTCCCATGTTCAAATCCGAGGCTTGAAAAAAAAAAAAACTAAATTATAACCAAACGAAATATAAAACAATTATAGCGTATACATAGGTTTATCTCTGGTTGGCTTAGGCCTATGTCATTTTAAATCCGATTTTAATGTCTTGGGAGTCGTCGATAAATTACGTCATCAAAAAAATAGGGGGGAGGGTCCAGGTTGAAAATGACGGTAAGGTGATGTGCAGGGGGGGGTCGGCTTTGATAAAAATGACGTCATTTTTAATATGATGTTTTATATCAAATTTTAACAGTAAAACAATGATAAATTCTAACTCAAATCAACTATGATAAAATAATTATCTATAAACTACACTAGATTATGTTAAGGCGTTGTTTTATAGTTTATTTTTCCATTGAGAAAGTCATTTTGGCTTTATTTCTGAAGGTAAATTCAGATTTGATTGGTCAATTTTTTTAGTTTATCGTGTAGCGTTTAAAAAGCATTATTTTTACTTAAAACGGAGGTTTGTTAAAAATGACGTCATTTTTTCGAGAGGGGGGGATCAGACAAATTATGATGGTAGGATGATTTTAGGGAGGGGGGGGTCCAAAAATGGCCAAAAAGCGATGACAATTTATGGATGGCCCCTTGGGGACTATGAAATAAAAATCACGTTTATATATGTCATATATGAGAACGAGAACTACTTTACTGAAAACGCGTCCAACTTCGAACAAAAATGCTGAGAACACTTTGTTGTTTATCAATCAAACAATTAATAATATAAAACTATTTATTTCATATTTCTCTAGGTACTAACATTTTCTTTAAAATAACATAAAGTTGAATTTTGCGACCAGTAATAAAGTCGTAGAGAATGTTTCAAAATTAACATTAGTCTCATGGTAATAAAAGTCCAAGATGGTGGGAACTAAAATTTATATGTCAGAGGAGCATTGAAAAAATATTATAATTCAGTTGATTCATAAGTCCAAGACCATTATTATAACATTATAACCCTCTGCAGGTCCCAAGTATCGTAATAATTTATTGCTAAGTGTCTAATCATGCACCAACTGTTTACAGAGCACGAATGTAAGAGTTCTATGATGTAAATAATAAAATATATCAATGTCATTTTCGTCTAAACTTAGTTTGATTATTTTTTTTGGCTATCCAATATAAAACCTTCTTAATCCAATGTATAATTTGTGCGTATAATCAATTAAGGTATCATATTTTTATTGTTGTTTCATATTAACAAGAAATAAAAATTTATAGACGGTAAAAAATAATTTTCTCATTATTTTATATTTTTATTTTACACATTTACGATTTTATATACAGTACTACGGATATTTTAGTGGCTACTTTAAACAAATAGAATAACAAATGTTAAAAAAATAATAAAAACAACTAATTAATTAGAACTAGATAACTTTTAATGTTAAAATATATTTTTCTGTTTTTATTGAACCTCTAACAAGACAATTTACAGTACAAATTTCTCTCGACGCCTTCCATTGACGTGATACTGCTCTCGTCAGTTGTGTACTGCGTGATGCAGCCCATGGCGCCTTCAGTTGTGAAATTCCATTTCTGTACTTCTTTAACAATTTATAATATTTTTATAATGCATTAACTAGTGATTAACTTTTCCTTAATTTTCTATAAATATGCCTATAGTAAACAAAATCTTTGTATATGGATGGATTTGACGGAAAAATTTGCGGTTTTTAATTCGTAAATGGCTGTTTGAATGATACTTTTCAGGGATCTCATAGGTTATTTATTTATGAACAGTACTGGAGTATGCTGGGATGTGTAGGGGAAGGTGGAGGGGGTAAACCCCTGTAATTTGTTTTGGCCGGGCTAAATCTTTTTTGTTATAAAACAAATTTATTTATGATTAAAATAAAAACAAACTATACATACTAGAAAAACTTAAGATACTGCATTCAAAAATCCATATGAACTATATACGAGTTCACTGTATTTAAAAAAATGTCCATAGGTTTGCTGCCATGTAAGTGTTGTAAATAAAAATATTTAACCGTTGCAAAGTTAATGATCGATACATACACAATTTTATCAAGTTACTTTAGTAAGTAAGTAGGCTAAGTGATTTATACAGTGTTGTTAATTTCAAGGAGAACGTGGAAAACATGTTTTTTAATTCAACCAACAAGTATTTTCCAATGTCGTCCCCATGATTTTAGATTTCCCCGGTTTTCGATTTCGAAAATGTTTGCCTATACCTTCATACAAACAAAGGTTATCTCAATCGGAAATGTTTTAATGTTCATTACGATAAATTATTAGTCATGTGATCCCAAAAGAACCGTACCGTAAGGGTTTGGAAGTATTTTCAACTGCCTCTCTTGTAGAGTTCCTTAGGGACTTTTTACGTATAAGATAATAACACCATGCGGTGTTATTAATTACGTATGAATAATCGTAATAATTAATAAAATAATAATAAAATAATTAATAATAATTAATACAATATTTTTATTGTTACGTATTTTGCAACGACCATTTTATGTTGTTTTCTCTAAATCTCTTACAAAATAATTACTCTTACCCTCAACCACCACCGGCAGCAGAATGATAAGCATCCATTTCAACAGCAGTCAAGATCGATGGTCGGTTTGTGATTCAAACGTCCAATTTTTAAATAAGGTAGCCAAATTCTGAGGACCCCTTTTAGTAAAATAATCAACATTTTGCATTTTGTGACTGCAAACTTTAAATTAACAAAAAAAGGTTGTTGCCAAGGTAATGGAACAACAAATGTTTGCCAGTATTTAAAAACTCGATTATGTTCCCGATAAATTAATGGTGTTTAGCAACGAGTTAATCCTATACTATAATACGAGCACTGGCTGGAGGGATGTGTATTCCACGATCTCGAAATCTAGCGGGTAGATTTTGCTTAAAATTTGCATTTAAGGGTATTTTTCCCAAAAATAAATTTAGAAACCATGGTGCTCTTCCACCATGTTTAGAAACAGCCTCAATCCCGGGAAAAACGAGTTTGGTGTAAATTTAAGTTTAAAAACCGTAATTGTTAACATTGGTCTTATGGGTTGCTACTTTGGTAACAAAATAACAATGAAAGGTAAACAAAAATAAAGGAACATCAATGTTAAGCAGTTTTTTTTAAACAGCTGTTAACCGTGAAGAGGTAGAATTGGTTGTTAATGGAAATTTTATAGCTTTATTACCATGACACTATAACAAAATTGAATTAAAATCAACGAGCAAGGCTCGGTTAACCTTGTACTATTACTGAAATGCTTTGAAGCATCAATGATATCCAGCTTTATTGATGAATTTAATTTCAGTTTTAATTTAGTATTAAACTTTGTCCAAATTACCTAGAAATAAGGACTTTTAATACTTTATAATACATAATACTTTAAATACATTATAAACTTATACATTAAATACTTTATAATACATAGGACTTTAAGGACTTATAATACATAATATCATCATACAAAAGATGCAATATGTTTGTTGTTCGCTGGTAGGCCTATATCCCTTTGATTCGTCCTCGTCCAAAGTTCCATTGTTTATGTGTTTTGAACCAACCAATAAATTGGTTTGCCTTTCCAAGTTATTTCATCAAACGCAAGATAAAGTTGCAACTAAAAAAAACTAATAAAGCCATGCAACACCCTACCAAAAATCTTCACAGATGTAACGGTACCGGTGTATTCCTTTGTGCTTACGCCTTGTCTTACATTTAGTTCTCAGGCGTGACACTGTAACTTCCAGAGACACTTTGACACTCTAGTCAGTATTTTCCGAGCAACTCGTATTGTCGCAGATTTCTCCCAATACCCGCCGTGCCTGGCAGCGCTGCTCAGCTGCCGATTGGTCGTTACGTAAAGCGAAATGTACTTACACCCAGACTTATACCGCGGTGCAAGTGTGAGCTGCCGTGTTGCCAACTGATGAGTCAGCCGCTATCTTGGTCTACGTGGCGAACAAGCGAAGTGGCAATCCTGCAGCCTCCCTTGACCGATGTAAAGATATTTTTGTGCTTGTGTTTGTAAAGGACTTAATTACCATAGTGATATTCTTCATTATTTATTTATACTAAACAACTTGCCAAAACGCTCCATTTACTTCGACAAACTTTTAGATAGACTACTAAGGGTTTCTTTTAAAATTGTTCATCCCAATGAAAATGCTAATCCCCATCCCCCCATATCCATCCCATCCGGTTGAAAACTTCATTGATAGAGAGTACGGGGAAGGGGTGGTGACTAGAGAATTCAAAGTTAGAGACTTCGGGTCATCCATCATAGCAAAATATAAGAGATGGGCCACACATGTTGTGGACTTAAAATGTTTTGCCCTTTTAATTTAGTTTTGCACTTTTTAAAACTTCCATCTCTTGATAAGGAAAATCACGAAGTATACATGTTTACTATGCCATTGTTCCTAAAAATGGATTTCCGCGCAAATAACAAGAGAGGATTATGCCTTTTTTACCGCCTTGGTTGAAAGGGAGCTCCACGAAGAAAATAAATGTCAAATAAATTTGTGCTTGTTAAAACACTACCGACTTAATTTTGCAAACGTAGAATACAGATACAACGTAATATTTTGTCTCAGAAACTAAATATCACCATAACATTACAAATAACTATTTGTGGATTAAGAGCACGAAAAAAGTCATTGCCACTAGCCGAGTGCGACCAAACATTTTGAGAGCGGCAATGACTATTTTTGCTCGTAATACAAACAAAATTTTTCCTACTACTATAATTTCAACATATTGAATGTTTTATGAGAAATGGCATTTCGTTTATGTTTGATTTTTTTCTGTTGTAACACATTGTTAACTATCGAGCATAACCTCAAACTAAAAAAAAGCAATTACTAAACGACAACAATGACCAACATCTGTGGCATGGTTTGTAACAACAGCTGACCTTAAATTGTTATTTGATTAATCGTGCGGGAATAAACATTGCCGCTCATGAGTGGGAGTGGAACGGACACCAGAAATTAACTCTTTTTTGTACGGTTTACAGGTGTGGCAATGTGATTATTTGCATGCAGAAGTAAGAAATAGCTATTTGTGTATTAAGAGCGTAAAAAACGTCATTCCCACTCGAGAATTGTAGACGGCCGAGCGAAGCGTCAGCTGAGTGCGGCCAAACATTTCGAGAGCGGCAATGACTATTTGCGCTTTTCATACACATACAACATTTTTCCTACCAACATAATTGCAACATAATATTAGTTTAATTGTATACAAAATGTCATTTAGATTATGTTTGAGTAGTTTCTGTTGAAACACTCTGTTAACTATCAAACATAACCTCAAACTAAAAAAAACAAAAAAAAAAAAAACAAACAAAAAAAAACAATTACTAAACGACAACAACGACCAACAGCTGCGGCATGGTTTGTAGTAACAGCTGATTTTAAATTGCTATGTTTCATTTAGCGTGCAGTAAAGATCATTGCCGCTCTACAGCTAAAAAAAATGGAAACCGGAAATGAATTGTTTTGTGTAGGGTTTACAGGTGTGGCAATGTGATTAGCCTATTTGCATGCAGAAGCAGGAAAAAGAAAATATAAGGTTGATTGTAATCTGTCCATGTTGCAGGTGACCCCATTGTCTCTGGCCGCCCAGTACCTGGCACCCGGCGACACGATCCTCCAGATAGAGAAGGTGGACACGCGGCTGCTGTGGGGCCACCAGGTGGAGTCGCTCATCTCGCAGCCGGGCAAGAGTCTCGACCTTCTGGTGCTGAAGGGCGAAGCTCCGACCACCTTCCCCAGAACATCCGCCTCGCCGGGGCTCCGCCAGGGGCAGGGCTACAGCAGCGACTCCGGGTCGGCCAGCGGAGGATCCACGGGCTGCGGGAGGGACCCGCGCCAGCTCAAGCAGCACTTCTGGGACCGCGTCAGCCACGAGGAGAAGGACTTCAACAAGGAAGGCTTCACGCGACTGGAGAGTGGAGCTAACAGTCCGTTCAAACACAGGTCTAAACTTGACCAATGGCGAAGATGCCAAAGTGAAGAAAAGTCAATACCCAAATATGAAAGTTATACCCCGTATGCGGAGAGTTTACAGCGATCTAGAAAGATATCGGATGCCAATAGTTCATATTCGAGTAGAATTGAAAGTGTTTGGAGTCCCAACCCGGATAGAACGAGGACTCCAACTTCTGATTTCTGGAGTAGAGATGAAAAATTAGGATCTAATGAGGAACGCCAGGGTAATATAACGTTTTGGGAATACAATACATCGGATAGACAAAGTGCTGAGCCAAAGTCAGTAAGATCTGAAAGTTTGAACAGAAGTTACAGAAGACATCATTCTGATTTTAGCCACGGTTATTCTTCTCTCTCCTCTGAATACGCGTCGACCCCTAAATCTGAACCAGACTCTAGTAGAGAATCTCCCTTTGAACCGAGTCAAGTATTTAGAAAAAAGCCATCCGATTTTTGGGGTGATAATTTTAGAGATGAACAAGGTAGAATTCGACTCGGAAGTGTGTCATCGCCTACCAGTAGTTACGACAGCGTTTGGAAAAATACCAACATAGTTTCGAAATCTGAATTTAAACAAAGCACATCTGTAAAACAGACATCCTATTCGAGTACTGAAGGGACCAAGTCCTTTGAGGCATTCGAACATGTTAACAAAACCAAAGAAACAGAAAAGACAGCAAAGACTTTGGACGGTGGGAAGGAAGAGGTGGTCGAGAAGACTAAGAAGAACAAAGAACACATAATAGCCAATAAAGACGACGTTAACGGACAACCGAAAGAGACTACCATGGTGATAAATGATTTCAAAAGCATCGAGAAGGTTATGGACGGCGAGAATGAATTCTGTAACAAACATAAAGAGCACAAAGAAGAAGTAATAAACTCAAACACTCCTGTCAACTTCTATGACAACGTCCAGCAGCAGGGTGTAGTTGAGACACCGACGATACAGAAGGCGGAGTGGTGCGATCACTCAGTCAACAGGGAGAAGAAAGTTGGGCATGTGAAGAGTGACGAGACTTTTATAATCAAAGACGATGCTGATGTCAGTTCATCCAGTTTCTCGCCCTTGCTGGGTGGTGACGCGGAACGTGCCCGTTGGGCTAGCTCGACCCCAGTGCCGGGGGGACGGTTCAACGAGGGTTTCGTCTACGAACAACAGGAACCTCTGATGGAGAACTACTTCGAGGTGGACATCCGTTCCCCCATCGAGTTGGAGGTTGTCTTCCCCTCGCCTGAAGAACACGAAAGGTAAGTCCAGCGGTCACTACTGTACCATGCATGCCTAAAGATGATAAATTTTTATTGAATGTTTGCTGTTAAGGTTTCCTAACCAAATAAATACATTTCACAATTTACCATTGAAACACTTCGTTGCCATAGAAATTTATTTAAATCTCTTGGACCGGGAACCTTGAAAGAACGATTACCTTAATAACCTCAATAATATCCACCCTTAAATTAGTTCTATAAATTTAGTTAGTTTCCTTACGATAACATTAATACTTTTATACATTTTCTACAAAATATGGATGAAAAAAATGATTTTTATAATGACACCATTTCATTTAAAATGTAGTTTCATCGTATCCAATGATAATAACAATCTTCTGCTTCAAAATGTTTATATCATTTTCTTTGCAAATCTTTATAAATAATTTTTTTGATGGAAAAACAAAGGCTATTTTAAGTTTGAAGTTCAAGCTATCACTAATTCAAAGCGTGTTTCAATCAAAACAAACAATTTCTTTACTAGTAAAAATACAAGGAATAAATAAGTTAGTTTGTTTGCAAATCTACATTCGGATTTAATGAAACCCGTTGCTAATAGTCATTTCACTCTGACCGAAATACACCTGGAGGTCTCGAGGCGTGACAATCGTCGACATAATGGAGTGGTGTCGCAGATAGTTATTGCCTAAAACACGTTGGAATTAGCCCAAAACTAGGAAGCGGCGGCCCACGCTCGCCCACGCGACGCTATTTCTGCATCCGCGTCCTCGTGCATTCAACAGAAGTAACGGACAGCAACAGCGGCTGTGCAGGGCAGTGGCAGCGTCGCGCTGCACTCTGCGAATTACTCTCAGGCCTAGTAATTGACAGGCATTGTCCCTCGGATTATTAAATCCGCTAAACCCGACCTTGCTGCGGGACAGACAAGCCCGGGAATAGCGCTGGGCGAGCGCCAAACTGAAATGCGAGAGAGGCGATCCGGGAACTGGCGGGTAGCGTGTAGGAGAGAGGCGTTGGAGTGTGAAATGGGCTGGGTGAAATATGGGGTTGGGAAAATTTGTAATGGATTTCCAGTTATATGTTGAAGGTGAAGTTTAAACATTGCGCTGGAGTGAACATCTTGGTAGGACCAGTACCGAAGCTGTGTTCAGCAAAGTGGAGAACACAAGAATGTTGAAACTCCTGTATAAACGAAACTTAAGAAATATCATGACCGTTGAAAAAATAATAGTGATTCTTACAGTAAAACTCGTTCCTCAAATTATAATGTAAAAATGTAAGCTTACAACTTTTCAAATGTCAGTAGTATAAGTTTATACGTTTTGGAGAAATCACCCGTGACGTCAAAATGACGTAGAAGTCGCGTGCCTGCATTCTTTCCCCTCTTATCAGCAATTGACCCCAATTGACCTCAAATTAAAAACCAATTAGATAAGTGATATCAACATTCTTGACCTAGGGTTATCTGTTATCGGGGGGTTTTCCGACCTTGAGGTCAATTAGATAAGTGATATCAACATTCTTGACCTAGGGTTATCTGTTATCGGAGGGGTTTTCCGACCTTGAGGTCACACGTTTGTTTACATCGATTATCGCTTAAAGTGATATCAACATTCTTGACCTAGGGTTATCTGCTATCGGGGGGTTTTCCGACCTTGAGGTCAATGATATCAATACTATTGTTTACACTCTTTATCACCACGTGGTTTTAATCTTGCTTGTTGTAGATCACTTATATTTTTCCTAGCGAATCCTCCTCTACCGATACTTTAAACCGATTCTCTTTTAAATGTGTCTTTTTTGTTAGTTTATTATTTTATTTTTTACAAGTAATAAATGATTGAAATTCATGGCTCCTACCAACTTCTGACCTCTGAAAATTTAAGCTGGCCACTACAGCTGAAAACCTAAAATTATGTTTACTCTGGTCAGAAGCAATAAATTGTTACTACTTATGATCACGAAATTAAAAAAAAGGAAAAAAAAAAAACAGAAAAATGTCTTTTGAAAGAAAATGGGAAGAGATACTGTGTTATATGTAAATATCAAAATTGTAGATATTAAAAAGATGTATCGATATTGATGGTTAACAATTTTTGTAGGACTAACAGTTTAGTCACTAGAGCCAAAAATAAAAAACCGGTTTTCACAAAATTCTGTCTGGAAGGTTAACGGTGACAGATATAACAAAAAGTCTCAGGACCAAAATTGTAGTTCATACAATTCCCTTTCGTAATAATTCTATAACATTTTTTATTGGACTAACCATTTGGCCACTAGAGCTAAAAAACGAAAATTGTGTTTTCTTTAGTAGACCAGAAGCAATAAAATTCCACTACTTATGATCACGAAATTTGTAAAAAAAGAAAAATAATTTATTTTGAGAGTACTTGAAAAGTCTTCATTAAAATAAGGCATTTGCATTGATATTAATTAATGGTTACATTATTTTGTATTCCGCATCAAAACTTGAGCGACTTGTGTTAAAATTGTTGAGTTCTGTGACATTTTTTAAAAGTGATCTAACCTTATATACTTGTATTGAGTAATTACATGAAAATAGCCTGTTGTCTAAGACAGAGGCTGCCTTAGGCATTAGTTTAACCTTTTTAGACAAAATCGACCTTAATTTTTACATAGATAGTTATAAGTCAATTAAGAAAACCTATATATTTTTTTAAGTGAGTAGTTTTTCTTGCCTTCAGACATAGGCTTCTATTTTTTTCTTGAGTAGTTACATGGAAATTTTACACCGATAGCCTTTTTCTTGTCGGTGGCTTCTTTAGCCTTACTGTCTGACGATGTCTATTTGTATACTTTTTGACGCATTTACTCAAAATTTTTAGTCGCCTTATCCTGTTGTCATGCACAGCTACACGTACTTTTCAGTTTATTTTTCAACAATAACATTATTTTATCTAATTGCACAGCTTCAAGGAGACATTTTCTACTTGTTTTATGGTGTGGCATTTTATATACTGCAGCAATTTATAGGTAAGTTTTTTAATAGTACTTATTAAACTTGTAAAAGTCTCCGTACTACCAGTTATAAATCAGGTCAAACAATTTTTTTACTGCACACAATAGTTTGTATTTTTAGCTTGGTAGTTTGTAATACGCTTGGTAATTCGTTCATCTTGTCTTAGCTGGTTTGAACTCATAGTAGAAAATTTTTAAGAATTAATTATATAAATAACAAAGGTAACAACATTCTCTGCTCACTATGATTAAGTATTTTAAAATTTATTGGAAAGGCCTAGTGATATACTAGCTAAAGGTTAACAAAACATAGCAAACTTCTCACATACTTAAAGTAAAGTTGTGTAGTCTAATGGTGTTCCGTTGAATTTATAACTATTGGAAAACTAATCTTATTACATGTAAAAATCGATAGTATATTAGTTGTAATTTTTAAAATTAACAGTTATCATACTGTTCAATTGAATGTTTTTTTTTTTTTTTTTTTTTTTTTTTTTTTGAATATCTACATTTCTATGTTATCGTATTATTGAAAAACTTACCTGGTACTTGTTGCGGATTTTGTGTTTGTGTAGTAGTAAATGATTTTTCTGATGTGAAACTTACTATTGAACACATAAAATAATGCATTTTGTTTGATTCGTGTTGTCTTGAAATTTAGTCTAGTTCACAGTTACAATACCAAACGTATTTTTTTAACCGTTTAAGAAGTTGATCGATGTAAATCTACTAGCTGAGCTGTTTTGGTAGTTTTGTAAAATAATATCTTTTACCTGTTATAATACAATACTAAATAAGTTTACAGTAAATTAAATAAGATTATTAGCTTTTAAGATGACATTAGTAAATGAGTTACCGTACATAAACAATTTACATAAATAATTTCCCTACACTTTTTTGAGTTCAAATGTTTAAATGTTTTATATCAGGCTAATTTAGTGGGTATGTCTCTCATTTCAAGATTAAACTGTTGTTATAAGTATATATTAATAATTATTAACTGTTTCAGGAAATTTAACGGTGCTAACCATTAAAAACTAATAGTAGAAGGGAAATGGCAAAAATATTTTAACCTACACTACAAACAATACCCAATGAAAGATTTTTAAACTTATCAAAGAACTGAACTCTTTCATTTAATTGTATTGTTATTAAAATACTACACTCAATATCAGTATCATTCATTCTCAGATAAAAAGACTTAAGAGTTAAAAGGTTAAATAATAACTATTAAAAACTCTCTGATAGATTGCTGCATCATATAAAATGCTACAGCATAAAAAAATGAAAACTGTCTATGCTACTGTGCAATCAGTCTAAATAATAACGTAGTCTAACTGAAAAGTAAGAATAGCCGCCAGCTACGGAATCAGTATAAATTTTTAAGCAATTACTCAAGAAAAGTATGTAAATAGTAAAGAAATAAGGCTAAAGTAGCCAGTGTTACTAGAAAAAAAACTATTTACTTTTCATGTAATTACTCGAGAAAAAAAGCCTCGGTCTCAAGGCAAGTAAATAGCTACTCACTACAAACAATACCCAATGAAAGATTTTTAAACTTATCAAAGAACTGAACTCTTTCATTTAATTGTATTGTTATTAAAATACTTCAATCAATATCAGTATCATTCATTCTCAGATAAAACGACTTAAGCGTTAAAAGGTTAAATAATAACTATTAAAAACTCTCTGATAGATTGCTGCAGTATATAAAATGCTACAGCATAAAAAATGAAAACTGTCTATGCTACTGTGCAATCAGTCTAAATAATAACGTAGTCTAACTGAAAAGTAAGAATAGCCGCCAGCTACGGAATCAGTATAAATTTTTAAGCAATTACTCAAGAAAAGTATGTAAATAGTAAAGAAATAAGGCTAAAGTAGCCAGTGTTACTAGAAAAAAAACTATTTACTTTTCATGTAATTACTCGAGAAAAAAAGCCTCGGTCTCAAGGCAAGTAAATAGCTACTCACTACAAACAATACCCAATGAAAGATTTTTAAACTTATCAAAGAACTGAACTCTTTCATTTAATTGTATTGTTATTAAAATACTTCAATCAATATCAGTATCATTCATTCTCAGATAAAACGACTTAAGCGTTAAAAGGTTAAATAATAACTATTAAAAACTCTCTGATAGATTGCTGCAGTATATAAAATGCTACAGCATAAAAAAATGAAAACTGTCTATGCTACTGTGCAATCAGTCTAAATAATAACGTAGTCTAACTGAAAAGTAAGAATAGCCGCCAGCTACGGAATCAGTATAAATTTTTAAGCAATTACTCAAGAAAAGTATGTAAATAGTAAAGAAATAAGGCTAAAGTAGCCAGTGTTACTAGAAAAAAAACTATTTACTTTTCATGTAATTACTCGAGAAAAAAAGCCTCGGTCTCAAGGCAAGTAAATAGCTACTCACTACAAACAATACCCAATGAAAGATTTTTAAACTTATCAAAGAACTGAACTCTTTCATTTAATTGTATTGTTATTAAAATACTTCAATCAATATCAGTATCATTCATTCTCAGATAAAACGACTTAAGCGTTAAAAGGTTAAATAATAACTATTAAAAACTCTCTGATAGATTCTGCAGTATATAAAATGCTACAGCATAAAAAAAATGAAAACTGTCTATGCTACTGTGCAATCAGTCTAAATAATAACGTAGTCTAACTGAAAAGTAAGAATAGCCAGCTACGGAATCAGTATAAAATTTTAAGTAATTACTCAAGAAAAGTATGTTAATAGCAAAGAAATAAAGCTAAAGTAGCCAGTGTTACTAGAAAAAAAAAACTATCTACTTTTCATGTACTCATGTAACTCGAGAAAAAAAGCCTCTGTCTCAAGGCAAGAAAATAGCTACTCATTATAAAAATGCTTTAAAGTGTATTAATTAAACCAAACTCACTTTATTTTCAGCAAAACAAGAACATCGGGAAAGAATAAAACACTATACAAAGATAGCCAAACCATTTTCAAATGATAATATTGACAGATTTTGTAAATTTCTACTATTTTGATTCTTACATTCACGCTAGAATTCATGTAGTAAACTGAATAGTTTTAATTATGAATAAATTTGAATAAAAGAAATACATAAGTGTTTAATTTGATTTAATTGTATATTTTTTCTGAGACTTATACTGAGGTTTACATTTATAATGACTCTATTTCA
Source organism: Neoaliturus tenellus (assembly GCA_030545055.2). NCBI lineage: Eukaryota > Metazoa > Arthropoda > Insecta > Hemiptera > Cicadellidae > Neoaliturus > Neoaliturus tenellus. The sequence continues at coordinate 149,768,217 of CM061534.1, read as the reverse complement.
GACTGTGCTAGGTGTGGGAGATTTACATGGGTTGTAGCAAAACAAAAGTTTTCAGTCTTACATTAGAAGGGTTCATTTGTATTGACAAATTATTCGCCTCCTGATCGAAATTTGACCATAGCATAGTTTAAAAATGGCGTAAACCAAATGTGTGTTGGCAAAATTACATATTTTTTCCTTATATTTACATATTATCTTGTTATTTATATAAATAAAGAATTTTAGTGGCGCCTGCAAAACTGAAGCGCAACAAACCGTACAGTAAAGTTTTACATCGTATTACTTTGCATTACGCTGTTTAAGGAACATTCAACACATGAATAATATAATCCATGAGTTTTAAGACTGATAATTTCGACTCCCAAAAAAAATTTAAACTAAGAAAATTTTTATACTGGTTTTTATGTTGGTTTTTCATACTGGCTTTTTATTGGTTTTCATAAGTATGAAGACCAAGATATTTAATATATTTTAATATATTCCACAATCAGATTAATACACCCCTTATTGTGGTAGATAGGTATATAGGTTTTGTTTCTATTAAACTTTGGGTGTTATAATAAAAGAGAATGCACAATACATGACTTTTTTTTAATACATATGAATGTTATGAACATTTTAAGATGATGATTTTTAAATGATGGATTTAATAAAAATTTTAACATCTTTGAAGTGTTTTTTTAAACTAAAATCAGATCTTAAATCAAAAACAAAAATCAATCTTAAAGGAAACAGAATTAAGACTAATCCTCGAATTTGACACAGTTTAAGTTAGTGCAGTGCTAAAGTAATAACTTCATAAGCAAATGTAGGAGAAATTAATTGTACTAACTTGGCCTTTTGTTTAAATTACCTATTATTTTTAGAGAACTGTTCACGTTAATAAATACATGGAAATTTTTATCAAGTCAAGCACACAAAAGCAGATTACTCGACGTTAACAAACAGAGCGTCACGTTATAGGTAATTCTTGTTTGAATTATCAGTTTGCAAAGAAAAACAATCACGGCTTACCTATAATCAACCTATCTGATCAATTATGTTTCCAACTGTATGTATCCCCATTAAAGTTCTAAATGAGATAAAAATTATTCTGTAATTAAAAAGAAAATTTGTGTACTGTATTTTATATTGGTTTCCATACTGGCTCTTTATTGGTTTTCATAAGTAGGAAGACCAAGATATTTAATATATTTTACAGATCAATACAGAAATATTGTGGTGGATAGGTATGTAGGTTTGTTTTCTATTAAACTTTGGGTGTTATAATAAAAGTGAACGCACTATACGTCACATTTTTTTGTAACACATAAGAATGTTATGAACTTTTTGAGATGATCATCTGAACTTGGTTAATGGTTTTGAAATTAAACATGTTTATATTTAATATTCCACTGTATAAGAGGTTAATAAACTAAAAGGAATATATGATGTTTATTTTGAACAACGGGTTTTCCTTTAAATGTTCACGTTGATAAATACATGGAAATTTTTTTGTTTTATAATACTATGTCGTTGATTATAATCTAATTCTTAAACCATTAAGTAGCCAGTAAAACTTAGTATTTCTTCACCATATGATTATCAGAACAACTGATCAAGTAGGTTGTTTGTATCTTAGCCATTGGTTAACAATCGTTTCATGATCTCCATAAACTTTTCAATGCTACTAGTGTTTTCAGTTTTCAGTATACTCATAGTTGACTAACTCTCAGTTGGCGTCAATCCATTTTTAATACTACCATATAGTTGCTAACTAAGTATCGGTGTAGTGTTTTTATAAATGTTGTGACAATTTAAACTTATGAAACACCACATCCATGAATAATTATCAATTTCGATGGGCTGTAAGCTGGTATTTAAAATATCCTATCAGTCAAAATTTTCTAATAGCACGCTCTGTTTAAAAAATAAATAATTAGTTGTCAAAACAAAGACCACGTGGTATAACAAGAACATAGGCGAAGTTGTCCTCGCGGGTAGGGTCATAAATAAAGTGATAGAATATCTTTTGATGTTTATTTTTAGCTAGTTTTGCTCTGCTAAGGTCTCAAAATAAAATATTATCACTAAGAATTATTATATAAATAAAAAAGATTTTTCAATTTGTTTGATTATGTTGATTTACTCAAGGCTTGGAGTAAAATATTTCAAGAGTACATTTGTATTTATAAGACATTTTTTACTAAATCCCTTTCGTTTAGCAGTCACAACATATACGACTGCGTAATCAAGATAACACAGGACACATTTAGCTGCAGTAAGATCTATTTACGGATGCCTATGGAGTTATATCACACATCGCTATGGAGCCCAAGACGAAAGTTTTGGTCAGTGAAGCCGCCGCCGCACAGGCATCGCGCTCTTTAGTCAGTGACGAGGAGTTATACAACGCGGTTGAAGCAATTGAAAATGGACAGCAACATCTCCAAGTATTATGGGAGATATGGGAGAATCATTGTGCTCAACCTTGCTGCGAACTTGAATGGGAGGAGTACAAGCGTCTATGGCAGTATATAAAGAGGTTGGAGACAAGATTAAAGAACGGGCAGGAGTTTCAGCTATAGCAGAAGATTTAAGATGCTATTATGTAGGATAACGCAATCATGATTGTGTTTGGCATCAACTTGTACGTTAATATTATTGACCACATGCTCAAAATTGCTAATGCTTTGCAGTCTCTGGATTTTATAGAACAAAGTGTTTTGAACAAGTTATATTTTGTAGTTGTGGTTATAAGTCAAGTAATACAAGACTATCTTTACAACACTTAAATTTCATTGATAAAGTTTCAAATCCTGACTTTAAAATGAGTGAATGCAAAGATGGCGATTACAACAATCATTGTAAATATAAGACAACTGTAATTGAAACGGAAAAAATTATGAAAGAAACATTTTTTGACGTGGCCAAAAAGGAGTTCCAAACATAAAGGAAATGGTTAAATTGGGGTCTGTTATACTCGAACTGAAGATGCAACAGCATGAAATAGCTGCGGGATCATACCGGAACACTGGAATCCTGAAGACAGACCGTATGAAGAACATAAAAAACTACACCATATTGTAAACCTTTTAAACAACTAACTCTTATATAGCAATAAAGATTACTTATGTAAAAATCAAACACATAGTTATTATTTGCTATCATTTGGTATAATTAAAAAAAAATAATAATTGACTAAAAAATAATAATTGAGCTGTTTTAATAGTTTGCTTAAAGATGATTTAAGGATGCACTCTACCTTGGCATCAAAATCGTCTAGCGGGACTGTTAACTACCGCTATGCGCAGAATGTCACATTTTGGAAAATATTTGAGGGTAATTTTAAATTTTGTTAATTTCTTGGATGTTTTTGTTTCAGTGTGAAATCGATTAGCGGTCTAATAAATAGGTTTTTGAAATTGCAGGCTTTTCGCATCTCCCTTCTTGCATCGTTATTTTAAAGTTTTTTAGCAATCTTATTGCAGGTTCTTGTTATTAAGAATATATTGTATCCACGTATTATCTTATTTTTTCTCTAAAAATCGTTTTTAATGCGTTTAAACGTGATACAAAAACGCTTATTTTAACATTATTAGCAAGCCCTGCTTTGTAATTTATATTAATATCGAAATTTTAAGATTATAGCGGCTACAAAATTATTTACGAAAAGAATGACACCAAGATATTTTTAATCTGTTTACAACTAAAGCGACAAACACAGAGATTCTAAACCTCCTTAGAGATTCTAAATGCCCTTGCATCCGCAGCAGGCAGATGGGTAGAGTGCACCCTTAATAGGTTACGTTTTTTTTAAACAAAATAATTTATATATTAATAGGCAAGCATGTTTCGTTTCCTCCTTTTTTTCTCATCTTGTGTGCATACTAGGAGGAATCCTATAGATGAGCAGAATCCCATTCTAATTCACATCGGAATCTAGGGCTACACCCCACAGGCTTTCAAAGCGAAAATGTTATGGAGGAAGAAGAATGGATTGAATCATTAGACAGGTGTTGTAAACACAACTGCTAGAAAAGCAAGAAAAACAGATGTTTTAGTTATAAAATGTTTTTAAGCTTCTTGGATACAGATCAACTGAAATTTTGGTCGAATTTCGATCAGGAGGCGATCCCTAGTAATTATTAAACAATATCATTTTTATTATGTTTTCAATTAACTAAATTTTTACCGACAATCTGAAGGAAATTATACATGCAAATATTTTTCCATAAAAATAACTTTAATCTTTGGGCCTTAGACCAATACTTCAAGTGTCCTAAAGCATATTTGAAGTACGTTAATAGACCTATACTGATCAAATGCAAACAAAATACAATTGTACAAAAATTCATGTTTATTTGTTTAGTAGGTTTCGGGCCCAATTAAGAAACATGAATATTCAAATAAAAAAAAATAGAAAAGATTTAGGGAGGGTAGTAATACAGTATTGTAACGAGTGCTTAAGAGATGAATGTTTTATGCAAACACTTTTTATTATTTAGTTTTTGAACCTTTTAGTGATTTGCAGGTGTTTCAACTAATGGGTATTCCAATTTTAATTTTCATGGGCTTCCCAACTATAAGGCATAACTCGATCGTTTACATCCTTTTTGCCCACATTTTTTACCACCCGCGAAGTCGACGACACTGTGACTACTGTATCTTTTGACTACTGTATCTTTTATAACCACTTGCATAAACTAAAGGCTGGGAGTTAGTTGCATGTAAAAACCTTTTATGTATAGATCTAGGTTTTTCTAATAGATAGCGACTCGCCTTAAAACAAAATATAAATTACAAGAAATAAATGCATTTTATATTTTGATGGCCAGTAGAATGGTTTTAATACTGTACAATCCTTAAAAAAGTACAGGGTATCAATAACTGAACAAAATATCAAGCAATTAAAGTTTATAACTAAGATGTGTGTTTAAAGGCATACAAGTTTAAACTTTAAAATTGACTCATGGTTAGTGGTTCTCTTTTTCCCCCTTATTCCCTATACCATTCGGTAAATAGATTTTTTTAATGTATACATATAGCACCTTCCAAAACAAATTGACATACCCACCATCTTATTTGCTCGTGGTACATTTTCATGCAAAACAGTTCGTGCCTTTAACTTTAACTCTGTTACGCTTTCCAGATATTGGTTTTTTTTAACTTGTGCCTGCATTTTATGGCCATGTGTATTTACTTTCTGTTAGATCCTTCTGTTATCTAGGTCTAAAGAAAAAAAAAATATTAAGCCTGTCCTTAGCTTACATTTACTGAAACAGGAAAGCAATTAATTATTATAAAATGAGACAGTGGTCAAACAATTAGACTATCATTTTCATGAAAATGTTCATGATGTTCTGAATGATTTTTTCATGATCAATGGATTTGGATGGGAGGACTTATACAATGCCACCAAGGATTGTGGACTGACCAAAATTTTTTTTCCTGTCCTATGTCAAGAACAACTGACATATTCCTACTTATGAGTATATTCTACGAGTAATAAACCTAAACCACCAGAGAGAGAGAATAAGAGATGTTATTGTACATGAACAAGTTACTCCAGATATGCTGAAGATTATTTGGCAGGAGGTTGTATAGGCCTACCCATTTGAAGCCTGCAGAGCCATAACGAGATTTCTTGAGTACCAATAAACTGTTTTAGATTCTCTATTTTTAAATACGTATACATAACAGTTACCATGAAGTAAAAGTTAAAAAAAATTGTGTTAAACCTTTCAGATTTTTATCTCCGTGTATATTTGACAGTTAATTAATATATCAATTTTTCATTATGTATTAAAATGCTATTTACAGTAACCTTAAGAATTAGAATGATTATAGTTGAAAAATCTTGTTGATTTCAAGACTCAGTTACTGTCCTTATTAAGTCTTATGATAGTTGTTAATGCAACGATTGTATTAATGTTTTTATGTTGCGAGTGATAAGTAAGTTAAAAAATTATAGCGTGAATTCTAAAAATATCGCACGCAGATTAAAGGCTGATGTGCAAATTGCATAATTTCAATAAAGAAACAAATTTTGTCACTACCATATCTTTTATCACCACGTGGCTGACACGGACGACCCGGAGGGATTGGGAAACCTATTGTTTACATTGATTAATACCACATGTTTGATTTTAAGTTTTAGTTGCATTTTAGTTTAGCTTTTAACCATCAACTTTGCTAATTTGTATGTACTATGTCCTTCCCGTGTGCTTAGGTTTACACTTACAGAATTTCTTCTCATTTGTGTTATTGATATTGTGATTTTCTTATATGAATACTGGTAAGATTTTTTGTTTAAACTGTTAGGCTTCAGTTTAAAAGGTTTAGGTGAGTAAAATAAATCTAGGGTAAGGTATGAGATAAGCAACTTGATAATATTAATAAGATACTCCTTTAGTTTTTGAGATAAAATATATGTAGGGCACTTGAATTTTTAAAACATATATAACTCTATATAACAAATTTTGAATTATATATATATTTTTTTCAAAAATAGTAGAAATATGACTAAAACTAGTTAACTTTTTAAGAGGCTAAATTCAAATTAAACCATAAAAAACGGAGTATCAATCACATAAGATAATATCTTAATTTGCTTATGAAGTTATTACTTTAGCACTGCACTAACTTAAAATTATATTATATTTTAAGTCATAAGAACGATTTTACTGAAACGTTGGTTTCTATGGTCATTTTAGTTGTTCTGATAATCATATGGTGAAGAAATACTAAGTTTTACTGGCTACTTAATGGTTTAAGAATTAGATTATAATCAACGACATAGTATTATAAAACAAAAACATTTCCATGTATTTATCAACGTGAACATTTAAAGGAAAACCCGTTGTTCAAAATAAATATCATATATTCCTTTTAGTTTATTAACCTCTTATACAGTGGAATATTAAATATAAACATGTTTAATTTCAAAACCATTATCCAAGTTCAGATGATCATCTCAAAAAGTTCATAACATTCTTATGTGTTACAAAAAAATGTGACGTATAGTGCGTTCACTTTTATTATAACACCCAAAGTTTAATAGAAAACAAACCTACATACCTATCCACCACAATATTTCTGTATTGATCTGTAAAATATATTAAATATCTTGGTCTTCCTACTTATGAAAACCAATAAAGAGCCAGTATGGAAACCAATATAAAATACAGTACACAAATTTTCTTTTTAATTACAGAATAATTTTTATCTCATTTAGAACTTTAATGGGGCTACATACAGTTGGAAACATAATTGATCAAATAGGTTGATTATAGGTAAGCCGTGATTGTTTTTCTTTGCAAACTGATAATTCAAACAAGAATTACCTATAACGTGACGCTCTGTTTGTTAACGTCGAGTAATCTGCTTTTGTGTGCTTGACTTGATAAAAATTTCCATGTATTTATTAACGTGAACAGTTCTCTAAAAATAATAGGTAATTTAAACAAAAGGTCAAGTTAGTACAATTAATTTCTCCTACATTTGCTTATGAAGTTATTACTTTAGCACTGCACTAACTTAAACTGTGTCAAATTCGAGGATTAGTCTTAATTCTGTTTCCTTTAAGATTGATTTTTGTTTTTGATTTAAAATCTGATTTTAGTTTAAAAAAAAAAACACTTCAAAGATGTTAAAATTTTTATTAAACCCATCATTTAAAAATCATCATCTTAAAATGTTCATAACATTCATATGTATTAAAAAAAAGTCATGTATTGTGCATTCTCTTTTATTATAACACCCAAAGTTTAATAGAAACAAAACCTACATACCTATCTACCACAATAAGGGGTGTATTAATCTGATTGTGGAATATATTAAAATATATTAAATATCTTGGTCTTCCTACTTATGAAAACCAATAAAAAGCCAGTATGAAAAACCAACATAAAAACCAGTATAAAAATTTTCTTAGTTTAAATTTTTTTCGGGAGTCGAAATTATCAGTCTTAGAACTCATGGATTATATTATTCATGTGTTGAATGTTCCTTAAACATCGTATTGCAAAGTAAGCAAAGTAATACGATGCAAAACTTTACTGTACGGTTTGTTGCGCTTCAGTTTTGCAGGCGCCACTAAAATTCTTTATTTATATAAATAACAAGATAATATGTAAATATAAGGAAAAAGTATGTAATTTTGCCAACACACATTTGGTTTACGCCATTTTTAAACTATGCTATGGTCAAATTTCGATCAGGAGGGGAATACTTTGTCAATACAAATGAACCCTGCTAATGTAAGACTGAAAACTTTTGTTTTGCTACAACCCATGTAAATCTCCCACACCTAACACAGTCTGAAATAGAGTCATTATACATGTAAACCTCAGTATAAGTCTCAGAAAAAATATACAATTAAATCAAATTAAACACTTATGTATTTCTTTTATTCAAATTTATTCAAATTAAAACTATTCAGTTTACTACATGAATTCTAGCGTGAATGTAAGAATCAAAATAGTAGAAATTTACAAAATCTATCAATATTATCATTTGAAAATGGTTTGGCTATCTTTGTATAGTGTTTTATTCTTTCCCGCTGTTCTTGTTTTGCTGAAAATAAAGTGAGTTTGGTTTAATTAATACACTTTAAAGCATTTTTATAATGAGTAGCTATTTTCTTGCCTTGAGACAGAGGCTTTTTTTCTCGAGTTACATGAGTACATGAAAAGTAGATAGTTTTTTTTCTAGTAACACTGGCTACTTTAGCTTTATTTCTTTGTTATTAACATACTTTTCTTGAGTAATTACTTAAAATTTTATACTGATTCCGTAGCTGGCTATTCTTACTTTTCAGTTAGACTACGTTATTATTTAGACTGATTGCACAGTAGCATAGACAGTTTTCATTTTTTTTATGCTGTAGCATTTTATATACTGCAGAATCTATCAGAGAGTTTTTAATAGTTATTATTTAACCTTTTAACGCTTAAGTCGTTTTATCTGAGAATGAATGATACTGATATTGATTGAAGTATTTTAATAACAATACAATTAAATGAAAGAGTTCAGTTCTTTGATAAGTTTAAAAATCTTTCATTGGGTATTGTTTGTAGTGAGTAGCTATTTACTTGCCTTGAGACCGAGGCTTTTTTTCTCGAGTAATTACATGAAAAGTAAATAGTTTTTTTTCTAGTAACACTGGCTACTTTAGCCTTATTTCTTTACTATTTACATACTTTTCTTGAGTAACAAAACCTAGTAGTGGAATTTTATTGCTTCTGGTCTACTAAAGAAAACACAATTTTCGTTTTTTAGCTCTAGTGGCCGAATGGTTAGTCCAATAAAAAATGTTATAGGATTATTACGAAAGGGAATTGTATGAACTACAATTTTGGTCTTGAGACTTTTTGTTATATCTGTCACCGTTAACCTTCCAGACAGAATTTTGTGAAAACCGGTTTTTTATTTTTGGCTCTAGCGACTAAACTGTTAGTCCTACAAAAATTGTTAACCATCAATATCGATACATCTTTTTAATATCTACAATTTTGATATTTACATATAACACAGTATATCTTCCCATTTTCTTTTAAAAGACATTTTTCTGTTTTTTTTTCTTTTTTTTAATTTCGTGATCATAAGTAGTAACAATTTATTGCTTCTGACCAGAGTAAACATAATTTTAGGTTTTCAGCTGTAGTGGCCAGCTTAAATTTTCAGAGGTCAGAAGTTGGTAGGAGCCATGAATTTCAATCATTTATTACTTGTAAAAAATAAAATAAAATAATAAACTAACAAAAAAGACACATTTAAAAGAGAATCGGTTTAAGTATCGGTAGAGGAGGATTCGCTAGGAAAAATATAAGTGATCTACAACAAGCAAGATTAAAACCACGTGGTGATAAAGAGTGTAAACAATAGTATTGATATCATTGACCTCAAGGTCGGAAAACCCCCCGATAGCAGATAACCCTAGGTCAAGAATGTTGATATCACTTTAAGCGATAATCGATGTAAACAAACATGTGACCTCAAGGTCGGAAAACCCCTCCGATAACAGATAACCCTAGGTCAAGAATGTTGATATCACTTATCTAATTGACCTCAAGGTCGGAAAACCCCCCGATAACAGATAACCCTAGGTCAAGAATGTTGATATCACTTATCTAATTGGTTTTTAATTTGAGGTCAATTGGGGTCAATTGCTGATAAGAGGGGAAAGAATGCAGGCACGCGACTTCTACGTCATTTTGACGTCACGGGTGATTTCTCCAAAACGTATAAACTTATACTACTAATGTCGCAAATTCAGCAAACCTAGGCCCACATGTACTCAGGCCTTCAGGTTTCTCTTGGTAGGAAAATGAATAACCAAAATCATTCTGTACTGCGACGAAGGGATTTTGAGTCCCATAGTTTAAAAACGCGTCTTATCCCCAAAAAAATAAAAATTGACATTGGTAACACTGTATTCGTACTTTAAATCTGCATCTGATTCTGAATAGGTTTAATTAAAAAGTCATTACAATGTAAAATAAAATTTTAAAATTTAATAATATTTCAAAATGGTTTTTATTTAATAAATTTTTTCTCAACAATTTCCTAATCCATGTGTATTCCAAAAAAGTAATAAATGTATTCAATTACACTGCCATTTCAAAGTGTCAGTTCCAAAACCATCGATGTAAAGTCATAACCATTTTGCTTGACCTTATAGTCTAATATTAGTTTATAGTATAAGTATTTATGATTTATTATTCTTATTCTGATACGCATTCTTAACTTAGTAATCTAGGATATACATATCTTGATAAAACTAGTCATAAACTTTTTGCCTAGGTCTCATATACAGACATGTGACCCAAATTCACCAAATGTAAGCACTCACTCTCAGGCCTTCGGGGTTATCTTGAAAAGAAAATAAAAAATCTAAAACCATCGTGTATTGTGACGTAGGCGTTTTATAGCCCTATTTAGGTCCGTACAACTAAACTCGTCTTTGATCAATATCAATTATCTGCTATTTTTATTAGAGTCAGTAGGATATATCATAAAACGTGTAATGTACAAAGGAATATCCCCATTTTAAAAACTTTTTACAATTAAAATTTACCGCTAGAGAAGTTACTGGAATTTCCTGTATTTATATTGTTAGCAGTTTACTTTGACTACGCTACCTTAACATTTTGTAAAGCAATTCCTATCGGAATGAATAGAATATTGCCCTCGTTAAGAGCAGTTCTGCTTTAAGTTTGGCTCTAACTTTGAATAAAGAAACGAAAGAAGGATAGAAGCAATGTTCTTCATCATGAGTAGTCTGCTCCTCATCTGTCCAATTACATCAGGTCCATCTGCTGGGTGAGTTGGTGGCGCAGTGGTTAGCACGCCGATCTTCGGGACCATGGCAGCGATGTCGTGAGTTCGGCGTTCTGCAAGTGACTTTTATCAGTACCATGGTACCATTCACCTTGTACTGCAGCGGCTCACCCCCTTACTTTATCCAATACGATCCACTCACAGATCAATAGTCTATGTGGACGGGGAAAAGTAAGGCAAAAAGAAGTTCGCCAACCTTTAAAAAAATCCTCACCAGCCCAATTAAATGATTTTCTATTCAACAATACTTGTAGAGCCATGCGACATACTTGACTTATCCTATCTGTGCTCCCCCGTATCTTGGTGTGCAGCGTTAATAGATCTTCGCCGTGGTGACAATGGCACGGCCGCTGCCAACGCTGGCCACAGTCCGCAGCTCCGATGCGTCGCCAGCGCTGCCGCTGCCCCACGATGCACGGCCGCTGCCAACGCTGGCCACAGTCCGCAGCTCCGATGCGTCGCCAGCGCTGCCGCTGCCCCACGATGCACGGCCGCTGCCAACGCTGGCCACAGTCCGCAGCTCTCCGATGCGTCGCCAGCGCTGCCGCTGCCCCACGATGCACGGCCGCTGCCAACGCTGGCCACAGTCCGCAGCTCTCCGATGCGTCGCCAGCGCTGCCGCTGCCCCACGATGCACGGCCGCTGCCAACGCTGGCCACAGTCCGCAGCTCCGATGCGTCGCCAGCGCTGCCGCTGCCCCACGATGCACGGCCGCTGCCAACGCTGGCCACAGTCCGCAGCTCTCCGATGCGTCGCCAGCGCTGCCGCTGCCCCACGATGCACGGCCGCTGCCAACGCTGGCCACAGTCCGCAGCTCTCTGATGCGTCGCCAGCGCTGCCGCTGCCCCACGATGCACGGCCGCTGCCAACGCTGGCCACAGTCCGCAGCTCTCCGATGCGTCGCCAGCGCTGCCGCTGCCCAACGATGCACGGCCGCTGCCAACGCTGGCCACAGTCCGCAGCTCTCCGATGCGTCGCCAGCGCTGCCGCTGCCCCACGATGCACGGCCGCTGCCAACGCTGGCCACAGTCCGCAGCTCTCCGATGCGTCGCCAGCGCTGCCGCTGCCCCACGATGCACGGCCGCTGCCAACGCTGGCCACAATCCGCAGCTCTCCGATGCGTCGCCAGCGCTGCCGCTGCCCCACGATGCACGGCCGCTGCCAACGCTGGCCACAGTCCGCAGCTCCGATGCGTCGGCAGCGCTGCCGCTGCCCCACGATGCACGGCCGCTGCCACGCTGGCCACAGTCCGCAGCTCCGATGCATCGCCAGCGCTGCCGCTGCCCCACGATGCACGGCCGCTGCCAACGCTGGCCACAGTCCGCAGCTCCGATGCGTCGCCAGCGCTGCCGCTGCCCCACGATGCACGGCCGCTGCCAACGCTGGCCACAATCCGCAGCTCTCCGATGCGTCGCCAGCGCTGCCGCTGCCCCACGATGCACGGCCGCTGCCAACGCTGGCCACAGTCCGCAGCTCCGATGCGTCGCCAGCGCTGCCGCTGCCCCACGATGCACGGCCGCTGCCAACGCTGGCCACAGTCCGCAGCTCCGATGCGTCGCCAGCGCTGCCGCTGCCCCACGATGCACGGCCGCTGCCAACGCTGGCCACAGTCCGCAGCTCCGATGCGTCGCCAGCGCTGCCGCTGCCCCACGATGCACGGCCGCTGCCAACGCTGGCCACAGTCCGCAGCTCTCCGATGCGTCGCCAGCGCTGCCGCTGCCCCACGATGCACGGCCGCTGCCAACGCTGGCCACAGTCCGCAGCTCCGATGCGTCGCCAGCGCTGCCGCTGCCCCACGATGCACGGCCGCTGCCAACGCTGGCCACAGTCCGCAGCTCTCCGATGCGTCACCAGCGCTGCCGCTGCCCCACGATGCACGGCCGCTGCCAACGCTGGCCACAGTCCGCAGCTCCGATGCGTCGCCAGCGCTGCCGCTGCCCCACGATGCACGGCCGCTGCCAACGCTGGCCACAGTCCGCAGCTCTCCGATGCGTCGCCAGCGCTGCCGCTGCCCCACGATGCACGGCCGCTGCCAACGCTGGCCACAGTCCGCAGCTCTCCGATGCGTCGCCAGCGCTGCCGCTGCCCCACGATGCACGGCCGCTGCCAACGCTGGCCACAGTCCGCAGCTCTCCGATGCGTCGCCAGGGATGCCGCTGCCAACGCTGGCCACAGTCCGCAGCTCTCCGATGGGTCGCCAGCGCTGCCGCTGCCCCACGATGCACGGCCGCTGCCAACGCTGGCCACAGTCCGCAGCTCTCCGATGCGTCGCCAGCGCTGCCGCTGCCCCACGATGCACGGCCGCTGCCAACGCTAGCCACAGTCCGCAGCTCCGATGCGTCGCCAGCGCTGCCGCTGCCCCACGATGCACGGCCGCTGCCAACGCTGGCCACAGTCCGCAGCTCTCCGATGCGTCGCCAGCGATGCCGCTGCCAACGCTGGCCACAATCCGCAGCTCTCCGATGCGTCGCCAGCGCTGCCGCTGCCCCACGATGCACGGCCGCTGCCAACGCTGGCCACAGTCCGCAGCTCCGATGCGTCGCCAGCGCTGCCGCTGCCCCACGATGCACGGCCGCTGCCAACGCTGGCCACAGTCCGCAGCTCTCCGATGCGTCGCCAGCGCTGCCGCTGCCCCACGATGCACGGCCGCTGCCAACGCTGGCCACAGTCCGCAGCTCCGATGCGTCGCCAGCGCTGCCGCTGCCCCACGATGCACGGCCGCTGCCAACGCTGGCCACAGTCCGCAGCTCCGATGCGTCGCCAGCGCTGCCGCTGCCCCACGATGCACGGCCGCTGCCAACGCTGGCCACAGTCCGCAGCTCTCCGATGCGTCGCCAGCGCTGCCGCTGCCCCACGATGCACGGCCGCTGCCAACGCTGGCCACAGTCCGCAGCTCTCCGATGCGTCGCCAGCGCTGCCGCTGCCCCACGATGCACGGCCGCTGCCAACGCTGGCCACAGTCCGCAGCTCCGATGCGTCACCAGCGCTGCCGCTGCCCCACGATGCACGGCCGCTGCCAACGCTGGCCACAGTCCGCAGCTCTCCGATGCGTCGCCAGCGCTGCCGCTGCCCCACGATGCACGGCCGCTGCCAACGCTGGCCACAGTCCGCATCTCCGATGCGTCGCCAGCGCTGCCGCTGCCCCACGATGCACGGCCGCTGCCAACGCTGGCCACAGTCCGCAGCTCTCCGATGCGTCGCCAGCGATGCCGCTGCCAACGCTGGCCACAGTCCGCAGCTCTCCGATGGGTCGCCAGCGCTGCCGCTGCCAACGCTGGCCACAGTCCGCAGCTCTCCGATGCGTCGCCAGCGCTGCAGCTGCCCCACGATTGTTCTCTTGTTTGACTTCTCTCGGTTCACTAAATACAACGGCATTAAAAACCAATCTCTTTTCAACTGGAGCAGGAATTGCTTTTAGGAATTTGAATTGCATTCTAGAACATCCCACACGCAGTGGCCAAAGTTGTTTGGTAGCGTATGTTCAGTGTACAAGAATGTTTAGAAATTAGTAGTAAAGAACCCCCACTCCGGGGCCATGAGGGGGTGCGAGGGGTGCGAATTTCTTAACAGTCCTGCAGGCCCATTTTTAACCGGTTTTCGGTGATTTTTGCCTACATTTTGGCAATTTTACAGCACTTTTTCAGGAATTCCGAGGCAAAAAATCGATAAAGGAGGGTGACTGCATCATGAGGGAGTGCGAGGGTGCGAATTTCCTAACAGTCCTATAGACCTATTTTAACCGGTTTTCTGTGATTTTGGCCCACTTTTTTGGCAATTTTACAGCACTTTACAGGAATTCCGAGGCATAAAAAATTGATAGAGGAGGGTGACTGCACCATGAGGGGGTGCTAATTTCCTAACAGTCCTACGTAAGGACTAGTCCCGCGCAAGGACTAGTCCCGCTTGCTATTGTATTCAAATGGTCCTTCACATGGACTAGTCCCGCGTACTATTGTATTTAAATGGTCCCGCGTAAGGACTATTGTATTTAGATAGTCCCGCGTAAGGACTATTGTATTCAGATAGTCCCGCGTAAGGACTATTGTATTCAGATAGTCCCGCGTAAGGACTATTGTATTTAGATAGTCCCGCATGAGGACTAGTCCTGTGCAAGGACTGTTGAATTTAAATAGTCCGGCGTTGGGATTGTTGTATTTTAATGGTCCGGGGACTATTGTATTTAAATGGTCCTGCAAAGCCCTAACACCTAGCAGCTAAGGCTTTGACCTGTGAATAGAGCCTATTAGACACCAGCTTAGACCTAATGTGTTGGACCTAAGGTCTAAGCCTAAGGCATTACACCTGAGTAGAGAGCCCTAAAACGAAGCAGCTAAGGCTTTGACCTGTGAAAAGGGCCTATTAGCTAAGAGCTTAGACCTAATGTGGTGCACCTAAGTAAATAGTCCGTTGTGGGGATTGTTGTATTTTAATGGTCCGGGGACTATTGTATTTAAATGGTCCTGCAAAGCCCTAACACCTAGCAGCTGAGGCTTTGACCTGTGAATAGAGCCTATTAGCCACCAGCTTAGACCTAATGTGTTGGACCTATGGTCTAAGCCTAAGGCATTACTCCTGAGTAGAAAGCCCTATAACCTAGCAGCTAAGGCTTTGACCTGTGAATAGAGCCTATTAGCCACCAGCTTAGACCTAATGTGATGGACCTAAGGTCTAAACCTAAGGCATTACACCTGAGTAGAAAGCCCTATAACCTACCAGGCTTTGACCTGTGAATAGGACCTATTAGCCAACAGCCTGGACCTAATGTGTTGGGACTAAGATGTAAACCTAAGGCCTTACACCTGGGTCCAAAGCCCTAAAACCTAGCAGCTAAGGTTTGGACCTGTGAATAGAACCATTTAGCCCACAGCCTAGACCTATGTGTTGGACCTAAGATGTAAACCTAAGGGCTTACACCTGGTACTTAAGACCTAATGCCTTAGACCAGATTAAATCCTTAGACCAACGATCTAATTCCATAGACCCAAGGCCTTAGACTTAGGTCCTAAAACCTAGCAGCTAAGGCTTTGACCTGTGAATAGGACCTATTAGCCTTTACCTTAGACCTAATGTGTTGAGCCTAAGATCTAAACCTAAGCCTTACACCTGAGTCCAAAGCCCTAAAACCTAGCAGCTAAGGCTTTGCCTTGTGAATAGGGCCTATTATACACCAGCTTAGGCCGTATGTGTTGGACATAAAATTTAACCTAAGGCCTTGTAAATAAATCCAAAGCCCTAAAACCTATCAGCTAAGGCTTTGACCTGTGAATAGGACCTATTAGCCATTAGCTTAGACCTTATGAGTTGGACCTAAGATCTTAGACTCCTTACACCCGAGTCCAAAACCAAAAAACCCAGCAGCTAAGGCTATGACCTGTGATTGGGCCTATTAGCCAACAGCTTAGACCTAATGTGTTGCACCTAATATCTAAACCTAAGGCCTTACACGTAAGTGCAAAACCCCAAAACCTGGCAGCCAAGGCTATGTCCTGTGAATAGGGCCTATTAGCCACCAGCTTAGACCTAATGTGTTGCACCTAAGATCTAAACCTAAGGCCTTACACGTAAGTGCAAAGCCCCAAAACCTAGCAGCCAAAGCTATGGCCTGCGAATAGGGCCTTTAGACACCAGCTTACACATAATGTGTTGCACCTAAGATCTAAACCTAAGGCCTTACATGTAAGTGCAAAGCCCCAAAACCTAGCAGCTAAGGCTTTGACCTGTGAATATCGCCTATATCCACCAGGTTAGACGTAATGTGATGGACCTAAGTTTTATACCTAAGGCCTTGCACCTGAGTCCAAAGCTCTAAAACCTAGCAGCTAAGGCTTTGACCTGTGAATAGTGCCTATTAGCCAACAGCCTAAACCTAATGTGTTCGGACTAAGATGTAAACCTAAGACCTTGCACCTGAGTCCAAAGCCCTAAAACCAATCAGCTAAGGATTTGGCCTGTGAATAGGGCCTAGTAGCCAACAGCCTAAACCTAATGTGTTGGGACTAAGATGTAAACCTAAGGCCTTGCACCTGAGTCCAAAGTCTTAAAACCAAACAGCTAATGCTTTGACCTGTGAATAGGACCTATTACCCACGAGCCAGGACCTAATGTGTTGCACCTAAGTTTTAAACCTAAGGCCATGCACCTGAGTCCAAACCCCTAAAACTTAGCAGCTAGACCTGTGAATATGGTCTATTATCCATCAGCTTAGGCCCAATGTGTTGGACCTAAAACCTAAACCTAAGGCCTTACACATGGTTCCTAAGACCAAATGCATTGGATCAAATTAAATCCTTAGACCAACGATCTAATTCCATATACCCAAGGCCTTAGACTAAGGTCCTAAAACCTAGCAGCTAAGGATTTGACCTGTGAATGGAGCCTATTAGCCAACAGCCTAAACCTAATGTGTTGAGACTAAGATGTAAACCTATGGCCTTGCACCTGAGTCCAAAGCCCTAAAACCTAGCAAATAAGGATTTGACCTCTAATCCTATTTGCCAACAGCCTATTTGCCAACAGCCTAAACCTAATGTGTTGGGACTAAGATGTAAACCTAAGGCCTCGTACCTGAGTCCAAAGCCCTAAAACCTAACAGCTAAGGATTTGACCTGTGAATAGGGCCTATTTACCAACAGCCTAAACCTAATGTGTTGGGACTAAGATGTAAACCTAAGGCCTTGCAACTGAGTCCAAAGCCCTAAAACCTAGCAGCTAACGATTCGACCTGTGAATATGGCCTATATGCCAACAGCCTAGACCTAATGTGTTGGACCTATGATCTAAACCTTACACCCGAGTCCAAAACCCTACAACCTATCAGCTATGGATTTGACCGGTGAATAAGGCCTATTAGACAACAGCCTAAACCTAATGTGTTGGGACTAAGATGTAAACCTAAGGCCTTGCACCTGAGTCCAAAGCCCTAAAACCTAGCAGCTAAGGCTTTGACCTGTGAAAAGGACCAGGAGGCCTTAGACTTAAGACCTAAGACCTAGCAGCTGAAGTGACCTATGAGCCATTAGCCTAGAACAAAAACCTGATCTAATTAGACCTAAGATCCAAACCTAAGGCCTTACATTGCACCTGAGTCCAAACTCCAAACACCTTACACTAGACTAATTCCTCAAACCTAAGATCTGATTCCTAAGACCCAAGGCTTTAGACTTAAGACCTAAAAACCTACAAGGGAACCGCGATTCACAGCCCCTCATGTATTGAGCAAACATTAGACAACGAGATCTTATTTCTTTGATTTTAAAAACATGATCAGCTATGGTTGTCAGATTTAGATTGGGGTGTTTGAAGACCAACCTCCATCTATCTTACCCAACACCTAAGACCCTACCGCATGAACCAGACCCAAGACATAAAGCTAGACACACCATAGTCTTGGCTTTTAAGTTCTTAGACCCAAGACCTAAGGCCCTACACTAGGGTCTGGAACCAACACCAAAGATCCTTGGTCTAGGATATTAGGTTCTTATTCCCAAGACCTAAGACCCTACACCAGAGTCTAGGACCAATGCAAGGTCTAAGGTCTGTGGTCTAGACTTTTAGGTTCTCATACCCAAGGACTAAGGCCCTACACCAAGGTCTAGAACCAAGAACAAAGGTCCGTGGTCTAGGCTTTTAAGTTCTTATACCCAAGACCTAAGGCCCTACACCAGGGTCTAGAACCAAGACCTAAGACCCTACACCAGAGTCTAGGACCAAGGTCTAAGGTCCGTGGTCTAGACTTTTAGGATCTTATACCCAAGGGCTAAGGCCCTACACCAGGGTCTAGAACCAAGACCAAAGGTCCGTGGTCTAGGATTTTAGGTTCTTATTCCCAAGACCTAAGACCCTACACCAGAGCCTAGGACCAAGGTCTAAGCTCCGTGGTCTAGACTTTTAGGTTCTTATACCCAAGGACAAAGGCCTTACACCAGAGTCTAGAACCAAGACCAAAAGTCCGTGGTCTAGGCTTTTAGGTTCTTATACCCAAGACCTAAGACCCTACACCAGGGTCTAGAACCAAGACCTAAGGTTCGTGGTCTAGGCTTTTAGGTTCTTATACCCAAGACCTAAGGCCCTACACCAAGGTCTAGAACCAAGACCAAAGGTCCGTGGTCTAGGATTTTAGGTTTTTATTCCCAAGACCAAAGACCCTACACCAGAGTCTAGGACCAAGGTCTAAGGTCCGTGGTCTAGGCTTTTAGGTTCTTATACCCAAGGATTAAAGGCCAACACTAGGGTCTAGAACCAAGTCCAAAGGTCGGTGGTCTAGGCTTTTAGGTTCTTATACCCAAGACCTAAGACCCTACACCAGAGTCAAGGACCAAGGTCTAAGGTCTGTGGTCTAGACTTTTAGGTTCTTATTCCCAAGACCTAAGGTCCTACACCAGGGTCTATAACCAAGACCTAAGTTCCGTGGTCTAGACTTTTAGTTTCTTATACCCAAGGACTAAGGCCCTACACCAGGGTTTAGAACCAACACCAAAGGATCGTGGTCTAGGATTTTAGGTTATTTTTCCCAAGGACTAAGGGCCAACAGCAGGGTCTAGAACCAAGACCAAAGGTCTGTGGTCTAGGCTTTTAGGTTCTTATTCCCAAGACCTAGGGCCCTACGCCAGGGTCTATGACCAACACCAAAGATACGTGGTCTAGACTTTTAGGTTCTTATACCCAAGACCTAAGGCCCTACACCAGAGTCTAGGACCAAGACCAAAGATCCGTGGTCTAGGCTTTTAGGTTCTTATACCCCAGGACTAAGACCCTACACCAGGGTCTACAACGAGGACCAAAGGTCCGTGGTCTAGGCTTTTAGGTTCTTATACCCAAGACCTAAAGCCCTACACTAGGGTCTAGAACCAAGACTAAAGGTCTGTGGTCTAGGATTTTAGGTTCTTATTCCCAAGGACTAAGGGTCAACACCGGGGTCTAGAACCAAGACCAAAGGTCGGTGGTCTAGGCTTTTAGGTTCTTATACCCAATGACTAAGGTCCTACACCAGGGTCTAGAACCAAGACCAACGGTCGGTGGTCTAGGCTTTTAGGTTCTTATACCCAAGACCTAAAGCCCTACACCAGGGTCCAAGACTTGAGGCCTGTGGGCTAGGCCATTAGGTTCTTTGACTCAAGACCAAAGGACCCACACCCATGGTCTAGACCCAAGTCCTAAGGTCATACACCATGATCTAGACCCTAAGACTAAAGGCCTTACACCATGGTCTAGTACTCGGCTCTAGTACTCTAGTGACGCAGGTGCTATGCACCGCAGAGAATGTTTTATATTTTTCTGAAGTTGGTGGCTGGCTATAAAGCCATACGATATATATATATATATAGTACTCGGCTTCAACCGTGTGAAGTTGTATTTGTTTCATCCATACCTAGACGAAAGTCAGCCAACAAGTTCTTCGGCCCAAGACCTAAGACCCACCAGCATGGTCTAGATCCTCAAGCCCTGAGACCGTGGTTTATGTCCCTAGACCCAATTTCTAAGTCCTTTCACCGTGGTTTAGATCCCCAAGACCTAAAGCTATACACCGTGGTCCTCAGGCTATACACCGTAGTCTTAAGGCTATACACATTATTCTTAGACCCAAATTCTAATTCCACCGTGGTCTAGATCCCCAACACCTAAGGCTATACACGGTGTTCTATGTTCTTAGACCCAAATTCTAATTCCACCATGGTCTAGATCCCCAAGACCTAAGGCCATACACCGTGGTCTAAGTTCTTAGACCCAAATTCTAATTCCGCCATGGTCTGTATACCCAAGACCTAAGGCCCTACACCATGGTCTAGTATTCGTCTTAAACGGTGCGCAATTAATTGTGGTTGTTTCGGCTATAGCTAGAGGAAACTCGGCCTTTAAGTCCTTAGACGTAAGACCTAATGCCATAAACCGTGATCTAGACCTAAAACCTTATACCATACACCATGGCCTAGACCCAAGACCAAAGTCCCTACAACGTGGCCTAGTACTCTTCTTAAGCCTTTTGCAGTTATTACTGTTTCGTCTATACCTTGAGGGAAATTGGCCTTTTATGTTCTTAGACCTGAGACCTAAGCTTTTACACCATGGTCTAACACTTGTTTTAAGCCGTGTCAAGTTGTGGTTTATCATCTATAGCTAGAGGAAAGTCGGTCCTTAAGCTCTTAGACCCTAGACCTAATGCCCTACACCTTGGTCTAGACCCAATCCTTAACCCATCGGGGTCTAGCACTCGTCTTAAAGTTGGGTTTTAACTTCTTAGACACAAGACCTAAGACCCTACACCATAGTCTAGTACTCGTCTTAAAGTCGGTCTTTACGTTCTTAGACCCAAGACCTAAGGTCCTCCTACATCTTGGTTTAGACCCAAGACCTAAGACCATACACCGTGGTCCAGTATTTGTCTTAATCCGTGTGCAGTTATTACTGTTTCGTCTATACCTAGAGGTAAATCGGCCTTTTATGTTCTTAGACCTGTGAACTAGGTTTTTACATCATGGTTTACTACTTGTCTTAAGCCGTGCGCAATCGTGGTTGTTTCATCCATAACTAGAGGAAAGTCGGCCTTTAAGTTCTTAGACCAAGGACCTGAGGCTCTATACCACGGTCCAGACCCAAGACCTAAGGGCATACACCGTGGTCCAGTACTTGTCTTAATCTGTGTGCAGTTATTACTGTCTCGTCTATACCTAGAGGAAAATCGGCCATTTATGTTCTTAGACCTGAGAGCTAAGGTTCACATTCATCACCCGATTTAAAAAACGTTCGCAGACGTTAATTAAAAAAAAAAACATCGTCTACACATCGATTTTCAAAAACGATGTGTACACGTTAATTTTTAAAAACATCGTCTACAGATCGATTTTCAAAAACGATGTGTACACGTTAATTTTTAAAAACATCGTTTACACATCGATTTTAAAAATCGTCATGACGTTTATTAAAATCGATGTGTAAACGATGTTTTTAAAAATTAACGTGTACACATCGTTTTTGAAAATCGATCTGTAGACGATGTTTTTAAAAATTAACGTGTACACATCGTTTTTGAAAATCGATGTGTAGACGATGTTTTTTTAATTAACGTCTGCGAACGTTTTTTTAAATCGGGTGATGAATGTGAACCTTAGCTCTCAGGTCTAAGAACATAAATGGCCGATTTTCCTCTAGGTATAGACGAGACAGTAATAACTGCACACAGATTAAGACAAGTACTGGACCACGGTGTATGCCCTTAGGTCTTGGGTCTGGACCGTGGTATAGAGCCTCAGGTCCTTGGTCTAAGAACTTAAAGGCCGACTTTTCTCTAGTTATGGATGAAACAACCACGATTGCGCACGGCTTAAGACAAGTAGTAAACCATGATGTAAAAACCTAGTTCACAGGTCTAAGAACATAAAAGGCCGATTTACCTCTAGGTATAGACGAAACAGTAATAACTGCACACGGATTAAGACAAATACTGGACCACGGTGTATGGTCTTAGGTCTTGGGTCTAAACCAAGATGTAGGAGGACCTTAGGTCTTGGGTCTAAGAACGTAAAGACCGACTTTAAGACGAGTACTAGACTATGGTGTAGGGTCTTAGGTCTTGTGTCTAAGAAGTTAAAACCCAACTTTAAGACGAGTGCTAGACCCCGATGGGTTAAGGATTGGGTCTAGACCAAGGTGTAGGGCATTAGGTCTAGGGTCTAAGAGCTTAAGGACCGACTTTCCTCTAGCTATAGATGATAAACCACAACTTGACACGGCTTAAAACAAGTGTTAGACCATGGTGTAAAAGCTTAGGTCTCAGGTCTAAGAACATAAAAGGCCAATTTCCCTCAAGGTATAGACGAAACAGTAATAACTGCAAAAGGCTTAAGAAGAGTACTAGGCCACGTTGTAGGGACTTTGGTCTTGGGTCTAGGCCATGGTGTATGGTATAAGGTTTTAGGTCTAGATCACGGTTTATGGCATTAGGTCTTACGTCTAAGGACTTAAAGGCCGAGTTTCCTCTAGCTATAGCCGAAACAACCACAATTAATTGCGCACCGTTTAAGACGAATACTAGACCATGGTGTAGGGCCTTAGGTCTTGGGTATACAGACCATGGCGGAATTAGAATTTGGGTCTAAGAACTTAGACCACGGTGTATGGCCTTAGGTCTTGGGGATCTAGACCATGGTGGAATTAGAATTTGGGTCTAAGAACATAGAACACCGTGTATAGCCTTAGGTGTTGGGGATCTAGACCACGGTGGAATTAGAATTTGGGTCTAAGAATAATGTGTATAGCCTTAAGACTACGGTGTATAGCCTGAG
Source organism: Neoaliturus tenellus (assembly GCA_030545055.2). Lineage (NCBI taxonomy): Eukaryota > Metazoa > Arthropoda > Insecta > Hemiptera > Cicadellidae > Neoaliturus > Neoaliturus tenellus. Next base: position 149,744,617 of record CM061534.1, on the reverse strand, counting down.
GACCACGGTGTATAGCTTTAGGTCTTGGGGATCTAAACCACGGTGAAAGGACTTAGAAATTGGGTCTAGGGACATAAACCACGGTCTCAGGGCTTGAGGATCTAGACCATGCTGGTGGGTCTTAGGTCTTGGGCCGAAGAACTTGTTGGCTGACTTTCGTCTAGGTATGGATGAAACAAATACAACTTCACACGGTTGAAGCCGAGTACTATATATATATATATATATATCGTATGGCTTTATAGCCAGCCACCAACTTCAGAAAAATATAAAACATTCTCTGCGGTGCATAGCACCTGCGTCACTAGAGTACTAGAGCCGAGTACTAGACCATGGTGTAAGGCCTTTAGTCTTAGGGTCTAGATCATGGTGTATGACCTTAGGACTTGGGTCTAGACCATGGGTGTGGGTCCTTTGGTCTTGAGTCAAAGAACCTAATGGCCTAGCCCACAGGCCTCAAGTCTTGGACCCTGGTGTAGGGCTTTAGGTCTTGGGTATAAGAACCTAAAAGCCTAGACCACCGACCGTTGGTCTTGGTTCTAGACCCTGGTGTAGGACCTTAGTCATTGGGTATAAGAACCTAAAAGCCTAGACCACCGACCTTTGGTCTTGGTTCTAGACCCCGGTGTTGACCCTTAGTCCTTGGGAATAAGAACCTAAAATCCTAGACCACAGACCTTTAGTCTTGGTTCTAGACCCTAGTGTAGGGCTTTAGGTCTTGGGTATAAGAACCTAAAAGCCTAGACCACGGACCTTTGGTCCTCGTTGTAGACCCTGGTGTAGGGTCTTAGTCCTGGGGTATAAGAACCTAAAAGCCTAGACCACGGATCTTTGGTCTTGGTCCTAGACTCTGGTGTAGGGCCTTAGGTCTTGGGTATAAGAACCTAAAAGTCTAGACCACGTATCTTTGGTGTTGGTCATAGACCCTGGCGTAGGGCCCTAGGTCTTGGGAATAAGAACCTAAAAGCCTAGACCACAGACCTTTGGTCTTGGTTCTAGACCCTGCTGTTGGCCCTTAGTCCTTGGGAAAAATAACCTAAAATCCTAGACCACGATCCTTTGGTGTTGGTTCTAAACCCTGGTGTAGGGCCTTAGTCCTTGGGTATAAGAAACTAAAAGTCTAGACCACGGAACTTAGGTCTTGGTTATAGACCCTGGTGTAGGACCTTAGGTCTTGGGAATAAGAACCTAAAAGTCTAGACCACAGACCTTAGACCTTGGTCCTTGACTCTGGTGTAGGGTCTTAGGTCTTGGGTATAAGAACCTAAAAGCCTAGACCACCGACCTTTGGACTTGGTTCTAGACCCTAGTGTTGGCCTTTAATCCTTGGGTATAAGAACCTAAAAGCCTAGACCACGGACCTTAGACCTTGGTCCTAGACTCTGGTGTAGGGTCTTTGGTCTTGGGAATAAAAACCTAAAATCCTAGACCACGGACCTTTGGTCTTGGTTCTAGACCTTGGTGTAGGGCCTTAGGTCTTGGGTATAAGAACCTAAAAGCCTAGACCACGAACCTTAGGTCTTGGTTCTAGACCCTGGTGTAGGGTCTTAGGTCTTGGGTATAAGAACCTAAAAGCTTAGACCACGGACTTTTGGTCTTGGTTCTAGACCCTGGTGTAAGGCCTTTGTCCTTGGGTATAAGAACCTAAAAGTCTAGACCACAGACCTTAGACCTTGCATTGGTCCTAGACTCTGGTGTAGGGTCTTAGGTCTTGGGAATAAGAACCTAATATCCTAGACCAAGGATCTTTGGTGTTGGTTCCAGACCCTAGTGTAGGGCCTTAGGTCTTGGGTCTAAGAACTTAAAAGCCAAGACTATGGTGTGTCTAGCTTTATGTCTTGGGTCTGGTTCATGCGGTAGGGTCTTAGGTGTTGGGTAAGATAGATGGAGGTTGGTCTTCAAACACCCCAATCTAAATCTGACAACCATAGCTGATCATGTTTTTAAAATCAAAGAAATAAGATCTCGTTGTCTAATGTTTGCTCAATACATGAGGGGCTGTGAATCGCGGTTCCCTTGTAGGTTTTTAGGTCTTAAGTCTAAAGCCTTGGGTCTTAGGAATCAGATCTTAGGTTTGAGGAATTAGTCTAGTGTAAGGTGTTTGGAGTTTGGACTCAGGTGCAATGTAAGGCCTTAGGTTTGGATCTTAGGTCTAATTAGATCAGGTTTTTGTTCTAGGCTAATGGCTCATAGGTCACTTCAGCTGCTAGGTCTTAGAACTTAAGTCTAAGGCCTCCTGGTCCTTTTCACAGGTCAAAGCCTTAGCTGCTAGGTTTTAGGGCTTTGGACTCAGGTGCAAGGCCTTAGGTTTACATCTTAGTCCCAACACATTAGGTTTAGGCTGTTGTCTAATAGGCCTTATTCACCGGTCAAATCCATAGCTGATAGGTTGTAGGGTTTTGGACTCGGGTGTAAGGTTTAGATCATAGGTCCAACACATTAGGTCTAGGCTGTTGGCTTATAGGCCCTATTCACAGGTCGAATCGTTAGCTGCTAGGTTTTAGGGCTTTGGACTCAGTTGCAAGGCCTTAGGTTTACATCTTAGTCCCAACACATTAGGTTTAGGCTGTTGGTAAATAGGCCCTATTCACAGGTCAAATCCTTAGCTGTTAGGTTTTAGGGCTTTGGACTCAGGTACGAGGCCTTAGGTTTACATCTTAGTCCCAACACATTAGGTTTAGGCTGTTGGCAAATAGGCTGTTGGCAAATAGGATTAGAGGTCAAATCCTTATTTGCTAGGTTTTAGGGCTTTGGACTCAGGTGCAAGGCCATAGGTTTACATCTTAGTCTCAACACATTAGGTTTAGGCTGTTGGCTAATAGGCTCCATTCACAGGTCAAATCCTTAGCTGCTAGGTTTTAGGACCTTAGTCTAAGGCCTTGGGTATATGGAATTAGATCGTTGGTCTAAGGATTTAATTTGATCCAATGCATTTGGTCTTAGGAACCATGTGTAAGGCCTTAGGTTTAGGTTTTAGGTCCAACACATTGGGCCTAAGCTGATGGATAATAGACCATATTCACAGGTCTAGCTGCTAAGTTTTAGGGGTTTGGACTCAGGTGCATGGCCTTAGGTTTAAAACTTAGGTGCAACACATTAGGTCCTGGCTCGTGGGTAATAGGTCCTATTCACAGGTCAAAGCATTAGCTGTTTGGTTTTAAGACTTTGGACTCAGGTGCAAGGCCTTAGGTTTACATCTTAGTCCCAACACATTAGGTTTAGGCTGTTGGCTACTAGGCCCTATTCACAGGCCAAATCCTTAGCTGATTGGTTTTAGGGCTTTGGACTCAGGTGCAAGGTCTTAGGTTTACATCTTAGTCCGAACACATTAGGTTTAGGCTGTTGGCTAATAGGCACTATTCACAGGTCAAAGCCTTAGCTGCTAGGTTTTAGAGCTTTGGACTCAGGTGCAAGGCCTTAGGTATAAAACTTAGGTCCATCACATTACGTCTAACCTGGTGGATATAGGCGATATTCACAGGTCAAAGCCTTAGCTGCTAGGTTTTGGGGCTTTGCACTTACATGTAAGGCCTTAGGTTTAGATCTTAGGTGCAACACATTATGTGTAAGCTGGTGTCTAAAGGCCCTATTCTCAGGCCATAGCTTTGGCTGCTAGGTTTTGGGGCTTTGCACTTACGTGTAAGGCCTTAGGTTTAGATCTTAGGTGCAACACATTAGGTCTAAGCTGGTGGCTAATAGGCCCTATTCACAGGACATAGCCTTGGCTGCCAGGTTTTGGGGTTTTGCACTTACGTGTAAGGCCTTAGGTTTAGATATTAGGTGCAACACATACGGCCTAAGCTGTTGGCTAATAGGCCCTATTCACAAGGCAAAGCCTTAGCTGCTAGGTTTTAGGGCTTTGGACTCAGGTGTAAGGCTTAGGTTTAGATCTTAGGCTCAACACATTAGGTCTAAGGTAAAGGCTAATAGGTCCTATTCACAGGTCAAAGCCTTAGCTGCTAGGTTTTAGGACCTAAGTCTAAGGCCTTGGGTCTATGGAATTAGATCGTTGGTCTAAGGATTTAATCTGGTCTAAGGCATTAGGTCTTAAGTACCAGGTGTAAGCCCTTAGGTTTACATCTTAGGTCCAACACATAGGTCTAGGCTGTGGGCTAAATGGTTCTATTCACAGGTCCAAACCTTAGCTGCTAGGTTTTAGGGCTTTGGACCCAGGTGTAAGGCCTTAGGTTTACATCTTAGTCCCAACACATTAGGTCCAGGCTGTTGGCTAATAGGTCCTATTCACAGGTCAAAGCCTGGTAGGTTATAGGGCTTTCTACTCAGGTGTAATGCCTTAGGTTTAGACCTTAGGTCCATCACATTAGGTCTAAGCTGGTGGCTAATAGGCTCTATTCACAGGTCAAAGCCTTAGCTGCTAGGTTATAGGGCTTTCTACTCAGGAGTAATGCCTTAGGCTTAGACCATAGGTCCAACACATTAGGTCTAAGCTGGTGGCTAATAGGCTCTATTCACAGGTCAAAGCCTCAGCTGCTAGGTGTTAGGGCTTTGCAGGACCATTTAAATACAATAGTCCCCGGACCATTAAAATACAACAATCCCCACAACGGACTATTTACTTAGGTGCACCACATTAGGTCTAAGCTCTTAGCTAATAGGCCCTTTTCACAGGTCAAAGCCTTAGCTGCTTCGTTTTAGGGCTCTCTACTCAGGTGTAATGCCTTAGGCTTAGACCTTAGGTCCAACACATTAGGTCTAAGCTGGTGTCTAATAGGCTCTATTCACAGGTCAAAGCCTTAGCTGCTAGGTGTTAGGGCTTTGCAGGACCATTTAAATACAATAGTCCCCGGACCATTAAAATACAACAATCCCAACGCCGGACTATTTAAATTCAACAGTCCTTGCACAGGACTAGTCCTCATGCGGGACTATCTAAATACAATAGTCCTTACGCGGGACTATCTGAATACAATAGTCCTTACGCGGGACTATCTGAATACAATAGTCCTTACGCGGGACTATCTAAATACAATAGTCCTTACGCGGGACCATTTAAATACAATAGTACGCGGGACTAGTCCATGTGAAGGACCATTTGAATACAATAGCAAGCGGGACTAGTCCTTGCGCGGGACTAGTCCTTACGTAGGACTGTTAGGAAATTCGCACCTCCTCATGGTGCAGTCACCCTCCTCTATCAATTTTTTATGCCTCGGAATTCCTGTAAAGTGCTGTAAAATTGCCAAAAAAGTGGGCCAAAATCACAGAAAACCGGTTAAAATAGGTCTATAGGACTGTTAGGAAATTCGCACCCCTCGCACTCCCTCATGATGCAGTCACCCTCCTTTATCGATTTTTTGCCTCGGAATTCCTGAAAAAGTGCTGTAAAATTGCCAAAATGTAGGCAAAAATCACCGAAAACCGGTTAAAAATGGGCCTGCAGGACTGTTAAGAAATTCGCACCCCTCGCACCCCCTCATGGCCCCGGAGTGGGGGTTCTTTACTACTGAAATTGCATGACAACAATCGTTTTTGGAGAAAAGGGCAAGGCGTGAAATAAAGTAAACTGTACAATAGATCGACGTTAAACATGGTAGTATTGCTAAGGCATCAAGCATGACTAATACAAGCGAGATACATTATAGATCTTTGTTGCAAAAAATGGAAGTTCATAAAATAGTCATAATGTTTTTAAATTTAACAAAATCTTATAGAAAAGAGTTGCACCTGAAATTTGCATTTCAAAACTTCAAGTAAAATAGTCATATTTTTCCTACTCTTTATGAGGTCATTAAAATGTTGGAAAGATATTTTTCTTATTTCAATAATTACGTTTTAACTAAACATACATTAGGCCTAATACTACCTAAAAGTTCCTTGATCAGATATGTCAGCCGGTCGCTCTGCAACAGACACAAGATAATTGGAGAATGGCACAACCGTTACATTTCATCCATGGTTCTTCTATCAGCATATTTTTTAGCAGGTCTGCACATTTCCAACGAGTAAATCTGTGATACGTCCACTGGTCAATTAATTTATTTATTTATTAGTTATCTATTAATATGTTTAATGCATAGTTCTATTCAATCTAATAGGTATTAGCTTGAGGTTGCATACGGCACTCAGGTCTAGTTAATCGCAACGTTAGAACAATGTATAATTTCAGAATTAGGTCAGAATTTGAAAATATCACTATTAAGACGATAAAAAATTAGCCCATTTGATTTTTCTACAATAGTGCTTAAACAAATTGGGAACTTTAGTCAACGTTAGGTTGCAAAACACTCCTGAAATAGTCACAAGGCTTTGAGACGGTTCAGATGAGCCAAGACAATTCTGGCTGGTTTTATTTATATTAAGAACTTAAACAAAGGTTTTATGCACTAAGCTCGGTATTTTATATAAACAATTTAACATATGAATATGCCAACTTCGTCCAAGAAGCTATAGCACAATAAAAAGAGATTCATTTATTACCTTTAGATACGAAATAATATATCTGTTTGAAGAACCAACAGTTACAAAAAATTCAAGTTTGAAGTGTTACATTTCAATGTGCAGCACTTAGTGCAAGAAAATGTAGAATATGTATTTAATTAATAACGTTTATTAGTACATAAAAATAACTATAGGAATTTTCCTATTTTACAGATATGATAATCCAAATAAACTTGTATGGAATTACTTATGCATAAAACCTAAAAGAACTTTGAACTTTAAAACAAGTATCTAACCGGAATTCGATTTGATACTTTTTCCATTGGCACTTTAATAGGCCCATAGCAATAAAATATTTCATTTTTTCTTGTTTGATAACATATATGTTAAAGTCTCTAATTCGAATGTAAAGTTCTAATTTCAATTTAAAATATTATTTATCTAAAATAAAAAAATAAATAAAAATAGTACCTAATCTTATTGAGTTGTAATCAATCTAATCTATATATATAATTCCGTAAGCGAATCGGTCCCCACGAAATATCTCGAGTTAGAAGAAAGATAGGGTAATCTATGATGGCTCATTTTAAAGCTTGAGGGCCAAGGTCGCAAGGAAAAATACCAGAATCATCAAAAGTTACCTTGGCTTCACCCCATTGGATCTTGAAGTTTCAATGTTAATCTAATGTGAAGAAGATTTTTAGGTCTACACAACGAGGTTAAATAGATATAGAGTGCTCATCACATGTTAATTTTGTGTCCCTTTTTGATTTGCGCCATTGTACCCATAATTCCCGCCGTTTCCTTGGCAACCATCCACACTTTACTCTCGTTTCCTTGGCTACTAGTTTGATCTATTCTGATTGGTCGCTCCAAGCTTCAAAAGTTAATGATAATAGTTTTAAAACATATGTTTATTTGTTGTTTGTTTTTAAATTAATTTGATTTGAAGGTCTGTGAGCAGGCTATTGAATTTGGTTACCATAGAAACGTCGGATAGGTGTGGGTAAAATGGTAAATTACTGTTGTGAAAAGTGTAAACAAAGGACTGGTTACCATGGAAACGGCGGGAATCGTGGGTAAAATGGCACCAGTCAAAAAGGGACACTTTTCCCTATCTGATGAGCACTCTATATCGATTTAACCTCGTTGGGTCTACACGTGTGATTGAGCAGTGTTCCAGTGTTTTATCATAAACTCAGCTGGTTATTGAGCAGATATTTTTGAGTTAAGATAACTATTAAGTTATAACTTTTTAAAATTGGCAATGCACTATAAAAAAGGAAATCATCAATAGTCATGGAAAATACGGATCCACAGTAGATATTTTCTTCGTGGCTCCATCTATGTCATTACGATTTTATGTGCTGAATGTACCGCAGTTAAAAGTAACTTAGCCGTGGTATGGTTGATATAATAGTTGAAAAAATTATCTTTTCTTATCCCATGTCGCTTAGTTATTACGTTACTGCTTTAATATTAGCTCTTTATGAGTTAGAGTTAAATTGTTTTATTATTCGTTTATTTTTTACTGAATCATACTATGTAAACTACTAACATTGGATAACCTCCGTACGAGGAATATTTTGTTTGATTCATTCTCTGCTTCTTTCCTTACATAGGTCGTGCGGAAACAATAAATGCCCATTAATCCATAAATACTGGGAGCTTTTCATGTTCTACTTATACCAAACAATGTTCAACTTCATTGAACAAATAGACAAAATAGACTACAATCATATCACAAGGAACATCGTTAGACCCAAGGGACGGGTGGGGGCATGGGGGCACGGGAGAACCGTAGGTGCGGGTTCTTGGGGGGCACGAGGGATGTCAGTGGCACAGGGCGTAGGGGGCATGGGGCTACAAGGGACACTAGAGACGTCGATGGCACAGGGGGTAGTTGAGCATGGTGGAGCAATGGGGGACATAGAGAGCACGGGGGCCTCAAGAAAGAATAGTGGGTTTGTGAGCTTGTGAGAATGGGGGGCACAGAGGCATGGGGGCACAGGAGTATGGGGCATGGGGGTACTCGGGCCACGGGGGAATAAGGAGTACAGGAAGCACAGGTCACGAGAGGGGGCACGGGGGAGGCCTGGGGGAGACATAGGGGGCACGGGGAGAAACGACAGGCAACGGGGAACGGGGATATGGGAGGCACGGTGAGGAATGGTGGTCATCATAGGGGGTACAGGAAGCACGGGTCACGCGAGGGGGCATGGTGGAGACTTGGGGGGACATAGGGGGTAAGGGGAATTAATGGGAGACATATAGAGCACGGGGACATGGAGGAAGAATGGTGGACATGTGAGCACAGAAGAATGGGGGTCACAGAGGCATAGGCGATACAGAAAGCACGGATCATGAGAGGGAGCATGGAGGAGGCTTTGCGGGACATAGGGGGCACGGGGAGAAACAGCAGGCATCGGGGAACGGCGATATGGGAAGCACGGGGAGAATGGCGGGCATGGAGGCACGAGGATATGGGAGACCCGGGGAATGGACATGTTAGCACAAGGCGCACTAGAGACGTCGTCGGTGGCACGTGGGGTAGCTGGGTGTAAGGGCTACGGGGGAGGAATGGACATGTGATCAGCGGGCATTTGAGCTTGGGAGAATGGATGGCACAGAGGCATATGAGCATAGAGGCATGTTGCACGGGAGTACGAGGCATGGGGTACTCGGGCCAGGGGGGCATAGGGGGTACAAGAAGGATGGGTCGCGAGAGGGGAACGGGAAAACGGGGGAGGCTTTAGGGATCATAGGAAGCACGGAGAGGAACGGTGGGCATGGGTGCATATAGGTATAGGAGGCACGGGGTATTGGCATAGGACACAATTGGCACTAGAGACGTCGGTGGCATACGGTGGTTGGTTGGGCATGGGCTGCACGGGGGAGAAATGGGGGGCACATAGAGTTTACGGAATTCTCGGGGAAGAACGGCAGACATGTGGGCACGGGAGGGGCGCAGGGGTTCGGGGGCATGGGGGGTACTCGGGCCACTGGGGCATATGGAGTATATACACGAAGCACGGATTACGAAAGGGGACAAAAGACACGGCGAGTGTGGGGGAGTGGGGGCCACAGGGATCATAGATGCAGTAGTGTACAGTATTAATGGGATAATAACCATTTTGTCATGTTGTATTGAACTATTATATTTACGTGAATTCCGAACTCATTATGTGTACATGTTTAAGGTGCAAATTAATTTTATTGAATCTGGCAGTCAAATAGTGCAAAAAAATTTATTTTTTACATAAAATAAGATTTTTTAAGAAAAAGTTATATTTATGAGGAAATTCATCCGTGTAAATTCATATTACAGCTTGAGAAAAAATTTAGTAACTGTGCAACTAGGTGATGAATTGAACCTTAATTTTGGAGATAACATCATAATTTGGATTTTTAGGGGCCTTTGCCCCTACAAGCCACTAGTCCTATTATATTAAACGAGAAAGTTTTGTAATGGGGTTTGTGGTTGGAAATTATTTCGCGAAGTACAAGCGCTAGAGCGTTCCTTATGGAAAATAACTGTTCTTTGGTACAAAATAATGGTAGTTTAATTCATCAAAACCCTCAAAACGGTCGAAATATTTAGTATAATCGTTAATAAAAATCATTTTTCTCCATAAGAAAAGCATTGGAGCGATCACCTGATTATAAAATTTTTTCCGAAACGTAAGTCCCATGATTTAACCATGTAGCCAGTTTGTGTATTAAAAACGAGAAAATTTCTTAGTTGTGTTGGAGGTTGGGCATAATCTTCAAAAGCACGAGTGGAAACCCAGTATTGATCGATAAATTCTAGGGTATAAAATAACAGGTAGTTTAATTCATCAAAACACGAAAAACCTTGTATTACATAGTAAAATAATGAATTAAATTTTTGTCCTTAAGAAAAGTATAGGTGCAAATCATATGATTATAATAAAATGAAATGCTTTAAAGTCAATTGAAACAATTACAATGTTTATGACAATCGTCAAAAAATCAAACTAAGGTTAGTTTGTTACATAAAAACTTAACCTCAAAAAACTCTTCAGGTTTATACAATGATACTTTTGTTAAACCAGTTTTTATAACATTCTTAAAATTAGCTCTAGATAAATTTCTTATGTTAACAGGCAAAGCATTATATTTTTTATGCCTTGATAGCAAAGGCTATTTTCAGTGGATGAAAACATGCCCCTTGACGTGGAAATATTACCTCTAAACCTTGTGGAGTAACTGTGAACATTTGATATTTTGGTTAAATTTGGCAGGTTGTCCTTGACAAAAAGCATGACATGACAAACAATGATGGTAAGTATTTTAAGAGCAATCAAGAGTGGTTTGCAATGTGTTTGGTTATGAACTCCACACATTAATCTTACGGCCTTTTTCTGCAACATAAAAATTCTGTCAATGTCAATGGCATAAGAACAGTTAGCCCACATTGAGGTTCCATATGACATGAAACTATGGATGTATGCGGAATAATACAGAGAAAGACATCAGGAGAAACACTAGCACTCAGTGATCTTATCGTGAATATCCGTCGCAATTATTGAAGCCAAATAATTAATGTGTGTTTGCCACTTAATATTGGACTGCAAATGAAACCCCAAGAACATATTGATTTGACATTGCTGGATCTACTGCCCAGACACAGTGTTACGTCCTGAACCTTCTAAGCATTCATCCAGGGTTTCTTTGTTCTGCACCACTCAGTAATAAGGGTTGACTTAGAAATAACAACATCATTGGCATCATTTAGCGAGCTACATTGTGGACTTAGTATAAAATCGTCTGCAAAAAAATTGACATACTGATCATTAAAAAAATGTTAAAAATGTAAGTAGCGTCCATGTAGGCCTATACACAAACGAATAAGCAGATACATCGTTATGGGAAAGTAAGGCTTAAACTCTAAGGCCTGACCCAGTTTAACAAAGTCAGCATCAAAGATCTTCAACATATGTTTAAGAGCTTCAAACCCAAAAACTCTGCAGGAATCGACCAGATATCCAACAAAATAATCAGTTATTGTCAAACAGTAATAGTTTCGCCCATATTAAATTATTAACTCCTCCATGGAACAAAATGAAATTCCTGAAGCAGCAAAAAAAGAATTAGTTTAAACTAAATTAAAAAAAAGGAGAAAAATCCAAAGCATCAAATTACCAACCCGTATCAGTGCTGCCCACTTTATCCAAATACATTGAAAAAGCAATCCACAACCAATTAATCAAATATCTAGAAGAGTACTGTCTAATATCAGGTTTGCAACATGGGTTCCGAAAAGGAAAATCAACATCAACAGCCCTGGCCCAAATTTGTCAAGACATTTCGGGAGTTTGGGAGGAAAGGAAGCAAGAATTGACATTCATGCAAGAATTGACGACTCTCCCTCTCTTCAAGGACTGCAGAGATGACTTTGATGGTAAATGGTAAAAATGGTAAATGGTGTAAGAACGCCACATGTAATTTTTATTTACGAATTACTAGTCTACTTGTTGCTCGGAATCGAGCAATTTATTTTGATACAATACAAAATTTTTTGATACAATACAATAGAACATTTAGTTCTAAATTAACGACAACCGACCAATCCAATATTGTGAATATCAGTAATCCCAAAAAACTACACGTGTTTACAGCTGTACATTAACAGATATTTAAAATGTTCAACCCAAACCCAATGTTATTCTAATGAGAAAATCTCAAATTTTATATAATTATTCTCAAGTTTTATAATTATACGAGGTAGCCCGTGCGCAAATTGCGCATTGTATGATTCTGTATGAGTGAACCTTACCTGCAGTACGTGAATATTGATTATGAAGTGACAAAGATCTATTTTTGTTTACTATCTGGCTTTTAAAATTCATCTGAAGGTAATCATCTGTTAAATTACAATTCACATTAAAGAACTTGCAATAAAAGTTGGTCAACATTTTAAAGCGCCCTCTAGAAATAAATCAAAGGCGAGGGGGGCGAAGCCTGAAACGATATGACCTTTTTAATTACGATTCGTCACTGCGCTATATCCTAAGCTTTAAAATGACACCTCAATCTTAAAAATCGGTTCAGTAGGTCGAGAGAAAAAGGGACGTAACAGACCCTTATAGAAACCCTTATAAAAATAAGAAGATAGAAGATTGTATACACGTTTAAATTTCTACGTGCAATACATATGAAGGGCCAGTAGGGAAAAGCTCAGAAGCTTATAAATAACAGGAATAGGCCTATCAATCTTTCTGCTTGATAAATAAAGTATAGTTTTAGAAAACCTCAGGTCAATCGGTCCAGTAGTCTATGCACATATTCGACTCACAAAGCTTTCGTTTTTAAAGATACATACTTTCATTTTTATAGATAGATTGAAAATGTTATTTTAGGAAAATGCTACTCAAAAACCTCTATCGCAAGTTTAAGTTCTTTGTTTACATTTTAAATAATTTTCTCCCAACCCAATATTCTAGAGGAGGAAGTAAAAAAAGACCTATAGAAAAGGGAAGACTGAAGGCGTGCTCTGACATCTCACCCTCACTTAATAAACTTAAATGTAACTTTAAACATTTTGTAAGATTTTACAACATAATTATAGAGCGAAGCTCGGCTCCCCGGTACTAATTTTTGAAGGTGTTCTTAAGTTTTCGGATGAACTTGAAAGACAAATTCATTTTCAAGCAATGTTTCTACTATGCCGATTTCGCCTCAATAAAATTTCAAATTTTAACACTCAAATAAAAGAATAATAAAAAAAACAACAACTTTCCTACTTTATCTTTAATTATTTTATCGACAATTATCAGAATAATAGGCCCCTAAAACCAATCGTTGTTCATTCGGACAAGAAATCCATCAGGATGTTTTAATTTGGTTTAATTTTGGGGGTTTCCGCCACTAGGAATCGATTGAAGGGCTTAGGACTTGAAAAATCCGGTTTCCGTTTTACAGCTATTTAAAGTGGATATATTATCCTTACTGACATTTTTGTGGCAACTAAATTTAATAAAAAATAGGTGATAACTATTCAAATAAACTAACGTGTTACACTTTTACCCATGGTTCATTCAACACCATAGTACTGCACCATCTGGCCCGACGGGTTAGCCGCGAGCTCGTCTCACAACCTTACAAGTTTACCGAGCAAATCTCGGCTCCCCCTGGTACATTACAACTAAAATCAGAACTACTACTCTCAGTCTTCCTACAGTTCCTGTTCCTTCTATTCTCTAACCTCTGAGCGATTTTCTTCTTTTCACTAACCTCTGACTGAATTTCCACCTCCTTGCTCTCATGGTTTTCCACCATCCCTGAACAAGGAAGGGCCGACATCGGACGGGAGTCCCGGAGAGGCAGAGTAAAATAACACTCGGCGGGCGGCCAGACCGGGGTTGTCGAACCGCCGCTAAATGCGGCCTGTGGCCAGGTTCACTGCCAGAGACTTAGGAGCTTGCAACTTTGAGCAAACTGTGTTGTAAAGAAGAAAACTGATGGTCAGCGAGATGCTCCGAGGGCGGTACACGTCAACAGAGACGCGTATGTCTCCGTTTTTCTAAAATAAATTTTTGTTTTTCTAACTATAATCATGGCTCTCTAGTAAAATACTACTAGAGAATATTATACAGGGCGTTTCTTTTAAAACGCAACCCAAATTACTAGAGTAAATCAAGGTTTAGAAAGAGAACAAGTTTTTAAAACGCAACCCAAATTACTAGAGTAAATCAAGGTTTAGAAAGAGAACAAGTTCATAAGTTGGTAAACCTGGTTTCTTTTCTTTCCTGGCTATCAGCTGATGTGCAGTCCGTGGTATTTTTATTGGTGGATAAGGAGACCCCGGCCGAACCGTTAGGCACGTCTGCCTCCAACAGGCATTTTACGCAAGCCCCCGGAAGAACGGGATATTGAAGGAAGAGAAAGGATGAGAGACGCGACATCAAACGGCCGTTTGATCATTCAGAGGGCCAACTCCCGTGCTCCTGTGACATCTGAATTTCAGGCTCAAACAGGAGCTCCGCTCTGCCCAATGGCCAACCAATTGACTGTCTATTCATGTTCCAGATAGGGGTTTCCATGCCCATAGTATTCATCCCCGCTGTCTAGAACATGAATGGATCACGAAGGAAGTGAAATTGCCATAGTGCATACAGCCAAAAGACTTACCACATGTTATGACAACTTCGTTTGCTGTACCCAATGTCAACTTCGCAACTAGTATAAACCAGTTTTAAAGTTGTACTGGAATCTCCGTGGAAGGAAAATAAGAGCAATGAATACAGAGTCTTATAAGAAGAACAGACCTTATGGCTTTAATTCTGCCGGTTTTTTTAATTGGGCAACTCAACACCAGGCTGCGCGCGCTGTACTCCTGTGCCGTTCCTTTACGTGAAATCCCCCCCTTCAACCTAGCATCTACGGCGAAATCAGCGTTAATTTAAGGATAGCGCGCCGCCGTTTACACGCCCCTGGACCTAACCAAACTGGTTGATATGCTATAAAACGTATATATTCGGCTTCTGTATGAAATGCAGAATCCAACAATATGAATATTTTTTAGTTTGTGAAATATATGTAATTTACAAGTTGGAAACTTTTAATTTTTTATTTAGTCTGACATTAAAAAGTTACTAAGCGAGAAATTTTTTTATTTTTGGGTCAGAAACAAACTTTCAGCGGGAAAGTTGTTGACATTTAGATGAATTTTATCATGTAATTGAGTAATTTACGATTAAATGTTTTGATCGTTGGCAATTGAATTAATAGTGCCTTGAAGAAATTCACTTTGAGTCTCGAGCTCTCTTAATTCATCGTTCGGTCTATGATTTACTATATTTCGGTCTAGTTCGGTCTATTTTTTACTTAATATTTGTTAAGCACATAGTTGTGAAATCTTATAATTTTTTACACTCTATAGAATTAAACATAACCATTATTTCGTCCAGCAATGCTGAAGTATTCTATGATGCTTGTTTTTCTAAACAAGATATATTATTTTAAATCACGATTAAATAAATAATGTAATGCTAAATATTTTAAAATAGAAAATTACTTTTTTAACCTATACTGTACTCATAAAATACGTAGGCTATTCAACAGTAATAAACACAACATCTTGCGAAACTTTCGATTCTAAACTATATTAAAGGCGCTAGATCGCAGAGCGAGGAGTCTACTTATTTTGAGCCCCAGACTTCTTTGGGGTCATTAACAAAAATTAATATCGAGCTGTTTTATTATTATATTATTAGTATAATCCAGTTTGTAATTTACTTTCTCTTCAATAAATTTCATGGCCGCATAAATATTAAATCAAATTGAATAAAAATTATGAATACATTTGTTATCCTGTACATTCATTTGTAACAGTGCTATGGAATTGCTATTTAAAAAAAATAAAAAAAGTTGATTTATAATAAAAATAAATTAAGAATGAATTTATAAAGGTAAATGTAAATTATATAATTAATTAAAAGTAACCCTCTAAGTTTTCGCCGTTAACATTATACAATGACGTTAAAGTGTGGCCAACGTGAACGTTAGAACCAGAATGTACTCTAGAATTTGAATCAAAAGGTCATGCAACAATAATTTTTGATGGTTTAAAATGTAATTTTAGTCAGATTTTTCGCTATCCTACCCATGTTATCAGCCTTGGAAAGGCAGAATTGGCAGAATTGTAAAAAATTGATTTTGCACATCGTTTAATGTATAAAATTTTACAACTATGTAACGCTCATTGGAATATTAGTTAATAAATTAATCGGTAGTAGCTCCTAGACAAGACAAAACTTTCTGATATGTAAGATACGAGAGTTTAATGTTTATGGATTATTGACCGACCTGGAAAGAATATCTACCTTTTATTAAAACAAAATTTTTAACGTGAACGAGCTTTCGTCCACAGCCAAAATACCTTTTTTATGAATGATTTAATAGGCCTTATTAAATATTTTGGCCATGTTCGTTCAATACATTCAAGTAATTTAAAATCCAAACAACGTATAGAATGAGTCATTACATTCCAATAAACATTTAAATACTTTTTTTGGAAACATTAATGAGGAAAATTGATATTTAAGTAAACTTAATATACTGTAATTACAAAACTACAAGCTAATTAATCACGGCCCGTCGGCATGGCCCACGGCTACCTGATAATCAACAATTAAACTTTTACCTTTGAATAAGCATAGAAAGAGTCCTATGGGTTTTAAAAATTAGGCTAACTTTAAATTAACTGTGCAAATGTAAGTATTTCTCAACTACTTTCTCAAAGACAAATTTACCAAACCAATAATAATAAAAAAAAAAAAAAAACGTTCTCGCAGACCAACCTTTTCATGTGATTAATTTGAAAGAAATTGCTTCGCAATGTTTTTACATATTTTTCATAACGATCATGGATCTAAAATTAAATTAACACCGTTTTTATTTTCATTTAGGCCTAGTGGTAGCCCAATTTTTACTATGAAAGATTACAATTTTCAATGTGAACGGTTATTTTTTTGCAATGAAACGCTGTAATTTAGAATTGGTGGTTTAGCGGCGGTGGCTGGAGGGGGGATGTAGTGTAACTGGAACAGCCAGATGTGTGTAGTCCATACTTTGGAACAGCCAACTCTCGACGCAACCTGGTGGTGAGTTGCCCAATTAATTACAACAATGAGAGGCGTGGGGGCGCGTAGAGCAGTCGGAACAGCCAACGCTCAGCGCAGCCAGGTGTTGAGTTGCCCAATTAAAAAAAACGGCAGAAAATTTAACATGGGGTCTGTTCTTCTTATAAGACTCTGTATTCATTGATAAGAGTGGGCAAAGGGATAGAGCCTGCGCAGTCAAGTGGCCGTTGCGGTAAATACCGGAATACAGTTCGCATTGCTGCACGACTATTCTTAGGTCTCGTGGGTCAAAAATCCATCGTGCAATGTTTCATCTGCTCCCATTTTGTGCGTTTATTTAAAGTCGGATAAAGGTAAGAGAGGTTTCAAATCAAAGATTTGGCCTATTTCGCCCAGTATCAAAGAGGATTTTAAAATATTTTGAATGCATATCAAGCTATTTTGGATTATGGATGGTATGATGGGTTTTAAGTTGATCAATTTAAGTCATTATAGCTTAACATGGGTTCAAAATTTTGTTTAATCCAAAAGAAATAGCTCAAGTCTTTATCTTTGATTTAAAAACTCTCTACCTTTTATCAGACAACAAATAAAGGCATAAAATGGGAGCAGGTGAAACACTCCATGATGTTCTGAGAGGCTCCGCTCTACTTGACCCTGAATTGGCTCACTACCTAATGCCACCTCGCGGCCGTAGCGCTAGGCGAGTTTGATGGCTGCAGAGGTTTACTAGAATCATGTTTTAAAACTAATTTAGATAGATTGGCTCTTAACTTCTTCTAGAAGTAGAAAGAAGGATCTATTTTTTGCGATTATAAAATTCTAAAATCAACTGTTTTCCATATTTTTAAATGAAGTTTTCAATTTTTTTTTTTTTTTAATTTAATTAAAAAGTGTAACCGAGGAAAATTAGTGGACATCTTCTTCTTTAATATGACTTTTTTGTAGCTCTGCGCTGAAATTAGAAGGAGATAACAGGCTTCTCAAAACCCCTTGCTTTTAGGTGGCGCGCCAGGGGAAGACTGGAGCCTTAAGTTAAAACATTGACCATAGAATTCGCGTTCTATAGTCAACGGTTAAAGTCACAAACGTGGTTTTGATCAAAGGTCAGAGTGTTCATTATGGCCCTAGGAGTATTTTCAAACAAAATGTTTGGTTTTGTATCAAAATGTGCTCAAACAAAAATTTTCAGGTGAGGGTGTACCTAACAAATTTACTAAAAAAAAAAAAAAAAAAAACTCGCAGTAGACTACGAGTTCGGCTACGGCTCGAGTTCATCAGACTCATAAACGTGTTAGCCATGTGTGTTTGTTAGAAGAGCGAAATTCAGCTTCTTCAACATTTCAGGGTATATTTTACCACCTATACAAAAAATCCATCTATAATATGTCTAAATGTTGTGATTGAAATAAAAGTTTTGCCGAAATTTAATTATTGAAACAAAAACACACAGCACTCCAGAAAGTGATGATTGATGATATTTTAACGCAACGTTCCTATCGATAATTTTCGGAACCACCTAACTCTGCGTGAAAAACTTGGAGATTTCCTCTGAAAAATGGCACTACAATCATTACTGTAGACTTTCTCAATTGGATTTATATAAAATTTAAAATATGTAAAGTCCCTTTTGAAACACTCGGTAGTGTATAACTGTAATAGAGGACTAGAGACGACCATGCTACAAGCCTTTACCTCCAGTTTGTTAGCCACTGGAGAATTGAGTCGACAGATTTATCTAATCATTGTATAAAATTTCAATTTGATTCAAAACTGATAGTAAACTGTGAAACCTGTCAGTAAAAATTGAACATTAATCAAAAATTAAATTTCAATACGTTTAATCAGTTTTGTTTGTTGGGGGCGCCGCATAATTGTAAATGCAACATCAACCCTGAACTCGTATTGCATAACTCTATCTGGTAGGAGCCGTTTATTAATTTGCGTCGAGAGCTGTGCAGTAGTTTTAATATATTATATTGTTAACAATTTATTTGCGCTTACAATACGAAGTCATATGTTTAGTTGTTGTATACACTTTAACAATTTTTCGACTGCGTTCAACCGAGTAAAACACTAATTGGTTGCTCTGATGCTACATTATACAACAATAAAACTAACTATAGTCCGTTTTTTTAAACCTGATCCTCCGAGAGAGAGATGGTGGAGGGGGTTTGTTTATACTTGCTACCATCCCATTGGCTGAAGCCTTTTGGTTTTTTTTGTTGTTTTTTTTGTTGTTTTTGTTTTATTTCACTGTTGCATACCAGCTGGTAGTTATACATCACAACATAATGTGTATCAGTTTTACAATATTATTGGTAGCAGTTTTTTTTTTAATCAGTTTACTTTAGAACTGTTACTTTTTAACAAGGAATAGGTTTGGCTTAAAAATATAACAGCTGACTAGGAGTTACTGAAAGATATTATAACTTATTTAAAACGTTATTTGAGGAAATCTGATACTCGACACACGTTTGTCACGAGTTTAAATGTGTTGTTTACAGTTTAAATTTTTTGTTTACAGTTTAAACACCTCCCCCACCCCAATTTTCTCGAGGAGGATCAGGTTTAAAAAACGGACTTTAGTGTTGACTTTAGTGTTGACTATAGTCTTGTATTGATACAATACAAATGTTACTTTTAGTTCTAAATAAATGACATCCGACCAATCCAATATTGTGAGTCCAATATTGTGATCTGTAATCACCAAAACAACACGTATTTACAGCTAATTATTAACACATGTTAAAAATGCTTTAATCAATCCCAATATTATTTAATTGGGCAATTTTGAGATTTCAATGGTGGATAGCGCCTTCATTTTCAGTCCGATTCTCATAAGTTTTTGGCAGAAACAACTACAGACCAAGCCCTATCCAACGACACCAAAAACTTTAAAATCGGTTGAAAATTGTAGGAGGAGTTCTCAAGACAAAAAACCCTTAACGTATTAAATAAGTATAGATAGATAGATACTGGGTTTTAATAAGATACAGTAAGGTTTCCTATAAAATTGTATATATATTCTCACAGACAGTAAAAGTAAGTATTTAAAAATTACAACTGATTAGTCATGACAGTTTTCATTCCACTGAAAAGGTTACTGTTTTCAATAAACTCTAGAGTGTCTCGACTTAACAAAAATAATATTTGAGAGAGAATCCCAATAGTACAATGTTAGAGGTGGTCTTACATAATGATCTAGAATAAAGCTAAGATTCAACTCATTGGTATAATTTTACTCATTGTGATTTTTTGGCATTTTTTACATTCCTAAGAAAATAAACCTGCCAAAACTCAGGTTCTCCCGTCTCATTGAAAATATAAAGAATTAATAGATGGAAACGAAACTATTTGAGCTACTAGATGCAATGATACGGTGCCAATGCAGTCATTTTATCTCATTACTCCTCTACAGCCAGTTAAAACCACACCATCATTTTATTAATCCATGTACTCTACTTTAACCTAAACTATTTCACGTATCCACGCTTACAAGAAAAAAGCGTTTTTAATTTATACTATCGTTTGTTTTTTTGCTTCATTCAACTTAATAACATTCCTTCAATTGTTGAAAAAATATAAAAATGTGACACAAAAACCAAAAAGATCTCTTTTAAAGTTCGATTTTCTTACAGCCAAATTCAGCATTGAATATTTTGTTACTCATTCCTGTACAACAGTAACTTATTAAATAAACAATACTATAGTCAGTTTTTTTAAACCTGATCCTTCACGAGAATTTTGGGGTGGGGGAGAGATTTAAACTGTAAACAAAAACTTTGAATTGTAAACAAAACGTTTAAACTCGTGACAAACGTGTTCGAGTATCAGATTTCCTCAAATAACGTTTTAAATAAGTTGTAATGTCTTTCAGTAACTCCTAGTCAGCTGTTATATTTTTAAGTCAAACCTATTCCTTGTTAAAAAGTAACAGTTCTAAAATAAACTGGTTAAAAACAACTGCTACCAATAATATTGTAAAACTGATACACAGTATGTTGTGATGTAAAATTACCAGCTGGTATGCAACAGTGAAATAAAACAAAAACAACAAAAAACCAACAAAAAAACAAAGGTCTCCAGCCAATGGGATATTAGCAAGGATAAACAAACCCCCACCACCATCTCTCCCTAGAAGGATCAGGTTTAAAAAAAACGGACTATATAATAGTCTTCTTGTTGCTCGAAATCGACCAATTTATTTTGATACAATACAAAAAAATTTTTTTGTTCTAAATCAACGATATCCGACCAATCCAATATTGTGAATATCAGTAAACACAAAAAACTACACGTATTTACAGATGAACATTAACAGACATAATTATTCAACCCAAACCCAATGTTATTCTAATGGGGAAATTTCAGATTTAATTTAGTGTGTGTCCGATTTTCATAAATTTTTGGGAAACAACAGACCAAGCCTTATCCAACGAGACCAAAAACTTGAATATCAGTTGAAAATTGGAGGAGTTCTCAACACAAAAAAAACCCTAGCATATTAAATAAGTATAGATGGATATTCCTCATAAACTCTATTTTTAATTTCAAAATTTATTGTTAAAGTTTTTGTATTTTAACTCCGAAGAAAACTAGACATTATATGACAAGTTTTACATCAAACTCATTAAAATGGATTTAGTTTGATGTTAACTAGGTATTTAAGTCTCTAAAAACCTCACCATCTCAAGCTTTATCATTTACTAAATTTATGAAAAAACTGTTCTAGAGGTATAAAATATAAATTATTTCTTTATCTTCTAGTTAAAATGCCTAAATTTTCCATCCCCCCCCAAGTTCCTAATTAATACCTGAAACTATTAGCACTTTTACTGCCTTCAAAGCGTATATTCTCAATATAATCGTAGTACCTTATCATAAAGGTATTTATCGATGTTTTGGGAACATTTCAGTGCTATTTTAGACAAATATTAAACTAGGAATTAACATAAGCTATCTTAGGCCTCTATCTAATAAAAGAAGTGTAATGACTTTTATTCTTATGCCGGTTTTTATCTTATTGCATTCCGAGTTGTATATTTTTAACCACTTTTAATGGGAGCGGGTTTAAAATAATACATCGAAGAGAGTTCTTAACGCCACATAACCTATTTAAAGAATCAAATATTCGCCAGTCAGACATAAAGAGATTTAAATAAAGAGTAGGCATCGGAATAGGAGCGTCTAAAACCATCAGCAATTGGTACATTAACCCAGATAACTTGTTTGTCAGTAGGCTAGGTTGTCAGAGGACGACTTTCGCAATATATTTCATCGCTGTTAAATTGAAATTTTCGATATTTAAATGTAATATGTAATTTTTAAGTGCTTATTTGCATTGTCTTTGTGCATTTTAACATATAAGCTGTTTATTATATTATTATTAATAATGAAAATTTAAAATTAGAAATTTTTTTTTTATAAATAACCTTTTCTTTTAACCTAAATTTTGCAATTTATGGTACTATCTGTGTATAGTGTAACCTTAATTACAATAGAATTAGTGTATTAAAAATGACTTATGTTAAATCAAATATACAGAGAAATAATACATGTTATAGCCAGGGCAATTTTATACAACTTACAGAATTAGACGTTTTCATTCCTCTTGCATCTTTATTACATAAAAAATTTTTGGTAGAATATTTTAGATGTCCACTCAAACACTACGACATTTGAGAGAGCCTTGTAAAAACACTGAAAACATGCCTCCATATTCCCTTGTTTCAGACAGTTTTTTGAATATTTATTGGTAAAATTTATGTTTTATTGTAGACTAGCTGTTGCCCGTCACGGCTTCGCCCGTGGTTGAATTTATTTTATAGGTAATAAAATCTTTTTAAAGAGCAACGAAATCTACTTCCTTAAGAATGACATTGAAACAATGAAGTGGTGTGAGTGGAGCTCTGAAGGAATTTCGCAAAACCTGTTCTATGAGCAAATAGGAACGACCATATCAAATTTCAACCCCGTAGGCCTTACAGTCATATTGAAGTCATGTGGGGCGAAGCCCTAAAGAACATAAAACACTACATGTGCAAAACTGCTTCTTAGTGAACAGCTATGAGCAAAGAGGAATGTCCATGCCAAATTTAAAACACGTTGGCCCTCCATTAATTTTGAAGTCAGGTGGGGTGGAGCCCTAAAGAACCTCACAAACTATATTTACAAAACCATTTCGTTGTAAGCACCTGTTAGCAAAACGGAACATCCACGTTAAACTTATAACCCATAGAATCTATGGTAATCTTTAGGAAAAAAAAAGATTACCAAAGAAATTACCTAAAAGATTACCTAAAAGAAATTTGCAAAATTATCTTAGTAAGTAACTATAAGCAAAGAGGAACATCCGATTCAAATTTAAACCCTGGAGGCCCAAAAGTAATTTTGTAGTCCTGTGGGGCGGAGCCCTAGAGAACTTCGAAAACTGTATTTTTAAAACTGTTTCTTAGTAAGCACCCATGAGCAAAGAGAAACGTCCATGTCAAATATCGACCACGGAGGCCCTGAAGTAATTTTGAAGTCATGTGGGGTGGAGCCCTAAAGAACTTTGAAAACGGTATTTGCAAAACCGTTTCTTAGTGAGCACCCATGAGCAAAGAGAAACGTCCATGTCAAATATCGACCCCGGAGGCCCAAAATTAATTTTGAAGTCATGTGGGACGGAGCCCTAGAGAACTTTGAAAACTGTGTTTGAAAAACTGTTTCTTAGTGAGCACCCATGAGCAAAGAGAAACGTCCATGTCAAATATCGACCCCGGAGGCCCTGAAGTAATTTTGAAGTCATGTGGGGTGGAGCCCTAAAGAACTTTGAAAACGGTATTTGCAAAACCGTTTCTTAGTGAGCACCCATGAGCAAAGAGAAACGTCCATGTCAAATATCGACCCCGGAGGCCCAAAATTAATTTTGAAGTCATGTGGGACGGAGCCCTAGAGAACTTTGAAAACTGTGTTTGAAAAACTGTTTCTTAGTGAGCACCCATGAGCAAAGAGAAACGTCCATGTCAAATATCGACCCCGGAGGCAATGAAGTAATTTTGAAGTCCTGTGGGGCGGAGCCCTAAAGAACTTCGAAAACTGTATTTGCAAAACCGTTTCTTAGTGAGCATCCATGAGCAAAGAGAAACGTCCATGTCAAATATCGACCCCGGAGGCCCTGAAGTAATTTTGAAGTCATGTGGGGCGGAGCCCTAAAGAACTCCGAAAACTTTATTTGCAAAGTCGTTTCTTAGTAAGCACCCATGAGTAAAGAGAAACGTCCATGTAAAAAATCGACCCCGGAGGCCCTAAAATAATTTTGAAGTCCTGTGGGGCGGAGCCCTAAAGAACTTCGAAAACTATATTTGCAAAACCGTTTCTTAAGGAGCATCCATGACCAAACCAAACGTCCATGGCAATTGTCAACCCCGGAGGCCTTAAAGTAATTCTGAAGTCCAGTGTGGCGGAGCCCTAAAGTGCTTAAAAAACTATATTTTTCAAAACAGTTTCTTAATAAGTATCTATAAGCAAAGAGAATCGTCCATGTCAAATTTCAACACGTAGGCTATACAGTAACTGTGAGCTTCTGTGCGGCGGAGCCCTAAAGGGGATGTTTAAAGGAATTATTTATTTATTTATTTTAGCACCTAAGAAAAAAGAGATCACTCCAAATTTCAACCGTGCAGGTTTCCTAATTTGTATTTAAAATTGGCCATGCGGATCACGTTGTGAAATTTTGAAGGCCTGTGGGGCGGAGCCCTGAAGGAATTTTGTTAAATCATATCTTAGTAAGCATCTAAGAGGCAAGATGAACCTGTGTTTAAAGTTTCAAGTAAATTCGTTTGGTAGTTCCTGAGATTTCAGGAGTCAGTCAGTAATCACTCCCCGTCAGGTTAGCTTGGTCGCTATGCTCACTCGCCGCAACTATCCTCTAGTTTTTTATTACCAATCTTCCCCCAATAATTTAAATGAGAACAACTGTTTACAAAATTAATATTCCTTAATGTAATCATATGTTCCAATACAAAAATGTTGCTTCCATAAGAATAACATGGTAACTTTGAAGACGTGTGGGGCGGAGCCCTGAAGGAATTTTGCAAAATCGTTTCTTAGTGAGCACCTAGGAGGCAAGACGAACCTATTTTCAAAGTTTCAAGTAAATCCGTTTGGTAGTTTCTGAGATTTCGTGATGAGTCAGTGAGTGGGATTTCGCTTATATATATATAGACTAGCTGTTGCCCGTCACGTTCGCCCGTGCTGAATTTGTTTGTAATCTCTTTTAAGACCTACAAAAATCTTCTTCCTTAAGATATACATTAAGATTAATACATTGAAATTGTGTGAGCGGGGCACATATGAGCAAAGAGGAACGATCATGTCAAATATTAACCCCGTAGGCCATAGAGTAACTTTTAAGTCCAGTGGGGCGGAGCCCTACAAAAACTATATTTCCAAAACCGTTTCTCGGTGACTTCCTATGAGCAAAGAGAAACATCCATGTCAAATATTAACTCCGTAGGCCATAGAGTAGTTTTTAAGTCTAGTGGGGTGGAGCCCTAAAGGACTTCAAAAACTATTATTCCAAAACAGTTTCTTGGTACTGTACCTTTGAGTAAAGAAGAATGAAACTTAAAAATTTAAACCCCGTAGGATCTATGGTAACTTAAAGGAACGTCCATGTCAGTTTCTAACCCCGTAGGCTATAGAGTAATTTTTAAGTCCAGTGGGGCTAAATGAATTAAAAAAACTATATTTCAAAACAATTTCTTAGTGACTACCTGTTAGCAAAGACGAACATCCATGTCAAATTTCAACCCCGTAGGCTATCTAGCAGTTTTTAAGTCCTAAGGGGCGGAGCCCTTAATTAGTTCAAAAACTATATATGCAAATCCGTTTCTTTCTACCTTTGAGTAAAGAGAAATGTCCTCGTCAAATTTTAACCCGTAGGATCTATGGTAACCTAAAGGTTCTGTGGGGCGGAGCCCTAAAGGAAATTCGCAAAATCGTTTCTTAGTGAATGCCCATGACCAAAGAGGAACATCAATGCCAAATTTAACCCAGTAGGCCATAGGGTAATTTTTAAGACCAGTGGGGTGAAGCCATAAAGGACTTCAAAAACTATATTTAAAAAACAGTATTTGTTCAATTCATATACAGTAATACATGAAGCAAATCACACTCCATTAGTTTAATAATTTTCTATAATTATTATATCTTTTCAATATTTGTATTTTAATTCACATGCCATTGTTTATAACATTCTTTACTCTTGTTTTGAATATACCTCCATCTCATCTCTCTTTTCAAGGTCTTAATTTTCTTTTAATAATTTACCTCAGGTCCTTCGAGTATTTTTATTGGTTCCCTTCCAGTATCTAGTATCTTAGTGAATGGCTATGAACAAAGATGACCGACCGTCTATGTCAAAAATTAACCCTGTAGGGTCTATAGTAAATTTGATGTTATTTGGGGCAGAGCCCTGAAGGAAATGTGTAGACCACTTTTTATTGAGCACCTATGACCAAAGAGATTACTCCAAATTTCAACCCCGCAGGCCCTATAGTTAATAGATTTGATGTTTCTTTCAAATCGTATTGTAATTGGCCATAACTGTAACATTATATTTAAATTTCGAAGACATTTGGGTTGGAGCCTTGAAGGGATTTTTGTGAAAGCGTTCCTTATTGAGCCCCTATGATCAAAGAGGAACTTCCATGCCAAAATTCAACCCTGTATGTCCCAAAAGTAATTTTGAAGTCCCGTGGGGCCAAGCCCTAAAGATGCTTTCAAAAGCGATTCTTAGTGAGCACTTATAGGCAAAGTGTGTCTTCCATTTCAAATTTCAACCCCTTAGGTCATCTGGATTTTCATAATCGTTGTTCCCTAGATTTATATTTAAAATTAGTGATAAGAATAATATTAGACCAAAATTGAAATCGTGTGTGGCAGAGCCCTGATAGAATTTGTAAAACAGTCTCTTAGTGAGTACGTACGTATGAGCAAAGAGGAACGTCCACGTCAAATTTCATCATCATAGATCATATAGTTTTTCATATTCGTAGTTTCCTAGATTCGAAATAAAAATTAGCAATGAATAACATTAGATAGAAATTTAGAAAAATCCTATGTGGCGATGCCCTGGTTGAATTTTTCAAGCCCGTTTCTTGGTGAGCATTTTTAACATAGAGGAACGTCCATGGCAAATTTCAACCCCCTATACCCTATGGTTGAAAGATTTGACGATACTGAGTGAGTGGTATTTGACAAAGTAGATTAAACCTAACCTAACCAAACAAAACTAGAACTAACAAACATTTTACACCAGTTAAATTGTTTACAAAGAAAAAAATATTGTCATATGGTTACGTCATCCTTTAAATGTATTATTTCACTAACAGCTGATAGCTTTGAATCTTCAACACCAACAGCTGTAGTCGTGGTCAGGCTTATTGGCGGGTGGATAAATCAGCTGATGCAACCTATTACCTTAGTAAACTGTTTCCAAAAGGTAATAGTAACTGTTTTTATTGGAATTATAATGTAACTGTTTGTAACTATTGATTTTTAACGTTGCAGCTTCTCTTGCACATTTATACTATTTTTCTAGATTCTTTTTATTTTGGCCGAATGGTTTTATAAATTATTGCTTGTTTATCAAGTGAAACAGATGGAAGGATCCATAATGATTATATTAGGGCAGATTCAGGATTATCTTACCTTAAACATACGTTTAAGGAAAACATTGACTTAGGCTATATAGGAAACATAAAATGTGAGGATACGTGTTATGAGTTGTAGGCCTATAGGATAAAGACTACCTAAAAAAGTTTTTTTTTTAATTTTCATCTTTCTCTAAAACTGACAAAATGTTGTCTAATGAGACCACACCAAAGACATAATTAGGCTATATAGTTTAAGTGTGTGGTGTGAAAAAGAAATAGGCTAAGAAGCTAAGGAAGTAGTGGAGAAACGCGGGAGCTGGCTCAGTTCAAGGTCACCTGAGCGATGACGTCATCGAGGTCAATGACCCCACCGATGACGTCATCGATGACGTCATCGATGACGCAATCGATGACGTCATCACCAATTACGTCATTCTGTGACGTCACACCCATGACGTTGCAGAAATGACGTGGCGATGACGTCATCACCCCTTACGTCACCATTATGACGTCATCGATGTCACAAAGGTCAAGGTCACGCTGAAACCTAAAATTTTTTGGCACTTTTGCTGTTTCTCGCACTACGCTCCGAGTTTCAGTCAGGTTTCAATGACCTTGACAACTTGGAGCGAAATTAGACGAGAAACAGCAAAAGTGCCGAGGGAACTCAAAGTTTGCAACGTGACTCTGCCTAAACCGTCATGTGACACCGCTCGAGTGACCTTGAACCGATACGACTCCCGCGTTTCACCATTACTGCAACCGCGATGCGCACCCCACGACAGCCACCGAGCGACTGACTGTCCAGCCCCGCGCACTCTAGGTATATGGGAAGTGGTGGGGGAACTGTGATGACCTCGGGAAACTTGAAAATGTCAAGCTAGGTAGCACCGTTTTGGTGCTACCTTAAATTTACATGTTAAAGTGTGATGACCTTGAGGTTGACTGTGAACCTGGGACTTAGGATTGTCTTTAACAGCTTGACGTTTTTGCCAGAGTTTAAGTGTGGTGACCTTGAACTGGTTAAAATCAAAACTGCACAGCAGACTGCACAACACGGATGTGCACACTACGACAGCCGCCGAGCGACTGACCTCCGGGCCCTGCGTACTCTAGATATATGGGGAAGTGGTGGGGGAAATTTCAAGGTCATTCAAACGGAGTTTTAAAAAAGTCAAAGAGTAGAAAGACTACTCTTGTGAGTCTATAGCGATTTCATTGATAGTGAGTGCTTCTGTATGCCAAGTTGATCTGTATTGACACGCTCCTAAATAATGTTTGCAAAAACCTGCAAAATGATTGTTGCACAATTTGCAGCCAGTTAGCTGTTTTAGTTTGAATTCAATGCAACGTTCAGGGCAACAAGTGTACTTATGCCCTCTCATTTGGTACACATGGAATGTCTTCAACTTCGGTTTCGGCTTCTTCCAAGACTTGCACTTACACATGCACTGACTAAAAGCTTCACATGTTCTACAAGCCAGGCCATCCACCACATCAATGCCATTCGGCCATGAAAAACATTTCTGTTCGCAACAGTAGTTGAGTTGACTCTCCATGTTGCTGCGGTGAAGGTGCGCGATGAAATGATGCTGTAGTCAGTGAGAGTGCACCTTAAATAAACTCAGTGGAGGGGGAAAGGTCAAGGTCATTCAAACGGAGTTTTAAAAAAGATGACTAGTCGTCCTCCTCGTCCGTCGTACTTGGAGAGCTGTCAGACGAAGAGCCCCGTGCAGGTGCTCTCCAGATGAAATGTATATCTATTTGAAAGCGCAGGCCTGGATCTTGTACCATCAACTCCTTTAATCTATTACATACCAATTCCACTTTGTACACATTGTTAATAATCAACACCCAAGGCTTCGGCTGAACATAACGTGTAGTTGAGTCAGCCTCGCAGACAGTTACACCTTCCGGTGATATTGGAGTGTATAAATGTGTAAAATCTCGTTGCTGAGGCTGGCTTGAAGTTGAAGGTTCTGTGCCGACCCTGGTTGCATCAAAATTCAAATCCATTCTACATTCAAGAGGTCCAGGGTTCCCGTTGAATACATTGAGTAATTTTTGATACAAGACTTCCACTTCTGTCGCATCCTGTAAATGAACAGTCCACCGCAAGGGAAATGCTTCGTCCGTAGTGGAGCCAACTTGAGAAAGAGTTCCTTCCGCCATGGCAGCCAAGCAAGGAATGAGGTGAGCTGCAGTCAGTTGTAACATTATTGAAAAGTAGAGGGGGAAATTTCAAGATCATTTAAATTGGGTTTTAAAAAAAGGAAGGAGTGGAGGGGGAAAGTTCAAGGTCATCCAAATGGAGTTTTAAAAAAGGAAAACCTAGAAAGTAACATTGAAATCTTCCAACTGATGGTGGCGAGCGTTTTCTTCTGCAACCTTGCCGACGCATGTAACTATGCCGTACAGTATGAACAGTACAACCATGATAAGGCCGAACAACAAAAGATAGCCGTTTACTATCATGATATTTTCTGAGTGGATCTGCTTTCTTCTTATCGCCCTCTCTTGCATCCTCTTCTCTAACTCGTGTACGAAGTCACAGCATGCGTGAGGACATCTTTCATCTGTTGGTAGGTTAGCCATTGTTGATGTTGTAGGTTTGGCCGTTGAAGAAGGAATGAGGTATCTAATTATGTTGTCTCATGTATATCAACAGTGAAGTGGTGGGGGTAGCGAATCAGTGGAGGGGGAAGTTTCAAGGTCATTCAAATTGTGTTTTAAAAAAACCCTATCTTGTTACTGAGCATATATGTCAGTAACAAGATAGGTGGCTTTGCTCTTTTCACTTCTTTAATATAATAAAGAAATAAACATATTCTACAATTGTAAGGACAAGGAAGACAACCGCTAGTCAGCTGAAGTAATCCAAGTTGTCTGGTTCGGTCTTCATCGACGCCGGTGAGGAAGCTGTCGTTGAAGAGGAATGTCCAGGCTCTTCCTTCGGCTGCCGAAGATTCCGTATATTGCAAGCGTAGACTTGCACGTTTATACGGTAGCCTCTTGCCACCATCAGCTGCAACTCCTTGTACAAGTCGTTCAGCTCCTGTTGCGTTTTGATCGTCACCTCCTCATAGCTGGCACAGCTTACGTTCAGAGACATACTGATGTTGTTCGGTTGGCTGCTGGAGTTGAAATGAAGACGAGGCACAGCACTTGGAGGTATATGAAAAAGTGGTGGGGGTGTTTTGCATTCAAGCAAGTTTGACTTGTAGCGTGGTGGTGGGGGTAACTGTGAAATGCAAAGGTCAAAGGTCAAGGTCACCCGCGAAGTTTAAAAAAAAATGCAACATATCAATATGTGACAAACTTCACATATTGATATGTTGCATTTTTCGTCTTTTTGTATTCTTTTTTGTCTTTTATGGTTTATTTATTTATAAAACATTACAATAACATATGTACAACAGTAAAACTTAAATCTAACACTGCTGCTTGTCGGCGATGTGGATGGTCAACTCGGTGGAATTGCTACCCGTGCAACCGTGGGAAACCAGGTAGAGACAGCCGGGTTGGATGGAGCGCAGATCCTCGTTCTGGAGGAGATGGACGAACCGTTTCGGCAGGTAGACTTGGAACTTGGGCTCATCCCCCGGAGTGAATGGTGCCTCGCTAAGACTGCAGCAGATGGCCTCTCCAACTGTAGTCTCCATCTTCTTCATGGCGTGGATAATGTAGTGCTTCTCGTCTTTAAGTTCGGAACACTTCTTGACGGGTAGTATGGTAGATTTGGAGTGAGCATTGAACTGCTCAACCAAAGTTTGCAGGAACTGGTGAGATGCCATGGTCAAGTTATAGATCGTCTTCTTCGTCTTCTTGCTGGGAGATGTTGTCGTCTCGGAATCTCGAGTAATACTCATGCCAGGTCCCGGTCTGCTCCTCACTTATATAACCCCCGTTACCCCCACCACTCCCCATTTCCCCACTTTGAAGGTAAGATGCGAGTTTATAGGCGTTTTTTAAAGCGCAATGTCTATCTTTTTCATGTTCTGGACTTTTAGTACAAATACAAACATTTTCCATCGTATACTTGTAGTTTTTATCCAAATCCACATCATTAACCGGAACATGAGTAAATCCTTCGATCCATCTTTTCTTTTCCAGCCCCTTTGTGTAAATATTGGTAAACTTGTCTGAAAAGTGATGCATAATGTGATACAAGTCCGTGTAACTTGTAAAACCATCATACCAATCGATATGATGGAAGTGTTTTGAAATCCATCTGTTGGTAGTAGCGGCTTTACTGGTTAAAGATGAATAAGAACATGGTGGTTTAAATAAAAACGAATAAGGAACACTTGTATTGATGTCGAAAAACACAAGTTCTTTTATGATAAATCTATCATCATTACCCCGAAACGCTTGGAACTCAATTATACCAGGTTTGGACTTTACTTGTTCTTCTTCCTTGTCCATTGCGAAGATCACTCGTCTGCTCATGACGAAGTCCAAAGGTCAACTGATTTCCACACCACGGTAGGTACGACTTTTATACCCGGCCGTACAGTTGTTGGCGCGTTGGTGTATATTTAACGTGGGCACCGTCCCCGGTAGGCCTAACCCCACAAAGTGTTTGACATTGTTTTAAAAATTAACCCATTGCTGTGTAGTTAATTGTCATTTAGGTTTCCATCTTTACATTTTCCTTGTTTTCATTTTCATCACTAACACTTGATTCTTCTCCTCCTTCTTCTTCCTCTTTTTCACGTTTTACTGATTTCTTATGTAGTTGAGCGTACTTTTCCAATTGTCTCCACATTTGTACTTCATGAGGAACCCTATTGAATATAGAAGTATCTACAGGTCCGTACAATATAGGTGCGTCCGGTTGTTTGTCCAAAGTGTCTTCCAGATAATCTTTAATAATTGAACTTGAAAACACCAGTTGTCTCAAGTACCTCGTTATTGGTTCAGTTGCACAAGTTAGAATAAAAAACTCTTCTCGATTAAGTTGAATCTTGTTATCATGTCTTGTTGTGTCTCTAAACCGCAACTGATGATCACCACGATGTTTAACAATATCGATTTCCACATTTGAATCCAAAAGGCCTACTCTTGTCTTTCTTCCAAACATGTTACTACTTAAATAGCATTCTAGCAGATGCAAGTGTTTCATAAACGATTCCCAAGCAGTGTCCGTAAACAAAATCATTTTGGGTCCATGAGTTAAAATTACAGTAGGGGAATAATCTGTAGATTTCATAACACCGATTAAAACACTTTTGTCCAAACTGGAAGAGATTGGGTAAAATATTCGCAAGAATACCTCACTTAATATGTTAGGAGAAATATTATCTTCAATATCCCTTTTCCTCTTGTGTGCGTTCTTTCTTCTTTTACCTTTTTCCTCAATATTATTACTGGCGTGGAGTTGTCCGCAAGCGTTGTGTTCATCTCCCTCCGGTTGACCTTGAAGATCTAAAAAGTCGGATATCTCCTTCTCAATATCTACTACATTTTCTTGTGTACCACTAGGAGAAGCCATATTGAATAAGATGCTACCCATACAACAACAGGCAACAAACTGATGAGGAGCGAGCTGAACGCTCTGCTTTTATACTCGCGGAATGCATTGGAATGTAGGAAAACCGGTCTTTTACAATACATTTTTAACAATTCCAGTTAAAGGTGTGTATGTTACGATTTTATCATGTAGAATTAAACAGTATGCAGTTGTATTAGCTGATATAGGCGCGTTGAATTCCATTTCTATTTTTATATCTACACTTGATGATTTTACCGATTCATTTTGTTTAGAACAATCGATTACAACTATAGGGTAACCATCTAAGTATTTTTCTGGTGATAGTAAAGGTGCATTCGTTTTACCATAATATGAACTTTGGAATCTTGCATACATATCGTACAATATGCTGTACTTTTTATTAGCGAATGACACATTTAAATTATCGTATGGAAAAAATTGTGAATTTAAATAAACTTTAATATTTTTCAAGTTGCAATGATCAAATTGGCCTGCATGTTTGGTGATGGTGTCTCTTCTGCCTGTTTGTAAACCAAATATAATATACCTGGCTCGTTCCACATAATTAGATGTTTTAACTGTCCAAGTGTGTCGATCCGTAGTTGGCAAGCTGGGATGTTCATGAAATTCCCAACTTCTAAAAGGAATTACAATATCACGATCAGCCTTTAACTTTCTTAATAGTAGCATTCTATGCTCGTCAGCTAATTTTACATGTGGAACTCTCCATACAATTTTGTCTAATGTTAATTTCCATTCTAAAGTTGCATCTGTTGTACCGTCTGGAGCTTTAATAATATCTTTATCGTTTGAAGATCTCAACAAAACTAATTCTTGTTTAACGTTTAATATTATTTTCCTATAATCTTCAGCAAAACCAAGCAACAAACGTAACGGAATATGAAAATCAAAATTTCCATTTGTATCTGGAGTGATTGTGTCTTTTGCAGGTAAAACCCATCCTGCAGGTTGTATTAAATTGGTTTCATTAGGTGATATAGATGTTAATCCCTTTAAAGTTGTTGCAATACCTACTTTTTTAGTAGAATCAACTGTTACACCTGATATTTCATATCTAATTTCATCAAACAGGAAAGCCATGGGATTATTTATAAATGGAACTGTTGTACCAGTAGTAGTACCGTCCTTTTTAGTAACTTTTCCTTCAATATACAAGTAACTTTCACATGGTAGTGTGTAAATGTCTTGATTTTGTATGGGAATACGAATTTCATCGTTATTGTTTAATTTTGATGAAGTGTAAGGGTTGTGGGTGTGATATTCTTTTTCCCATAGGGTTTCGTCGAATGTTGGACCCTGCGCTATATCCAGTATATCCATAATCGGTTAATTGTAATCCAATTCTCTTTAAGAAACGAATGTTCTCGCGTGTTAACTCCTCCACAGCTGAAGAGCTACTAATGCGGTTTCCCGTAGGTTGTTCGCTTTTAAATATTAAACCCATGATTTTGTATTAAAGTGTCGATTTTAAATGTAATCTAACCGTAATAGGCTCTTCTCGGAAATCTATCAAGTTACCGTCTTGATCCAATACGTTCAACACGATGTCTGAAATGAAAGTGGTGTTCAACGGTAGATATACCAGGTTTTGTGGCTTTTCAACAATTTTAAATCCAGGTGGCACACTGGGGTAAAAAGTATGTATTATATGAGTATTTGCTCCATCTCTGTAAGCTCCTTGTATAATGTTACAAGTTATGTCTATACTATTGACTTTTAATATTGTTACAGTTTGTTTACCAGAATGTGTTTTATTTGGT
The DNA here is from genome assembly GCA_030545055.2 of Neoaliturus tenellus. Taxonomy (NCBI): domain Eukaryota; kingdom Metazoa; phylum Arthropoda; class Insecta; order Hemiptera; family Cicadellidae; genus Neoaliturus; species Neoaliturus tenellus. The sequence goes on along the minus strand of CM061534.1, from coordinate 149,709,690 downwards.
TCTAAAATTGCTCCATCTTTGGGAAATCCTAATAAATCACCAATTGAGTCTGACTTACTGAAATCTATATAATATTTTGAAGTAAGCTCAGCTTTCATTGTATTGTTATTACCTTTTAGCGTTATATTGTCTTTTCCCATTTTATTTTGCAAAAATTCATTAATATGATCAATTTCATAAGAACCTGTGGGTAGAGTGCAAACTTCCAAGTCTGTAAACTTCCCACTGGCATCTTTTCCTTTATAATAATGCAATAAGTTATTTTTACCTTCCGTAACATTGGGAATAGAGTTGTAAGTTGTAAAATCCAACAGTGCTGCCTCCCAAAATCTTCCTTTTTGCAAGCGTAACGCTGGAAAAAGGATACTTCGTAAAGTGGACGATTTTCCTGTTAATGATACCGTATAGGAAGACATCTCAATAGTGACTGATACTTTTAGCTAGGAATTCCAAACATAAATGGCCGCATATTGAAGTATTATCAGGTTGTTCTCTTTTATAGTTGTAATATATGTTTTTAGCAGATTTAAAGTAATGTTCAAGTTCTTTAGGTGGTGGCAAATTTCCAAAACTATCAAAATAATATACATTACTATTTAGTTTCTTATAACACACCCAATGGGTGCCGGACCCTTCAGTATTATCCAAATTTACGATTCCAGTCTCATTTTTCCATATTTTCTTTGGTAAATTGTCTTTCATAAATACTCCGCGGAAAAATGGTATTTTTAAACAGGAAATATATTTAAATAATTCAACATTAGTCAACGCTTTATGTGGTATAACCAATTGATTTCTTTTATTTAATATGCACGATACGGTCTTAGGTATAGACCAGCCCCGTTTTTTACCATTGACCATATTATCGGTTTTTTGTTATTTTTCCTCGGAGAACGTCTTTTTAGTCTAATATTACCACCATGTTTCTTCATGGTTGATCCTTTTTTATTCCTACCCCTCCTTTTTCCACCTCCTACCGCTGTTTTAGCCTTCATACCTGCTGTTACCGCTAAAGCTGCTGCTTTTTCTGCAATACTAGCGTCACTAGACTTTACTCGTTGCCAAGCTATATTCGCTAGCTTTTTATCAGCTATTGACCTATTCTTTGAATCGGTAAACGTGGAATATGCGATATCGTGTTCTTTACAAGCCTGATCTAACTTATTTATGCCTGGATCGCCTCTTTCCAGTCGTTTTTAGCGAATTTCCCATAGGGAATAAGCTATTACCGTAGGTCTCATGGTAAGACCTAAGCCCGGGACCATGTTACTTTTTCGTTTTTAGGTGCCCAGAGACCAAAAATAATAGTCATTAAAATTTTTATATATATATATATATATGTATATATGTATATATGTATATATATATATATGTATGTGTCCCTAGACACGATAACTCTCGTAAAAATGGTCCGATCGACACCAAATTTGGTAGAAATGTGTAATCCTACGTTTATTCGGATGAGTTCGTAAACCAGACATATCGACCTATCGGAAGGGGTAGTTTTGGGGGGTTTTGTACCCCAAAAATGGGTTTTTTGCATTTTTCATATGTAATTTTTAAAAATTTCAAATTTTTATTTTGACCATTGGATTTAGCTCAAAAAAACACACAATTTAGCATTTTGAAGCTTTGCTCTATCTCCATTGGTTACCGAGATATTACAAAGTCTAAAGACAGTACGTTGTATTTTGAGGCTCCAATGTTAATCTTATGGAGAATAAGGATGTGTTAATATTTCACTTATTAACCAATGTTTTTGGATGAAACTTGGTATTCAGCTTCATTTGGTTGAGATTCATCCATTTATGGTAAAAAATCTTGGTTTTTGTGCTTATCATGGCAGCAAACCTGCATACTCTTTTCCCATGTTAATCATATGGAGAATAGGCAAACTCCTTTAGCAATGGAAAGATATTGATGAAATTTAGTGTATGGCTTGATATGGTCAAAATATTTTTTTTAATGCTAAAAACCTACTTTTAGTGTTCCCCATGGCAGCATACCTGCATACTCTTTCCCTACATTTATCATAAGGAGATAAACATTTATTTCCCTATTTATGAGCTTGTGATGATTTTTGGTTTACAGGTTTATCTGGTCATAATTAATACTACTAATTTGGAAATTCGCTGAGTACGCAGGTCTGCTGCGACGGGGGTATTTCAATTTAGTTCCTGGTCCGCAATACTGATAACCTCCCGGTATGTGAAATTCGTATGGTAAAGCGTCTATTGCTCTATTTACGACAGATCCTACTGGAATACGATTTAAAGCTTTACTTAACAGAGAAACCGCTGTGGACGTGATACCGCCTCCTTTCCGTATAGTGTCTCGATATGGACTGGTGTAATGAAACGCCATGATTGTCTTTTAAATTCGAAAAGCGTAACCTATGTGTTACCTCTATGACAGGTTGCACATAAATGATGTAATTTATGGTGTTATTTAATTAAATATCAAAAGTACCCCAATCTGTTGATCTAAACTTTTGTGTATTATGATTAAAAAAGTATTTATAAAGAATTTCTTGTTTAATCCATGCACTTCTCATTTTTTCATCAATAGGTTTATGTTGTCCGGCTGCAATATAATTATGCATATCAAATAATAAATTACCTATTACTTTAACAAGAAAATTAACAGTTACAGCGTTATCAGCATAATCAGGGTCTGCAACATTTGTTAATCGTTTGTTATCACAATTCCACCATTGTTTTCCAGTTGGCTCTAATTGTATTATCTGTTCATAAGTAACAGCATCACCAGGCTTTTCACCAATACCTAAATTTGTCAATGACTTTCCTTTACCATCCCAAACACTATTGTTTTCTTCAAGTAAAGTAAACTTTTTATTTCCCTGTACAAATACATCTCCTTGTCGTGTTACTACTTGGTCTTGTTTCACAAAACCAGATGTTTCTTGTTTTATAGTTTCCTTTATTTGCCCCACCGTTGCACCATCTGATGGTGCAGAACCATCTTTTACATTCGCTAAACAATTACCAAAGCAATCAATAATTCCTACATCACGTGTAATACAATGATCTTTGATGTATTTTAAATTTACAGCATCATTTTCATTCTTTGGATAACCTATATCGTTAATAACAAATTTATAAAAAGAAAACCCATCTTTTGTCTTTTCAGGTATTATAGAATGTAAATAGCGTCTATTTATGCTGTCTTTTTCATCTACAGGGTCTGCTACGTTAGATATACGTCGATTTTCAGCATTATACGTTTTTCCATCGAATTTTAACGTATTTTTCAATTCCGATGATAAATAACCTCTGTTTATTGCATCAGCGTTTTGATTTGGCTTACCAACGTTGGAAATTCTATGATTACCCGCGTTATATGTGTTTTTGTCTAGTTTCAGTGTTGGTAATATCTCTTTTTTTAATACTTTTAAATTTATTGCATCATTTTCATCTGTGGGATCATTAATGTTTTTTAACCGTTTATTACTAATATCATAATCTCCATCAGGTGTTTGTGGTAAGCCAGCACCTCTTTTTAAAGTATTAAAGTAATATAATCCATCCGAGGAATATCGTCCGAACTTGTCAACACTCATGGTGCAACTGAATAACATTCTAGAGTGTAACCCATTTTTATAATATTAGTCTCGATTTCTAACCCGTATCAGTTTTTTATACAAATTCTTAGTCTTTATCAGTTACATTTTCATCGCTCCCGGGACATTTAAAATATTTAAAATTTCCACTAACTAATGCTCCGTCTGATTCATTTCGAAACACATGATTTTTATGAATAAATTGTTCACCAGACAATTTTCTAAATCCGCTAAATGAATTTGGATCTGCAATTAATATATTTTGATAATCATTTACATCCATTAATTTAAATCTTTGCTTATTATAAATAAACTCTTTATTTGCACTGTCATATTGTAATGTTTGTCCTACAGTTGCAGCATCATTTGGATCTCTTCCATTATGCAAGTCTTTTATTACTTTATTTTTACATGTAAAAAATCTAAAAGAATGATCTGGATCTAGATGTACGGTTTGTGATAAAGCAGCTGCATCTTGAGCAGTATAACCCAATCTCATATTTGATAACCCTTTACCCATGCAATCCCAAGCATTATTTTTGTATGTTAATAAATTAAATTTTTCATTACCTTGAACAAATTCATCCCCTTGCTTTGATACTACTTGATCTTGTTTTACAAAAGAGGTTGTTTCTTGTTTTAAGGTTTCCATCATTTGACCCACTGTTGCACCATCTGATGGTGCCGAACCATCTTTAACATTCGCTAAACAATTACCTAGACAATCAATAACTCCTACATCACGTGTAATACAATGATCTTTTATATATTTTAAATTTACAGCATCATTTTCATTTTTCGGATAACCTATATCGTTAATAACAAATTTATAAAAAGAAAAACCATCTTTTGTCTTTTCAGGTATTAATGAATGTAAATAGCGTCTATTTACGCTGTCTTTTGCATCTTTAGGATCATCTACGTTGGATATACGTTTATTTTCAGCAGTATACGTTTTTCCATTGAATTTTAACGTATTTTTTAATTCTGATGATAAATAACCTTTGTTTATTGCATCAGCGTTTTGATTTGGCTTACCAACATTGACAATTCTATGATTACCTGCGTCATATGTGTTTTTCTGTAGTCTTAATGTTGGTGATATATTTTCTTTTAATACTTTTAAATTTATTGCATCGTTTTCATCTGTGGGATCTTTTATGTTTTTTAACCTTTTATTAGTTATATCATAATCTCCATCAGGTGTTTGTGGTAAACCAGCACCTCTTTTTAAATTATTTGCGTAATATAACCCATCCGAGGAGTAACGTCCGAACTTGTCGACACTCATGATGCAACTGAATAGTAATCTAGGGAGTAACGCATTTTTATGAGATTACCCCACGGTTTCGGAGTTCATCCACTAAAGCCACCCATTCGTTTTCCAATCCAGTATGACCCGCTTCTTTAGCTTCATGTATTAGCTTCATTCTATCCACCAATTTATTGATATTATTGTAATAAATCACATTTGTGTTATATAGTTTCTTCATTAAACCTGTACCCGTAACGGACTTACTTCTTTTTCTTCGTTCCTGAGCACTTACATCCAAAGTGGATGCCATAAATCTTCGTTTTACAGGTTTTCTTTGTGTTAACGGCATTGTTTGTCTTCTAGTTGGTATTAACTTGGATACAAATTCTTTATATTTTAAAGACTTAGATCTAAAAGGAGGCTGGTCAGGTAAATACTTTCTCCTATATGCATTTGTCTGTTCCAAAATATTTTTATATGCTTCCATGTCTTTTTCTTTCACTAACGATACTGAAGGCTTATTTTCAAATAATAATTCAAATAATCCTTTTGTGCCCTTATACCTTTGATCACCAATGACAATATTATCATGTTCGTCAACGTTTAACGGGCTATTACCTATCATTAAACCATCTTTTGTTAATCTCGCTCCATAACTATGGTAATTCTTATTAGGAATTGTTCCGAGTAACATTTTTACCATGTATTTCCTTCCTAAAGGTCCTTTGTTATGAATGTTTTCACCCAACAAGCTTATGTTTGACGGACCTTCCCTTGCTTCTTCTTCTTCTTTTTCCTCTTCACTAGCAGTTGATACATCTTCATGTCCTCTTTTAGCTTTTACTTCATATAATTCTCTTATACCACTATAGTCTGGTGATTCTAGCTCTCTTTCGGGTTCTCCGCCGGTAAAACCACTATATGTAGAGGATTCCGGGTCTTCGTCACTAAAATCTTCTGATTTTACATTTTCTCTTTCAAACTTTGTAATAGGTGCAATTGCATCTCCTTCCAAAACGGGTTTAGCAAATTTTTTGTTTAATTGTTTCAAGGGTTCAGTAATAGGTTTAAAAGTAGATTCAAGAAATTTCTCCCTTTCGCTAATACCTAATTTTAATGCTCTGTTTTTATCTCGAATAGAATCACTAAGTGATTTTATTTCCTTTATTATCTTTTCTTGGTTAACCATGTTTGTAGCAAGACGTGTTGTACAACAATGAATGTTTTACATCATGATCAGTGTATTAGTATAAATTTATCAAATCCTATCCTGTATCGACCATTGTTTAGCGGTTGTTCCTTCATAATTGTTAAAAACCCATATTTTTCAGCCCAAGCCTTTCCACACAACTCTTTAAATCGTTCAAATGGCATATCCGCACTTACATGGTCATAATATATGTGTTTTAGGTTGGTTTCATCCTGTTTAAATACAATTAACATGTTTGCATTGTCTCTAATGAGCTGTTTCGGTATTTTGCTGTAAGTTTGACCAATATAAATGCTATCTATGTTGTTATGTCGACCCATGGCGAAGTAATTTCTTATTGTATTTTGATTTTCACAAGATACGTCGTCAAATATGAATACTGAGAATGGTTTAGCCTCTTGCGGTTGCATGACACTCTCGCTCGCGTTGAATTTAAAATATTTAACTTCAGGCACATTATTGAGTATTTGTTCCAATAACTGATATTTTGGTTGTTGTAGTGACTTTGAAAATACATATAAATTATTAAAACGTAATCCTTTAGGGTTTGTAATCAAATTGAATACTACATTTGTTTTTCCACAATTGGAAGGACCGGTAACCAGACAACGCACCGTGTTTGGTAACAAAACACCGTGTTTCCCAGTATTGAATTGAGAACCATCCACTGTGAGTTCATCTATATTATTAATAGTAAAATTGTCTTTTTGCGGTATTATCTCCATCCTTTGTAATGGTTCAACCCAAAATGATGCTCTATCATTATATTAGATCCTTTTTAGGTATCCAAGAATCTTCCGTTTTATTAAATCCTAACCATCGTACTTTAACCTTATCCTTTTTTCGTTGCAACACCTTTTCAACTAAATATACATCACCTACTGTTGATTTTAACATTTCATGTCCATAAAACCCTCCTTCAAGCAATTGTCCTTTATTATCTTTTAAAATGTAAGTTTCTGGTACTGTAGGTTGCACCTTAAATACGGTAAATACCTCATTTGTCCAGTTCGGAAGATATCTTTTACTGAATACACCTTTGTATTTGCTTATTCGCACTTTATCGCCAACATTAAACCTTTTAGGCTTTAGCTTTTCAACTTTTGGTTTAGTATTCATTTTTATACGTTTTAATACAAGTTTTTCATTTTTATTAGTCACTTGGCTTGGTTTCATACCGATAGTTCTATGAAACTTGTTATTGTAATCGCTTATAAGTTTTGGTAACATATCAATCCATACGTGTGATCCTCTGTTGGAAAACATCTTATACATGGCACCTTTTAAAGTTCTGTTAAATCTTTCAATTATTGATGCTTTTACCTCTGAATTAGTTGAGTAATGGTTAATGTTATGTTTTTTCATTAAATTTGCAAATTCCTTATTAAAATATTCTTTTCCATCATCAGTTTGTAAATGTTTTATAGTATGTTTGTCTCTTTGTATAGCTGTTTCCATTGCTTTTGTAACACTTTTGCCACTTTTATCTTTTAGTGGTAAAGCATCTGCCATTTTTGAAAAACAATTAATAATAGTCAATATGTATTTAAATCCTCTATTTTGTTTACTGTAAGGAATCATTTCGATTAAATCCGCTTGATATAAATCATTTATTCCTTTTATCACTGTATTTCTTCGCGGAAACTTTCTTCTTGCAGGTTTATGAAGCTCGTTGACAATTTCTTGCTTCAAGTTCTTCATATTGCAGGTTTGAATGTTTCATGTATCACATGTATAATCACAATGAATGTTGTCTTAAATATTCACATGATTTATATAGGTCAAGGTCATCCAAACTTGTGTAAAAAAATGGGGAACACGGCGTTGGACTTGCCGTGTTCCCCATTTTTTTACGGAAGGAGAAAGGAATAAGGTCGAAGTTGTATAAGGACGAAGAATAGGTTACTAGTTGATAGGGTTTAGAGAGTAGTGGCCGAAAGGAAGAGTATGGATTTTATCCGGCATAATATGCCTTTTATCATCTTGAGCTGATAGTGCCCTTTTAACTTCAGTGACACTGTAGACCTCATGTTTAAAGCTTCTAATAGTGTTGAACGTTGCAGACATTGTAGAATCTTCAAACAAGCAGGTCTTGTAGTGGTCAAATGTCACATGTTTCTTCAAGTATGATGTTTTGACTCCTTTAGCTTTCTTCACTGTCGGTATGTCATTTTCCATATACATCTTGAAGGAATATAATTTGGACATCAGCGCAACTATTTCCTCCAAAGGCATTCCATTTGCTTCATCTTTAAATTTTCCAATTACTTTTTTATTCTTTTCATTATAATTTGGATGGTTCTTTGGATAGTCAGAGAAGTCAAAGTCGTCTTTGTATGGGAAACTCCTTAGATCTTCATACATGTCCAAAGTCTTTATCCAGTAGATGAACGCGTCGGTATCCATGTATGCAACTCCAATGTTGTCTCTTCCGTAGTGTTTAACCATTTTGTTGTAATGGAAATCATACATCAGAGTTTTACTTATATCCAAAATCGACATTCCAATGTATAACGGACGATCCATCACTATTGTTGTTTTATTCATACTGACAGCAACTAGATTTTCGTTTATAATCATTGATGTTCCGAAATTTGGTTTTTGCACTAATTTTTCCAATTTCCTAGGATCACTTACTAATTTTACAATTTTGTGTTTTCTCTTGTTCTCCAATGTCTTCCCAAAGATGGCGTTGTTCATTAATTTGTAGAAGTCCTTTTCAAATGCTGTTGTCGCTGCAGCTCTTCTTGTAGTGTTGGAATCGATATATGGTTTCAACCAACAAGACTGGGTGAATTCAATTGCTCTGTGAATTTTCACTATACGTAGGCCCAATTCAAGTGCTTGTTGAACTACCCAGTAGTGTGCCACATATCGACTCTTATTCTCCAAGGTCATCATCAGCTTGGGCCATCTTCCTGTCGGTGAAACTTCAGTCTTGGCTAGGAGAGGCAGGTCGTAATGATGGTCGTGAAGGTGTTCTGGATATTCAAAATCACAGTCCAAAATATAGCCTGTTTGGCCATCTTTTGGAATCCGTGATATGTCACCGATGGTGGTCGGGTCAATCCACTTGAAGTCTGCGTAGGGAAGTGGATTTGACATCGCCCAACCATAGAGGTTGTTCGCATCAAAATATCCAAGGTAGAGTGATGGTTGTTGCTCGTCGAAGTTGGGGATATACTTGTTGTTGGCCTTAACATGTCTTGTCACAGCTTGAGTCAAACCACCTCGTACACCTGATTCGATCATGAGGACCATATCGATATCTGTTAGAAGTTCCAATCGACAGTTGGTTGACTTTAGCATAGCTTGCCATGCTAATCCTGGAGATGTGTACGAGTGCAGAGGGTCCAGTCCATAGGCGGAGAAGCAGGTGTTTCGAAATTCTTCCATCACATCGCACAGCAGAGTTACGTCCAATTTTATGTAAAAGTCAGAATATTCCCCTAAGGTTTGAATGTTTAGTTGGTTCCAAACATTACAAGCATGATTGTAGTCTTCAACAGTGATTGCACTTTCATTTAACTTGCTATTGAAGGCTTCAATCGGTGGCAGACTGGTTTCTTCAAATTTTTCTGCAGAAGTTATGTAATCATAGGGGAACACTCCTTTACGCATTACTAAGTCCAATTTATCTTCAGGTACAATTTTGCTGGTTTCTTTTAAGTCTTCTCTTCTTAGGTTTTCAGACAATTTGCTCAAACTAGATGACATAAATCTATAAGAGTCTACGAAGCGAAGTTTAATTTTACCTACTGTTTTTGAGAAACTGATGTACTTCTCCAATGTTTCAGCTAATACTTCAATTTTTCCATCATCCCGTCCTAACTCTGGGATAATGAAGTGGGAGTCATAGCCGCTAAGATTGTGTAACACGACAGGGATAAAGTTTGGTAGTTTGTAATTTATATTGCATGAATTACAAGCAGCTCCTCTGTATAACCCTGTCAGGTGATCGTGATCTCTTACTTTTGGATTTTCTTCACTGAAACTCTTTTTGCATAAATAACATCTTGATGCTGAATTGTATTCTTCTTGTTGATTTTGGTTCAAAGGTTCCATGGGTAAAACATTACCGAATAAGCGTTGCACCTTTTCAGCAATATCATACAACTGGTCTACAAAATACTTAGCGGCTTTTTCCCCACGGTAGAGTATTGGAGTGGATGTTAACCCATAGTGTTGTAACTGTTCTTCAGGCAAAGTGGATTTCACCAATAAGCAAAAACTGTTAGGTTGATGCAATTGATATTTGGTTCTTCTAGTCACCTCACCATTCGGAAGCTCCTGTGGTACTAACGTGGATTCGAAATCTGCGTAGACGGCTACTGGAATCCGATATTGGTGAACTGTTTTGTTGAATTGGATGAACGCTCGAGATGGCGGTGGCAGACTAATCTTCACTTCATAGTTGTCATTACAAAGTCTTTGGTGCTCCATCAACCACTCCGATCCTCCACGTCTGAATTCCTTGCATGTAAAACAAAAGCATCTCTTGCATATTGTTATCTTACGATTTTGTTTTGACACTTGTCGTACAACCAAAGATTCAAAGTTTTTAATATAAACATAATGTGAAATCTCACCTTTGGTTATCAATAATAAATCAGTATGGTTACTTTGCTCTACTTTTCCTACTCGTAGTGGATACACATTGTTTGAATCATCTAAACCGAACACGTTAACAGAAACACCTGGATTTTGTTTCTCAAATTTAGTAATTTGATCAAGACTCACAGGATACGACATTCCTCGAAAGTTATAGCGGTGTTGAACAGCTTCGTATGCTATGCTAGGTCTAATAGCATTATGTCCCACGTATTTTGCTAACATTGCATACCGGAAACATTCATTGTCCTCATTTTTCACATTGATACATGATTTAGTATCTCGGATAACCTTTGGTAGAGGGATAAAGCTGCTACCTCTTATACCATATCCATGCTTGTGAATCCTCACATCCATACCTTCAATCGATGATAACGTCCAGCCAGATCCTCTTCCTTCATGTTCTTGGAGTTTCATTAACAGTTCATTCAAACATTCTTCTAAAATTTCGCTGATATCAGATGTGGTTGTAAGGGTTCGGTTTTTAGCAATGAATGCTCTCGGTGAGTTTTCACCATCGCTATTAGTAAACATAGCCTCCAACACCAATCCAAATTTAATAAAGTTCAATCTTGTCAATTCTTCCGTCAATGTTTTTACAACTAGTTTTTTAGCTTGAGTTAGAAAATTTTCCAATTCTAATTGCAAGTTATTAATTTTGAAATGAGTTACAACTGGTCCTGGCAAGGCTGTGGTGCGCAGTTGTCTTATATCTTCCACTTCTTCTGTATCCTCTTCTTCCATATCCTCTTCTTGGGTACGCAGTTGTTTTACATCTTCCACTTCTTCTGTATCCTCTTCTTCCATATCCACTTCTTGGGTACGCAGTTGTTTTAAATCTTCCACTTTTTCTTTCATTTCCTCTTGAATAAATCCTCCAGCTGTAGATGGTCCAGCTCCGGCAAATTGAATAACACTTGGTCTTCTTCTTTGCATTAACTGTAAATAGCTAGCCCAGTCCTCCTTCTGCTTCTGGGGTTTTTCCAAAAACCGATCAATCGCATCCAAGTCTTCTTCACTTACTACAATCTCTTCTTTTCTGTCCTCTTCACGATGCAATTCTCGGTGTAACTGTAGATAGCTATCACAGTCGTCCATCTGCTTCTGGTAGTTTTCCAATAACCGATCAAACGCATCCAAGTCTTCTTCACTTACAACAATCTCTTCTTTTCTGTTCTCTTCATGATGCAATTCTCGGTGTAAAACAAAGATATCTTCATCTTGGAAAAACTCACCACAAATATCGCAAAGAGCCATTTTTTTACAGTTTGGCTTTGAGTGTGCACTCGGTGAATGTCCACGCAATAATGAGCAGCGCGCTCAACCGGGTCCCTTTATACCCGAGGTTGAAGGGTGGGGGAAGGTGACGTCATATACATCCAGTTTATCAATCATGTAGTAGATTTGGCTTTTAAACACCCATTTTCAATTTATTCTTCAACAGGTTTGATAAATCAATGATCTTTGCTCTAAATCCACTACTTTGTACAAATTTTTTGTTTGGGCACTTCTCGTCCGGAGCAAAAAACTCTTTGGTCAAGGTCAAAATTTATTTCTCAAAAAAAAAGTTCGGGGGGGGGGGGTCATTACTGTATTTAATTCAAGGTCACGAAAAAACTTTAAAAAAATTAAGCCCCACCTGGGGCACTTGGGTTGTCATCGCTGTAGCCTCCGAAGAGACCCAACTATGACAACAAGGCAACATCCAATGTCGTGTACCCTTCGCCACGCAAGACTTGTAAACATTTACTGCATTGTCTTTTCAGTAGCTAACAAAGATTCATTTACATAATTTTGTGTTTCCAGAAGGAAACAAACTGAGGACACCCTAGTGGCTTACGTCCTCGTCCGAGTGCAGAGGCCGCCGCAACCTTTTGCATGCCAGCGTACAAACGGACATGCTCCCAAATGCCATCCGCAACCTTTTGCATGCCTGGCAGGAGCCTACCGATAATTAAAATAGGCTTTACACGGAGGCCTACTCCCGTAACCTATCTTTAATATTTTTAATTTACAATGCATTGAATTTTTACAAGTCTTTGTGGGTCAAGGCCACACGGACATTAAAAAATTTCGGCCCCCGTACATCCATGGCGAACCACGAATGTTCGGGGGCCTTGGGGACTAAAAACACAAATATCTAACAAAGATTCATTTACATAATTTTGAGTTTCCAGAAGGGAAACATACTGAGGACACCCTAATGGCTTACGTCCTCGGTCCGAGTGCAGAGGCCGCCACAACCTTTTGCTTGCCAGCTTACAAACGGACATGCTCCCCAAATGCCATCCGCAACCTTTTGCATGCCTGGCAAGGAGCCTACCAATTATTAAAAGTGGCTTTACACGGGGGCCTACTCCCGTTCCCTGACTTTACAATTTACTTTGAGCATTGAAAAAGCTCAAGGGGGGATTGCTAAAACAAGCGTATACACTTTAGAAACATATAACACACTTACAACACACAATTGAGCTCAACGTAGTCAATGCTGGAACAAGCACATACACATTAAACACATATAACAAACAAGACACAAAGGATAAAAGACACAGGAGACATAGGGTACAAGTAAAACACTCTCATATAAAACAATTCGCAATACCCAAACGCAAGCGCAATATCTTACAACTAATACAAGTCTTAAGGTTAGAGTAGACTTCGCTAAACACTGAAGGCGCCATTCAATGTTTAGTGATGCCTATGGCGGTCCGTCCCGATCGTTCACGTTCAACGCGCGGGAGCGGACTGCGAGCCGGCTCTGGCCGGACCCCCTTATATCCCCACCGGGGCTGCCACGCCCTGGATATCAGGGGTGGGGGTGGGGGTGGGGGTGGGGGTGGGGGTGGGGGTGGGGGTGGGGGTGGGGGTGGGGGTGGGGGGGGGGGCACTTCTCGTCCGGAGCAAAAAAACTTTTTGGTCAAGGTCAAAAATTTTTCCGAAAAAAAAGTTCTCGGGGGGTGGGGGTGGGGGTGGGGGTGGGGGTGGGGGTGGGGGTGGGGGGGGGGGGGGGGCACTTCTCGTCCGGAGCAAAAAACTTTTTGGTCAAGGTCAAAAATTTTTCCGAAAAAAAGTTCTCGGGGGGTGGGGGTGGGGGTGGGGGTGGGGGTGGGGGTGGGGGGGGGGGGGGCACTTCTCGTCCGGAGCAAAAAACTTTTTGGTCAAGGTCAAAAATTTTTCCGAAAAAAAAAGTTCTCGGGGGGTGGGGGGTGGGGGTGGGGGGTGGGGGTGGTGGTGGGGGGGGGGGGGCACTTCTCGTCCGGAGCAAAAACTTTTTGGTCAAGGTCAAAAATTTTTCCGAAAAAAAAGTTCTCGGGGGGTGGGGGTGGGGGTGGGGGTGGGGGTGGGGGTGGGGGTGGGGGTGGGGGTGGGGGTGGGGGGGGGGGGGGGCACTTCTCGTCCGGAGCAAAAAACTTTTTGGTCAAGGTCAAAAATTTTTCCGAAAAAAAAAGTTCTCGGGGGGTGGGGGTGGGGGTGGGGGTGGGGGGGGGGGGGGGGCACTTCTCGTCCGGAGCAAAAAACTTTTTTGTCAAGGTCAAAAATTTTTCCGAAAAAAAAAGTTCTCGGGGGTGGGGGTGGGGGTGGGGGTGGGGGTGGGGGTGGGGGATGGCACTTCTCGTCCGGAGCAAAAAACTTTTTGGTCAAGGTCAAAAATTTTTCCGAAAAAAAAGTTCTCGGGGGGGGGGGGGGGGGGGGCTCGCTAAACTTTTTGTCGGGGGGGGGGGGGGGGTGGGGGGGGGGGTCAAGTGGGTCAAGGTCACCCACTACACTTCTACTCTAAGTGTTAGCTATACCCCCTCCACAACCGAGTCCCTAGGCTGCACAACACCGCTCCGCCAGTATGTCTCCAGCTTCCATGCGGTGCACCTCGCTGTTTTCTAACTCTCTATATGTAAGTATTTTTACAAGTCTTGAATATAGGTCACTACACTTTAACTCTGGGACAATATCGACTTGTAGTATTTCAGTGTTTTGACTCAAGGTCATCACACTTTAACTCTAGCACGCCGGTTATCGTACCAGAGGTGCTCACTAACCTAACTTGTAATGTTTAGGGTGGCGTTTTCACACCACGTAGTATCGCCATGAGTGTTCAGTCCAGATTTTAAGTTAGATTAATTTTACTGTGATCTTTTCCAATTCATTTTGCAAAGGATGAGATTTCTTTTTATATATCGGTATTTCTTTAGAGTTATTGGAGATTTCTTTTAGGTTATTGGAGATTGCAGGGATACAATTAGTTTAATTTACACAACTCTTTATCTTGGAGTTCTTCCACTTTGACTTTACTTCCTCGCCCCTCACAACCTAAGCTGTACAGTAAGGTTTCTTCTAGTGCCAACTCGGGCTGAGAGTACAGTGTGTTGACTGTAGGACAGCTCATGGTGAAGTGATGCGATACTCCAGTGTACAACCTCACCTTCCCCCACCACTGTGACCTTCCCCCACTCCTGCTATTACCCCCTCCACTTTTGCCCTGGCTCATGCGCTACCAACAGTCTCTCAGTATTGTGCGGACTTTTGTGAGGGGAAGCCATGTCGCGAGACACTTTGGGTAAGAAACTTGGCCGTGTTAAGTCTTTATTGGCTGCTCAGTGTCCACCGCTCAAGGTCAAGCGGGTTTCGACTTTAGCTAAATGGCGTAAGCTGTTGCGCGGACACCCTAAGTTTTATACCAAACAGACTAATGTAAGTTTTACTGATGAAGATTTGTTTAGAATATTGGAAGAAATGACTTTTCCTTGCAAAGTTCAGTTAGTTACTCCCATTCCTGACGGTTTAGAGTCTTAGTCTCTCGAGCCAATATACCTAGAGTGCGCGGGGCTGGACAGTCAGTCGCTCGGTGTCTGTCGTAGGGTGCGCATCGCGGTTACAGTAATGATGAAACGCGGGAGTTGTATCGGTTCA
The DNA here is from genome assembly GCA_030545055.2 of Neoaliturus tenellus. Lineage (NCBI taxonomy): Eukaryota > Metazoa > Arthropoda > Insecta > Hemiptera > Cicadellidae > Neoaliturus > Neoaliturus tenellus. Next base: position 149,694,129 of record CM061534.1, on the reverse strand, counting down.
AGGTCACTCGAGCGGTGTCACATGACGGTTTAGGCAGAGTCACGTTGCAAACTTTGAGTTTCCTTGGCACTTTTGCTGTTTCTCGTCTAATTTCGCTCCAAGTCGTCAAGGTCATTGAAACCTGACTAAAACTCGGAGCGTAGTGCGAGAAACAGCAAAAGTGCCTAAAAATTTTAGGTTTCAGCGTGACCTTGACCTTTGTGACATCGATGACGTCATAATGGTGACGTAAGGGGTGATGACGTCATCGCCACGTCATTTCTGCAACGTCATGGGTGTGACGTCACAGAATGACGTAATTGGTGATGACGTCATCGATTGCGTCATCGATGACGTCATCGATGACGTCATCGGTGAGGTCAATGACCTCGATGACGTCATCGCTCAGGTGACCTTGAACTGAGCCAGCTCCCGCGTTTCTCCACTACTATTATTCCATAAAATCAGTAAAAAAGGTAATTTGTCATGAAATTGTAAAAACAATTCCTGAACTATTTATATTCTAATTTCGTACTGAAAACTATTTAATCCAATTCCACAAGTTAATAAGAGATTTAAATTAACTCATATTCTTAAATTTTTATATGTCTTATGAACATGTTTAAATTTAAAATTTCCAAATAAAGTTTTTATTATTCGACACTTAATTTATTCGTTCCATGGAATTTATAATAACACCAACTATAGTTTGAAAAAAAATTGTTTAATCAAAATTATAATACTGAAAAATAAAGAACAGATGCTTTGAAGTTCAAATTATTTAAACTTACGTTAAACATTTTTAAAAGTAATTATTTTTACAAAATTTTAAACTAAAAAATGTCTAAAAATCCTCAAAGCAGTTTAATCATCTAGCAGGTTTAGGACACACAGGTTGACGACGACAGCAGAATCTCTTGTGTTAACTGTTAATATTAATGTCTTCACTCCGGAAAAGGTTTCGTGTCTACTCATATGCCTGCGTTCACACTGGGATGAGACCCGTGTGAATTTAATCTGCCTCAAGATGTTGTTGTAAAATATAGTTTTGCTTCTATAACATGAGATAAATAATCATTTATCCAATTAAGTGTTATATTAGAAGTTTTGCTTACATTGATGATAGTGTTACTAATGGTAATTGATAAAATTTTAATGTATTTTTGAAAATTGTTAATTTCAACGTAAAACCAACGGCTCAAAATTTATTAGTAGGCATAAATTAGTCAAAATTCAGGAATTAGGTCAAAATTAGTAGGTATAAATTGTTTTAAGATCCATTTAAAATGATTGAAACAAGCCCCACATTCCTTATTATTTTAAAATTTCGTCACTCCATGCTCCAACGCAATTTACAATATATGTATATTTGTGTATAGGCTTACTTGTTTCAACTATTAAAATTAATTTTTTTTCATACAATGTTAGAAATAAAAATTTTATAAAATGCTTTGACATTTATAACATTTTATTATTTGTCTGATACTTGCAAATATATTTATTTTTATTTGTAGTGGTTTATTTATTTATGTGTACATATTTTAAATAAATTAAAACTTACTGTGTTTAATTAAATTTTCAGTAAATTAATTAAAATGCTCTCAAACAGTTGCAATCCTGCCTTATTTAATGTTATTGGATTACAATCACATATTTTGTAATTTCCAATTTGGCTATTTAAACTGTTAATGTAAAAAGGAACCATTATCAACTGTTTTATTATGTAGTGTAAAAATTATATACATTTGTTTTGGAAAATAAACATTATTATTATTATTAAAAATAAATACAAATATGTAAATAATATATATTCATATATATATATATATATATATATATATATATATATATATATATATATATATATATATATATATATATATATATATATATATATATATATAAGTAGATAGTACTATGGGGTTCCTAGGACACTTTTGGAGACAATCAAAAATCAAACAAATTTCACAGTTTTTTAATACAATTATGCAATATTTTTGCCATTTTTTGGCCAATTTGTAGTCTAACATTATTCTAATTTTTATGAAAAATATGCAAATTTCATGAAATTTTTTACAAATATGCCTAAATTTACATAAAATTGTCTTCAGAATAAAAATTTTTCTAAAACAAGTAAAATTTTGTCGAATACTGAATAATTATTCAAATTAAACTAGAATAGTTTCTTTATCATCAAATGTTTTAATGTTTGTAATAATTAAATGTAAATCTTTCTTATTCTATTCTTTAACTGTTTTAATGAATGAATATTTTAAGTTCTATTAAAAAAAAAAATTCAAATTTTATATATTTTTTTTGAAATCTGAAATTATCATGGTCCCAGGTCAAAATATATACTAATTATTGTGCAAATTTAATAAAATAAACCTATTTAGTTCATAAACTACGATTTCAGTTGTTAAATAATGAGTCTTGTAGAATATATTGGTTGAGAACATTCTCTTATCACTCTTATCTCTCTTATCTGACCGTTAAAATAATACTTCCTGTCACAAACTCCAATACTTTAAACTATTATAACTTTATTAATAATTAAGTTATCTTTAATCTGAAAATTGTATTGAATTTAATATTTTTTTCTCTTTGATATAATACCTCACAACTTAGGTTTTAAATGAGATATAAGTTTTTTTGTTGTTTCTTAAATTCATTAATATGTTAATTGATTTATTTGTAAAAGTATTTGAAACAAATGTTTAATTGGTTGATTTATGATGGGCTATAATGTATTAATAGGATTAAAAATGATATTTATTTAGTATAGGCAATTGTTGCACTATCTAGTGGAATAGTCATGAACTACTAGCGCTTCAACTGATAAACCCATGCAGTCTTATCACTCAACGGAAGTCTGGTTAGCTCATTGCTAACGTTCAAGTCTCATATGCCTGAGGTTCCGAGTTCAAATCTCGAAACTTCGGGCATAATTTATTGAGGACATAGTTGAAGTCCAGTGGTTGGTGGAAGGTCTTTATCTGAGTGGCCATAGGATAATGACTGTGAAACAAGCCGTGTGACAAGATACTATGGTGGGTGCACCCTTTGCCTCATCCATTTCATCCTTCATAATCACCAATCCATTTCCATTAACCACCAATCTATTTCCATTAATCATTTCAATCAATCGCCTATCGTCCATCCCATTAATACAACATTACACTTACAACACCGCACACTAAAAATTCAAATAATACACTCTCCTCCACCTAGCACAAAAAAATCTAAAAATCAAATAATTCAATAGAACCTGAAATGATGCCCCTGGGGACATAAAAACCTGGAATGTGGCAGTGATGGGTTCAAATTCAAAATACAAATATCATAAAAGCTAGGTGGTAGTGACGAGTAACTAAGGTGCCTATTCTGAAAACACGCACACTTACAACACTACACAAAATACACCATCATATCCATTCATTTTGTTTTATTTTTGTAAATTTAAAGCTTTTTTAAAACAAGTAAATTTTAATATCTGATTTTTAAGAATATAGATTAATTTATTTCAATTATATCATTTTTGATTATATTATATTCAAGTAATTTTTCAGATACAATAATAATATAACAATTTGTTTTACTAGTAGCTACTATATCATAATCAAAATCTGCATTAATAATAATATCATTTTTTGAACTTGAAATATTTGTTGGATTTTTTGTAGTATCAATTACATAAATTGGTCTATTTTCTAGAAATTCTGTTGGATTATAATACATTTTACTACTATTATAATAAACTTTTTTATAATCTTGATACATTTCATACATAATTCTAAATTTTTCATTGAATATGTCAAAGTTTTCCAATTCATCAGGGTAATAATGACCATTTAGTTTTACTCTTATATTTTTTATATACATACTATCAAATTTAGAAGTATCATATAACTGATCATTTGTTCTTGATTTTTGAAATCCAATTATAATAAATTTTGGATTATAAATATTTCTATAGATATTTGTTATATCCAAACTTAAATTCTTTCCTGTAATATTTTTTTGTTCAATGCATTGCCAATGATTAAAATGAAAATTTACTTTTTCAAATTTGCTTAGTTCATTAATTAATTGAATTTTACTTGTTGTTTTGTATTCAATTATAGGAACTCTAATAAAAAATTCATCAACTGTTATTTTACCTTCAGCTGGTAATGTTGCATTATCATAAGTTCCATCAGCCTTTTTAGTTTTCCATCTAAAAATTGCATCATTATCTTGTGATCTAATAAATGTTATATTAAAACCTCCTTTGTATATTGGAATATTTACATTTTCAAAAAATCCTAATCCAAAATGAGATAAATTACCAATTGCTTCAAATGCTTTACTAAAATTTGATTCAAAACCATTATTAATTTGATTTATTTCTGATTTTGAATAAGTTATAGTACCTTTAATTGTACTTAATAGACCAGGATATTCAATTTCATCAATCAATTTATTATGTTTTCTAACTTCAATTTTTGAAAATAAAAATGGAACAAAATTATCAATTAATTTTATATTAGCACCATTATCATATGCAGTTCCATCAGATTTAGTCAATTTACCAGATATATAAAATTGAAATTTAGAAGTACAAAATCCATCTCCAAAATCTATATTAAATTCAGTTTTTTTATTAGGTTCATTTAAATGTAATTTAGATAATGGATAGAAATTTTTGTATTCAGCTCTTTCAATATCATTTATATATTTTTTGTAATCAGCCATTTATTAAGGATAATTTTTTAAATCAAAAGCTTTTTTAAAACAAGTAAAATTTTCATAATTAATTTTTATGATTTTATAATGTCAAATTTTATTTATGTATCAATTTCATTTTTACTTTTAAAATACTCAATTTCTGTAGCATGATCAAGTATAAATTTTGCTGATATTTTTTGATGTTCTAAAATTAATTCCCAATTTAATGTAAAAGCATAATCATGAATGAAATATTCAGTTAAATCTTGATATTTACAAATCAAATCAATATAATCTTTTAGTTGATAATTTATGAATTCAGTAATAAAATCTATAGTTAAATTTTGATGTTGAGCAATTTTTTGCCAATTTAATTTATTTTGAAACAATCTCATCATATTAATACTCAATTCATATTTTCAGAAATATCATCCCAATCATCTTTGTTTAATTGATTTTGGTTTCTGATAATGAATAAATCAAATGAACTGTATAGAGCCATTTATTAGGGAGAAAATTTTGTAAAACAACTTTTCTTTGAATTACAAATACAACATTTTGATTTAATTATATTTATATTTTTTAATTTTATTATCTGAATATCTTTAGAATTAGTTTTTTGTTTACATTTAAGACAATAAATCAACTCCATTTATATAAAATAAATTATTGTAATTTATCTATATCTCCTTTAATTAGTATTATTTCTGCATTTAATTCTTTTATTGATTTATTGACTCCATCAAATAGAAATTTTAGTTCTTTTTCTAATTTTTCTTCTAAATTTTCAACATGTTTTCCAATATTAATTAAAAATTCTAAAATTTTATTTAAATCTTTTTTAGTTTCTGAATAATCACTACCAATTTCAATAATTGAATCTAAAACTTCATCTAATTCTGACTTAACTATAACATCATATTTATTTATACTTGGTTTTACATTAACAATTCTTTTACCATTAATATTTATATAATTTTTGATAAACCAATAGCATTTACTAAATTTTCAGTCTTTTTTACATGACTTTTAAAACTTTTACTAAAATTATTAAAAAATGTATTTAATTTGGAATTTATATAATCTTCTTTAATATTAATTGGATGTTTTTTCTGTCTTCCAAACAGATCAAATATATTTTGTGAATCCATATTTATTAAGGATTAATTTATTTATTATGTTATCAAATTTTTTATTTTTATTTAATTCATTTAATATAAAAATACATAAATGACCACAAATTGGTGGATCATTATAATTTTGAATTTGATTATCATTATAAAATATATTATCTTTTCCTAAATATTTAACTAATTCTATTGGTGGTTTATTAACTATATTTCCATATGAATCAAAATAATATTTAATTTTATCTTTTTTATAATAACAAACCCAATGAGTTCCATTTCCATCAAATGAATCTAAATTTATAATTCCACATTCAAATTTATTAACTTTATTAGGTAATATATCTCTCATAAATACACCTCTAAAATATTTTATATTTTTACACAATTTTTCTAATTCACCTAATGTTAGTGGTTCAAAATTTTTTTATAATTTTGTTTCATATATTTTAATGTTTTTTTTTTTATCTAAACCAGATCCTTCTACATTTTTTAATTCATGATCTAACCAATCAACAAAATTTCTAAATTTAGGAATTATAGATTCTTTTACTACTTTTGCTCCCTTTCTAACATTTGGTGTATAATTTTTAACTATAGGTATATTATCAGCAAAATCTAAAATTTCTTTTAGTAATCCACCATTTTTTATTTCTTTTAATTGATTATATGAAAATTCAAATCTTAATCCTTTATTTAATTTTTTATGTTTATTTAGTTTATTAATTTGTCTTTTAGATAATAATATAATATCTTTTCCATTTTCATTAAATTGATCAATATTAAATTGAATTATAACTGATCTTTTATTTTTAAATGCTAATTTTATTTTTGATTTTTGATTATCTGTCAAGTTTATATTTGTTTTTTCCATTTATTAAGAAAAAAATTTATAGTTTTTTATAATATAGATTAACTTAATTAATGAAAAATTTTATTAAAATTTTAATCCTACTTCTAAACCCATACCAAATTTTCTTTTCATCCACATAGCACCTGATGTTGGTAATGCAACTAATCTTTCACCAATTCCATAATCATTTGATGTTACTATATCCCATGCTTTATCTTGTAAAATTTTATCAGCTATTTCATTTCTAGATTTTGTATCTTTATGATCTCTATAAAATAAATCATGTTCTTTAGCAGCTTTATCTAAATCATTTATTCCAGGATCACCTCTTTTTACTCTTTTATTTAATTTAGTTCCAGGCCCTAGATATTGATAACCAGGTACATGTAATTCAAAAGGTAAATTATTTATAACATCATTTAAAATACCTGATCCATCTTTTAATAATGGTGATGAAATATTTGCCAAAATTCTTTTTAAATACTTAATTCCTTCAGGTTTTTCAATTAATTCATCTAATTTATTTGATATAAAGTCTTTAATTGCTTTCTTTTCATTTAAAAAATTATTATTACCAGCTTTTTCTTGTGCATATATATAATTAATAATATTATCTAATTTATTTAAATCATCTATAAATCTATATTCAATTTTATTTTCTGTATATTGTCTGATTCCTGAACCTTCAATTTCCCCTTTTAATTCCCAAATATGTTTAATTAAATTAATATATTTATCACCTTTACTAGATTTTGGTTTTTTACTATTTGGATCATTATTTTTATAAATTGAATTAGTTTCCCATAAAATCTTTGAATAATTATTTAAATCATCTTGTGTATATAAATTATTATCTGGTTTCTTTTCATAAGTTAACAATCTCCATAATCCATGTGTTCCATTATATTTTTTATCATCAATTATTAAATCATCATTATCAATTACAGTTATTTTATCACCAATCATAAATGATTTTTTATGTGTATTCCAATATAAACCAAATTTATCATCTTTTGTTCTTGGTAAATATTTTTGTGCTAATGGACCAATAATTTTATCTAATGTTTGAGGTGAAATTAAGTTTGGGTCAATAAATGTCGATTCTTCTTGAATTATTGGCTGTCTGATTGGTCTAAATGGAGTACTTGAAGGTAAATTTAATTCTTCAGTTTCTGGTATTGATATATTAGCAAAATTATTAACAACAGGTACCAATTCCATTAGGTTTTTATTTTCATTTAAGACTTCACCAATTTTATTTTCAACTTTACCAATCGCTGATGTTATAGGTTCATATGCTTTTTGTTTAATTTTTTCATAATTATCTTCAATTTTAATTTGATTTTTAAATTCTTTTATTAATTTTTTCTCAATATCATCTAATTTTTTAGCTTCATTAACAGATATCTTATCCATTTATTACAAAGAAAAATTTAGGTTCAACACAAATCATGTTAACATAAACACAAATCATGTTAACACAAAAACAAATCATGTTAACACAAACACAAATCATATTAACACAAAACATAAATCATGTTAACACAAACACAAATCATGTTAACATAAACATAAATCATGTTAACACAAATACAAATCATGTTAAACACAATTTATTTTACTTTATTTCTGTAATTTTCATTAAATATATAAATACTAATGAAATAAATAATACTAATAAAATAAATATTCTATCAATTATTGACTCAAATATACAACAAGCCATTATCATTATTTAATATCAGAAAAATTTTTCATATATTTTCCATCATTTGATTTTTTCAATAAATTAATAGTTAAAAATCCATAGTCTTCTTTCCAACAATCATTACAAATAGTTTTAAATTTATCAAATTTCATATCTGATCCAACAAAATTATTATATATTTTTTTCATATAATATTCATTTTGTTTAAAAATGCATAACATATTTAAATTATTTCTAATTAATTGCATATCAACTTTTGAATAACATTGTGATAAATAAATACATGATATATTTTTATGTCTACCCATTATAAAATATTCTTTAATTTTATCTTGTTTTTCTAAAATACAATCATCAAAAACTACTAATGAATTTGGTTTACATTCATTTAGTGGAATCACATCATCACATGAAAAATGAGAAATTTGTTTATTAATATTTGATTGTATATTTTTAAATCTTTTTTGTAATAATTTATAAGATGGTTGTTCTAATGATTTACTAAAAATATATAAATTTGAATATGGAATTAATCTTTTGTAAATAAAATTTAATAATAATGTAGTTTTACCAGATCCACTTGTTCCTATAATTAATAATCTAATAGGTTGATCATTTTTATTATTTTTATCATGTGATTCTAATTTTATATTATCTTTTTTTTCTAAAAATTTCTCCATTTAAATAAGATGAAATTATTTAAAATAATTGGTCATTCATCCAAACTAGAATTAAGATTAGAACATCCAATACATTTAGATGGAAAATATAGTATTGGTTTAAGTGGATTTTATTCAGATAATTTTATATCAAATATACCAAATGATTATAAAAACTGTTATGGATATTCTATTAAAGATGAAGATGATAAAATTATAGATCAATATTTTGATATAAATAAAGGAAATTATACAATTGAAGAAATAAAAAATATTTTTATTAATAGTTTAATATAATTTAAAAAGAAAATTAATAAATTTGATGAAAATGATTTTATACTGAAAAATGATGGACCATATATTATAATAAAATCTCCTGTTAAAATTATAGTTACAACAATTATAATTGATTTATTAGGGTTAAATAATAAAATAATTGAACCAAATGTATTAACAAAAGGAATAAAACTACCAAAAATTAGACCTTTTGATGTTATTGAAATACATTGTAATTTAGTTGATCCTAGTTTTGAAAATCATAAAGATCATTCACATTTACATAAAGAATCAGAAATTATATATTCATTTTATCCAAATGTTGAATATGGATCAAAAATTAGTGAAAAACCAAATGAAATTGATTATATTCCTTTAAAAAATATAAATAAAATTCAAAATATTGTAATATCTATTCAAGATAGTGATGGAAATCTAATAAATAATGAAAATATTAAAAGTATTGTATATTTAAGATTAAAACAAAATTTGTAATATAAAATTTGTCTACATAAATAATAAAACAATTGATTTAATTACAATAATTTTATATTTAATAATAAATTAATTGTATTTAGTAAACAAAATAATCCTTGGTTTAAAGTAAAAGATATTTGTAATATTTTAAAATATAAAAATTCTAGAAAAGTTTTAATTGATAATGTAAAAGAAAAATATATAAAACTTAAAAAATATCAAGTGTAACCAACAGTTACACTTACATAATGATGATAAATTAATTTACATAAAAATTATAGGTGTCACAAATTAAGACACCCTAGAAATTGATGTACAAACATGTTTTCAGATGCCCTAAAACAGGGCGTCAATAAAATAGATAATAAAACAATATTTATTAATGAATCTGGTTTATATTCATTAATTTTAAAATCAAAAAAGGTAGATAAACAATAAGGATAAATATAGATGGTGATAAATTAAAATTCATAGATTTTTTAGAGGGGACAATTTGTCCCCCCTATCATATAATGAAAAACGTACAAAACTTATTAAAATTAGGTAGGACCCAAAATGGGTCCCACATAAATTATAATATTTATTTTAAAAAATTTTAAAGGAGGTAACCTTATTATACAATAAAAACTTAAGGGTAACAAAACGTTACCCTCCTTAAACATTCAAAAGATATTTATAAAGATAATAAATTATATACAAATTTGAGACCCGTCTTAAAGACGGGTCTTACTTATAATGATAATAAAGTAAAATTTATAGATATTTTTAGGGGAGGCGATCTGTCCCCCCTATCATATAATGAAAAACATACTATTTTTATTAAAAAAATTTTGTTTATATTTATTAATTTTAAAATTAAAAAAGAATCAAAAAATTTAAAAATAGATTAATAAATATTTTAAATGAAAGAATCAAAACAAATAATTAAACATAAAAATTTAATAATAAATTATTAAATATATTTAAATTTATTAAAGAAAATATTTAAAAATATACATAAATTATAGTATAAATTCAATATCATATGGTTATAAATTATTAATATAATTTTGATCATTTTCTTTAAAACTTTCTTTAACATAATTTTTTATTATATTTATAAATGGTTCTATTATAAAATTAAACTTATAATGATATACAAAATAATTTTTATATTTAAAAAGATATATTAAAAATTTATTTGATATTTTAGTTTTAAATAAATATAATTTTATATCAAAATCATTATTTATTAATTCTTTTGGAACAATTAAAATTTCCATTTATTTATAATTTTTTTTATACCCCCAAGGTAATGTATCAATTTTATTTTCACAAATAAATCTTTTGTCATCTCTATTACTTAAAGCTAATTTATTTATTGTAATTGTATATAGTTCATGTTTAAAACTTCTAATACAAGTCATTTCTCTATATTGTTCTTGATCATCAAATAAACATTTCTTAAAATCATCCATATGTAATGTTTTATCAACAACACTTTTCTTGATTCCTTTACATTTTACAGGATTTTTATTATTAAATTCATAACTATATAATTTTGATCTTAAACCACAATATTCTTCTAATATTTCACCATTTAACTCATCTTTAAATTTACCAATTATTTTTTTATTCTTTTCACTATAGCATTCATGTTTTTTCTTATAATCACTTGTATCAAATTCATTAATATTTTCTTTAATAATTTTATATGGATCCTTTTTAAACTCTATAAAATAACTGTCTGTGTCCATATATAATAACCTTATATTTGGATCAAACTTCTTTAATTTTTCATAATAAAATTGATACATATGTAATTTTGATAAATCAAGTACTGAAAATCCTATATAGATTGGTTAATCAAACTTAACCTTTTCTTTTATCATATGTGAAGCAATACAGTCTTTATCAAATATACTAAATGTTTTAAAATTAGGTTTTTTTGCTTGTTTTAATGAAAACTTTTCGTCACCTAATTTAATATCACATCTATTTCTAACATTTTCCATAGTTTTTCCAAAAACACTATTATTCATCAATTTAAAAAAGTCTTTTTCAAATCTGATGTTGATTTGGATCTAAATTTGGTATTTAATTCAATATATTTTTTCATATAATCATCTTGATCAAATGCTATAACTCTATTAACTTTCTTTAATTTTAATCCTTTTTGTAGATAATATTTTAAGTTTCTTGAATGAATAACATAATCTTTTTTATCAAATAATGTTGTGCAAAGCTTATTATTATAATGTTCAGGTGCTAATGGTAAATCTTTATGATCATCATGTAATTCAATAGGATATTCTAAATCAACATCTAATATATATCCATATTCAGCATTTTCATCTAATTCTAATATTGTTTCTTCCCATTCATTTAATGTATATGTATTAGGATTCATCCATGTTATATCTTTATAAGGTAATTTTTGACTTAAAGCCCATCCATATAGATTATTTGCATCTATATATAACATATAATTTTCTGGTTTTGTTTTATCATAATTTTTTGTATATTTATTGTTTGCTTTACAATATCTAGTTATACATTGTGAAATACCACCTCTAATACCTTTTTCAATCATTAAATACATATTATAATCACTTATTAATTCTAGTTTAATTTTTGTTAATTTTAACATAGAATCCCAAGCTAATGATGGTGATGTTAGATAATGTGCTGGATCTAATTGATAATTTTTCAAACAAACAGATCTAAAATTTTCAAATATATCAGCTAATAATAATACATCCTGAATATTATACAAATCTGAATAATTACCTAATGTTTTTATTTTTAATTTATTCCAAACTTTTATATAATGTTTATAATCATCATCACTTATATTTTCATTAGTTAAACAACTATAAAATTGATCTTTTTCTAATATTTTATCATAGTTTAATTTTTCGACATTATCAATAAATTCATATGGAAATACACCTTTAGAAGTTAATATTTTTAAAGTTTCATTATCATATTCAATTTTATCATTTTCTTTTATAAATTTATTTATATGCTTAAATTCTTTAAGATTTTTAGCTAATTTTTCAATTGATGTAGCCATAAATCTAAATGTATCTACAAATGAGAATTTTATAAATTTTCTAGGTTTATCACCTTCAAATTCATAACCATAACCAGAATTTACTGAATAGTTTATATATTTTTCATCTGTATTAGCTAACAAATCAATTTTACCATATTTTTTAGCTAATTCTTTTATAAACAAATGTGTATCATAATTTGAACTATTATGACAGAATATAGGAATACTTTGAGGGAATTTTAGATTTAAATTACAATTTAAATGTGCAGCACCCCTAAATTTTCCTGTTAAATGGCAATGATCTCTTTCTTTTATTCTTTTATCATCATCAAAACCACTATTTTCACAAATATGACAAATATTAGTTTTTTTATAATTAATTTCTTCTTCATTAGTTAAATTCATAGGCTTTTTATTTTTTGAATTATATTGTTTGGCTATATATTTTGAAATTTCATCTAAATATTCAAATAATTTATTTGTACATTTATTAATTCTTCTTCATTTTTTGCTCTATAACAAATAGGTTTATACATTTTATTAGTTACTCTAGATACTAAATAGATTGTAAATCCATATGGTATATGTTTTTGAATTTTATTTGTATATGAGCAATTTGGATTATTTTTACAATTATCAATCTTTTCTAATATACTTTCAAAATCCATATAAATTACATATGGATGTTCAAACTTTTTGTAATAGTTTTTAAAACTTACTTTTTGACCAGGAAATGGCATTATAGGTCTACAAGGTTCTAATGATTTACATATTTCTAAATGATTATTCAAGTCTTTATTTTTGTAGAAATGAGTCAAACATCTTCTACAAATATATTTTTTTGTTTTATGTTTTGATAATTGAGAATATACCAATTTATTTAAATCTGTTATTAATATATAATGACAATTATTACCAATTTTATAATATAATAAATCAATTTCTAATTTTACATTATAATATTCAGATATTTGTAATGGCACTATTTTTTTATCTTCATCAATTCTATAAATATTTATTGACATTGATGGATAGTTATATTTAGAGTCAAACGATCTTTTTTTCAAATAATTTAATATCTTTTAATGTTATTGGATAATCAAAACCTTTAAAAATATCATCATTTATATATTTTTGATATTGTTTAACTCTTTCAGCATGTTCATTTGGTTTATCAATAGCACATCTAATTGCATAAATAAAACAATATTCATCTTTATTTTTAAAATTTACACAACATTTTTTATTCTTAATTTCATTTGGTAATTCTATATATGATCCAGCATTTAATGAATTATTTTTAGATAATTTTAGATTTAATTCAACACATCTTTTTAATGACCAACCAGAGCCTTTTGATGGTTGATTTAGTTGTTCTCTAACTATTAATTTCTTAAATTGATCATCAATAAACATCAATAAAATCATCTATATTTAAAATATCTGAACTTTTTATGCAAAAATACATATTACTATTTTGAATTTCACCATTTATTAATTGTCTTTCATATTCACATTCTAAAGCCATCTGTCCTTTAATATTTTTAAATTTTTGTTTTTCTATCAATTTTTTTATTTCATTTCTTTGAGTTTCTAAATAATCATTAATATCTAAATCATCATTTGAATTTGTTAAAATATAATCTTGAAAATATCCTTTTAATGACGAAGCTTCTTGAATATTTATAATATTTTCTTTTGGAATTGGTCTATTTTTAAAATAATCATTTAATAATCCAATTAATTCTCTTCTAGTTTTATTAACAATTTTAATACTATTTTTAATTGCTAAATTTTGAATATATTTTAATGATATATATTCTAAATTATTTGGATTTTCTTTAATTTTGTTTAATCTTTTAATTAGTTCATCTCTAGATAAATTTTCATAATTTCTGACAGATAATTTTTTTGCAATTTCATTTAATTTTTCTATATTAAATAATGAATAATTTGTAAGATCAAATGTTTCTTTAATATTTGTTAATTCATCTAAAGTTTTATTTTTATAATTATATATATTATTATTTTTACACCAATGTTTTAATTCAAATATTTTATTATCATATTTTTGTTTATTTAATAAATGTTTAGTTGAGTTATAATGTCTATCATAATTTTTATATAATATATTTTTATTACAGTAAGGACAATTAATATTTTTATTTGTTCGTTCCATTTATTAGAAATAATTTTTACTTAGAAATAAAACTCTTAAAAATATGAGAAGTTTTTCCACTTTTTTCTAGGTAAATTATAGTTTAAATTGTATTTTTCAATCAATAGTCAACTTTTCACAAGTTAATTTAAATTTTCTAGAGTATTTTTTTTTTAATAAAATCAATAGTCAACTTTTCACAAGTTAATTTAAGTTTTCTAGAGTATTTTTTCAATAAAATCAATAGTCAACTTTTCACAAGTTAATTTAAATTTTCTAGAGTATTTTTTCCAATAAAATCAATAGTTGTATTTTCATAAGTCAATTTAAGTTTTCTATAGTATTTTTTCAATAAAATTTAAACTTTTTTAAAACAAGTAAAATTATTATTTTTATCATATTTTTAAATTTTCTAGTTTTGTTATATTTTTGTCATGAATTTTAGTTTCTAAATGTCTTAAATAATTATTAGTCCATTTAATATTTCTTCCACATTCACAAAATTGTGGTTTTAAAAACATTTCTCTAATACATTGTATACAAATTGCATTTTTTCTATCTTTACTATAATGATAATTATTAAAATTTGAAATATCTTTAATTTCTTTACATTTATGACATTGTTTTTCATTTAATTCAATAACTTTAATATTATCATATAATTTTTTATAATACAAATCCTTACATTCTTTACAATAATGATATAACCCATCTTTAGTATTTTTATCTTTATAAAATTTAGATATATCTTTATATAATTTACACCTTAAACATTTCTTTTCCATTTATATAAAATAAAATTTACAAATTGGTTTTTTTCAATTCATATTCATAAAAATTTCCAATAATATCTTCATTATTTTGATCTTTTATACTATATGTAACTGGATTTGTATTATTAATTTTAGAAATTATAAATATTTCTCTAGACCAATTATTTTTATATTTATTAGAAAATGTTGATTTTTTATTTCCAATTCTAACTCTATCATTTATTTTAAATTTTGATTTGGTTATTATTTTTGGTGGTTTATATTTAAAAACAGTATCTAATAAATCCTTTTCATTATTTTTATTTACTTCAATTGGTTTCATTTTAATTTTTGAATGATATGAGTTATTATATTCTTTAACAATTTTTGGTAAAATATTTATCCATCTATAATTTTTATTAATTTCAAATTGTATTTTCATTTTTTCATTTTGTGTTCTATTATACCTTTCTATTATACTTGATTTTTCTTCATTTTCTGTATGATACAATTTAATATCATATTTATTTAATATTTCTTTGAATTCTTTATTGATAAATTCTAATCCTTTATCTGTATGTAAAAGATTAGGTGATTTATGATTAATTTTAATTGCATCATTAATTATTTCTTCAAATGCTTTAGAAACTGTTTTTCCATCTTTTTTCTTTAATGGTTTTGACCAAACATATTTTGAGAAAGTATCTATCACATTTAACATATATTTATAACCATCATTTTCTTTTTCATAATTTTTCATTATAATTAAATCTGCTGCCCATAAATCATCAATACCTAATGTAATTATTTTTCTTTTTAGAAATTTCTTTCTGATTGGAGCATGAATTTCATTTGCTTCAATTATTTGTTCATTTTTAGTTAATTCTTTTTTAATTATAGGTTTAACTTCTTTTTTTAAAATTTTACTTTTATTTGTTTTACAAATTAAACATTTAGTAGCTATTCTATATAATCCATTTTTCATTTCAACAATTTGTGGATTAATATTTTTAGTTTTTTTCTTACACTTGTGACAATGAATTGGTTCATTCATTTATATATAAAAAATATTTTATACATAAATGAATTGAATCAATTCATTTATGTATAAAATATTTTTTTAATAAATGGATATGTGTTATAGATGTCATAATCAAACTAATTTTACTATTATTGGAAATTGTGTAGGATGTAATATATGTAAAAGAATTATTTATGAAAAAAAGATTAAGAGAAAAAGTAATAAGAATAAACATCTTAAACATATTTTAAGAGAATTTAACCATTTTCAACCATATAAAACACACCAATTAATTAATGAATTATATATTTTATGTATTTCCAATCATTTTGAAATAACACCTAAGAATATAAAATTATTTTTAAAACAAAGGAACTATACAAATTGGATATTTTACTATCAATTTTTAAACAAAATATACAATATTGATTTTGAATTGAATAATGAAGATAAAGAAAAAATTACACTATTTTTTAATAAATATTTATGTTTTAAGAAAAGTAATATATCATACAAAAAATTATTACCTATGATTTTTAAATACTTAAATATGGATTTTTGTATAAAACCTAATTATGATAATGACTTTTTAACATATCTATCACAAACAAGTTTGTGATATTTTTTCCTATATAAATGGATCTGCTAGAAGAAATTAATAATGTTGGAGAATTAAGATTTAAAGAATATAAACCATTAAAAAGTTTAAATTTAAATGAAAAATATAAAATTGAAAAATTTGAAAGAATTAAAGATAAATATGGATATACAATTATTGTTGAATTAGAAAAATGTAAAGTACATTTACCAAAAAGATTTACTAATGTAATTGATGATAAATCGATTAAAGAATTAAATAAAAAAGATTTACATTTAATTGTCACTGATATTAAGACTTTTGATGATAAAGAAACTGCTTTAGTTAAATTTGAATAATTACTACAATATTATTGATACTAAACCTTAATTTTACTTGTTTTAAAAAAATTCAAATTTATTGAAAAAAATACTATTAAAATTTTAAATTACCTTATGAAAAGTCGACTATTGATTTTATTGAAAAAATACTTATAAAATGTGATAATTTTACTTGTTTTTAAAAAAATTTTATTTAGTAGAAATTTTAGGCATATTTGTTAAAAATTTCATTAAATTTGCATATTTTTTATGACAATTTGACAAAAGCTAAAAATTGGCCAAAAAGTGGCAAAAATATTGCATAATTGTATTAAAAAACTGTGAAATTTGTTTGATTTTTGATTGTCCTAGGAACCCCATAGTACTATCTACTTATATATATATATATATATATATATATATATATGCCTATATATTTATTTGCTGCTAAGCAACTAATTTAATAAAAATCCAATTTTAGGCAAGGTGTATAAATTAAAAGAAGAGGTGTGTGCATAGTCAGCTGGTGTGACGTAGTTGGGCTCACCGCTAGCGCTCCGAGCGGCCGTGAAACACATTAAACTCATGTTGTTTACTTTTGTGTTTACAAATAAACTTTTGTCAAGTAAATGTTTTGTTTTCTTAACCGCAATGCCAAATTATTCCGTGTTTGGTTGCGAAATAAATCCTGAGACAGTGATACACGGATTAAATCAGTTTTACAGATTTCCTGTCAGAATATTGCCAAAATAGGTCGAAGTTTTCCAACAGAACAAAATAGTTTTATGGGACGTTGGTATAGAAATGGAGGAATGTTTCAACTTCCTCCAAAGCCACGGCTCTGTTCATTGAAACAGTAAGAGGGATCGTTGGCGAAGTTCTCAAAAGCATGCTGGAAGCTAGAAAATGCGTTATTGATTAATGCTGTTCCCAAAAGAAGTTTTAAAGGCACTTCATGTGCAGAACTCATATAAGAATATGTTATATATGATATGGCTTTTAGTGTAGGATGATAAGCAATTAACGGACAGTTAACCTCGTCTAAAAGGCCTGCACTTTTTATGCAAGTGGACCAACGGCTTATTGATACTTCAGAACCAAGGAGAATAAAGAACTGAATAAAAAAAAATTGAGATGGTGACTGCGGAGTTAGAAAAATCCTCGTAAAAATTGAAAAAAATAAGCTTATTACATACTTTTATTTTAGAACATGTTTGAGTGTTTATTTATCAAATTGACCTTAATCATTAAAAGTGTATAGTTGAGTGGGACTGTGCTCTAATTATTAAATCTTTTTATTTATCAAATACATGTGTCTTGATTTATCCATAAAACTCTTTAAAAATTTTCGAAGAAACTTCATTTTCCGAGGTTACAAAGGAGGTTTAAAATATGTATTAACCTCCAATGTCGGTATATTGAAGAGTTAGATATACAATAAAATGCTTACAGTATTTGATTTTGGCAAGTTTTCCCTTGGTATGAATCCATTGCAAAGTACTTTGCAGAGAGAACAATCCAAAACAGAGAGAACAATCCAAAGCGTAGTGATATTTTGTTTTGAGATACTGATATAAAACATCATTCGTTAAAGTCCGTATATACTTAATAAATAAGTACTCTATTTAATTTTGTCAGCGATGAACCCTGGTGCATATCATAAGGCAAATTTCATTTATTGGCAATGAAGAAACTGACGATTACTAGGCTATACATGCATGGGTCTATTTCAATATGCCCGTTTATAAATATAGCCTACATTATATAGGCTATAGAAAAGCCTACAGCTTGAATTCAAAAACAGGTTAAATTAAAAAAGCAAGGTTGAATTCTAAAATCGATAACATTATCATATTTACGTGACATTTACGGGGTTTGAATGAGTTTTTAAAAGGTGATAAGTTTGAGATCGGCATACAACGGCGAGAGGATATGGGTAGGGCCTATGATTAGAGTGCGTATGAGTGATTAAAGAGTCAACTTTGCTTTTTCATAGTAATCAATCAGAATATGCTAGATCTTCTGAGTTCTTGTAGGCCGTTTCAAGCATTAGAGTGCACTCTGCAGGGCCTGACCCTGCAGGGTCAGCTCGAAAAAATGACAAAAATAACGTTAAATAAATATGACTAAAGCAACATCGGCTATATATTAGTTTATGTCTTAAGTTTCATTCTTGTTACATTGCATGTAGTCAAAAAATGG
>CM061534.1:149507958-149674176 GCA_030545055.2 Neoaliturus tenellus | reverse complement strand
AAAAAACACGGTGTATATGCTACACTCCATGTGTATAATCGTTAAACATTTTAGATTTGAGTTTAAATTTAATAATTAAGTTTAATATGATATAATTTCATTTGATTTAAATATTATAAAATTTTCGTGAAGAGTTTAAAGGTTTCTTCTAACTTCGTATATCAATAAAATCATATACAATAGTTCATTTTAAGTAAATATTCAACTATGTACAAAAAATTGACGTCATTTAACTTAGACGTTTTCAACGTAAAATAAATATAATAAAGTATATGTTATTTGACTTGTAAAAAAAAATATTTGACATGTAGAACGTTTATTTGACGTAAAATAAATACTCTGTGCTGGTTTTTAGGGCAGGATTTTTAGGCTCTTTTAAAGGACGAACAAGAAGTATATTTCATCACTAGGGTCTAGGGTGAGTCTAAAGTGATTCCTTTCTACGAGGTCGTAAAAATGAGCGTAAGAAGAACTGATGACCTCAATCAACCTCTTCCTGGGGCAAAAAGGACTATCCCCAACGGTTCTACCAAAAGAGTTTTTTTTTTTTTTTTTTTTTTTTTGGTGGGCAGTGCGATTGTGCGATACAAATTTATTATTTGTACTGTAGTTTTACTGAACGAAATTCCCAGAATTAGGCCCTATTCTCTTGATTGGAATACAATCTGCGACATTTCTGTGATTCCCCATTTTTAATGTAGATTACGTCAATTTTTGGCACGATTGATAGAAATCCATCCATCCATCACACCTAAATCAAAATTATGCACTATTTCAATATATCGCAAGAAATAAATGTTTGTTTCCTTACTTTTATAAAGTTTTATTTATAAAGTTCAGGGATTATTTCTTCTTTGGAGGGGGTAAAATGAGTTTGCAAAGGTCACAACTAACTGTATATCGGTTCAGTATATGCTTACGGGTAAGGAAACATCGACAACTAGGAGTTGTCATCGTTATAGTTTATAGAACTTTCCACCACATTCAAGTGTTCGATAGGGTTTCCAAATACGGCAAATGGGTTGAATATCAAGGGAAATATTTCACATAATATTTGTAGCTAAAAGATTGTGTTGTGGATTACGCAGTAAAAATTTCAAATCAACCAATTCTCATCACCACTAAAAATATTTAATGAGTTTTAAAATTTGTTACTGAAGTTATATGATTATAACCTTGAATAACAATGAATCAAAGTCAATGAATCAACGAACGGTTTAGTAGTTAAATTATCACTATAATTATTTTATATTATTGAAACAAAAAGGCTGTTTCGTTTGGTTGCAGTTACAAATACTTTTATTTTTAGTTAAATCTCTCTTTTCCATTGTTAACAATTTTATCAGATAATTTTGGATGGCTAAAAGTTTTATTTTAACTATGATTTTTTCGGGGAAATATAAAAGTAAAAGTTACTATGAGGTACGATCATTGTAGCCTACTATTAATGGAAGCTGTATAGTGTATTGAAATTAAATTACCTCACTTAGAACCTTAAATTGAACAAAATTTATTCTATTGTAACAAAGAACTGTTATTTTTCTTCTATGTTTTTTTTTTTTTTTTTTTTTTTTTTTTTTTTTTATATAAAAATGCTTTCTTTTTCTATGATAATTTCTTCTTTGTCGCGAATTTTATAACATAAAAAGGTTCTAGCCCTGTTACCTTACAATAATATCCGTCCAAGGTCCAAAACCTATATACAGGGTGTCCCTGAACTCTCTACCAACTTTTTCAGGTATTATTCCTGGGCCATAGACAAGTCAAAATATCATATTCAAAATTTTGAAAACTCAAAAGTTACTCGTATAGCCGCCATTTTGTTTTTTACACAAAATAATTTTTATTTCCGTAATGGATCATTGTATTAAGTTAATATTTGGCCTGAACCTTCATCATAGCAATACCCATTTTCAAGAAAAAATTTATTTTTTTCTAATGCGTATTTTCAAAATGGCGGCCATTTTAAAATTTTAAACTAAAATATCTCAAAACCGGTAAATTTTATAAAAATTTTACTAGACACAAAAAAGTTGACAAATTTAATTATCTAACCAATTGTACCAAGTTTGTAAGGATCTGACAACAAATAACGGAGTTATTGAGATTTTTCTTCATAAAAACATTGATTTTGCATTGTAATTAATGCAAATTAAAGTAATTTTAATTGAAAAATCTCAATAACTCCGTTATTTGTCGTCAGATCTTTACAAACTTGGTTCCATTGGTTAGATAATTAAATTTTTCAACTTTTTTGTCTCTAGTAAAATTTTTATAAAATTTACCGGTTTTGAGATATTTTAGTTTAAAATTTTAAAATGGCCGCCATTTTGAACATACACATTAGAAAAAATAAATTTTTTCTTGAAAATGGGTATTGCTATGATGAAGGTTCATGCCAAATATTAACTTAATACAATGATCCATTACGGAAATAAAAATTATTTTGTGTAAAAAACTAAATGGCGGCTATACGAGTAACTTTTGAGTTTTCGAAATTTTGAATATGATATTTTGACTTGTCTATGGCCCAGGAATAATACCTGAAAAAGTTGGTAGAGAGTTCAGGGACACCCTGTATATTTAAAATATTTTAATCGCACGACAATCGATCAGCATTGGCAATATTAGCTGTATCACTTAGCAAGATGCTTTTTACTCAAGAGGCTGCTTTTTATAGACTGAAGGCTCGGCATTACCCAACTGGAATGGAACCTTTCCACGAGCGATTTGCTGGTAAACTTGTTGGTATTGTTGGGCAATGCTGGTGGAGCTGTACACTTGATCCACATTTTTTAATTACTCATTAGATCAGTGTCGACTTACTTATCTTGCCCGTGTCACCAATTCATCTGGTTTACCCTACTTTATTGCCATCAAACTAGAATTTCCAGTTTATAAATCATGATTGCACATGGATCTGGGGTTCAATCACCTAGGTAACTAAATTACGAGTGTGGCTCAGCTTACCATTTTATGTTTGTGTAGGCCTAATGACGGTAGAACACTGAAGGTGTAAGTTCCATAATTATTATATTTTTATAACTATCACATCATAAACCACAGCGGCATTCACAGTATAAATGTTTTCATATTCAATCATGATTATTAAATCGTGTTTTTTCTGAAGCTTAAAATAAACAGTATTATTTACGAAAACCACTCATTATTTCCAAGGAGGGATTCTAAGAAATATATAACAATTGATTCTGTATAGCGCGTCACAAAAATCGAATTCAATGGAAATCATACCGCACATTTAAATAATAATAATAATTATTATTATTTATACTTTGGGTCTCATAATTTCTTTTTTCAAAAATATTTTTTATTTCCATACCTATACGATATCAAGTTAAACCCTGGCATAAACTAAAATATTAAAATAGTAAAATATCAAAATTCATAAAATTTTGAAATTTTTTATTTAAAATGATAGCTATTTTAAATTTTATGAGTAAATATCGTATTAAGTAAAATTTAAACAAAAAGTTAATAAGTTTTATACATTTTAATAATATAATTTAAAGATTTAAATATGTAAAGAATGATTCTGTACCACAAGACTATAAAGAACGGACGATAAACAATGGGGAATGTAAGACGAAGAATTTAATTAAATTCTTTTTTTCATTAACGCTGCACAAAGAATGGCGTCAACAATGGTTTGCAATATATTATTCTATAACTAAAATATAACAAAGTATAATAAAAGAGTGAATACGTTGGTACCTTACTTCTATTTCTATGTTCCTTTGACTTTGAGAAAATAGAATTATAGTGATAAACGTATTAAATACTTTTTTTAATTTTGTTTTGAAACGGTGTATTTTATGTTCTGATATTTGGCAACGAACGGTAGCCTATAACGCGTGACAGCTTCACGCTAATAACGTAAAAGGTTTCAACAATGTTTCGGCATTAGACAAGAGCGCAAGATTTACTTTAAAATACCGGGTGTTCATAAAGTCTTGCCCTGATTTGATAGCTTTGCTGTACAGAAACCATTAGAGCCACACGCAACTTACATTGCTTCTTTTGAAGAGAATTTAATCTAGTTTTTTTTTATTATCAAGTTGGTAACACCTTTGTTTAGCTGTTTGACAACAATGAAGTTTTCTTTAAATTCTGTACAAAAGCAAATCAGAAATGGTTAGCCTCCAGAAGAGGTAACAGTGTGTCCTATGGTTCTATGAAACCCATAGCCCCCCTTTACCGGTACTGTCCAAAGACTTTTTGTGCGAACATTTAGAACACCTGCACCTAATGTAAAAAGTATCGAGAGGTGGTATCCATATTTTTCTGACAGGGGCAGTGTATGTGACGAGAAACGAACTTGACGCCCGCGCATCACTGAAGTCACGGTGGATTGGGCGTGATCGCCTGACTAAATTGCCTCCTCGGTCACCAGACTTTACTCATCTCTGGACTTTTTTATGTGGGGGTTTGTCAAAGACGTAGTGTGTTCTACCCCAGTTCTTGATTTAGAGTCACTAAGAGAGAGAATAAGAAATGCAGTGCAGTCTGATACTCATTAAATGTTAACCAAAATATGGGAAAAAAGAAAAGTCGCCTAGAATATTTACAGGCAGCCCAAGGCGACACATAGAATTTTATTGAGTTTGAACATATGTAAATAAAACTTAAGAAGTCACTTGTTAAAACTGTAAATAAAACATTATTCTACCATCATTGTTTTCATGCTATTCGATTTCTTTATCAGGGCATGACTTTATGAACACCCGGTACTTTATACGATGAAACTAAGATAAAAACACAATAACAATCGTCATTATTGTATATGAAAATTTTACACATAATACCCGGAGGAAATTAATGTACGCCAACTTTGCCAGAGTAAGTATATCTATTCTATATATATAATACGTGATGCCCCTTTTTTGTTAACGCTTCTCCTCCCTTATTTCTGGACCAATTTTAAAGTTTGAGGTGTCAAAAGAATGGTCTCAGTTCGTAGTTTTGCAATAAGGTTTTAGATTTTTGATATTTTAATTCTGAAGCTCACTGGAAGCTCTCAAAGTTCATTTTTTGACCATAAGATTAACATGGGGGACAATTTATTTTGAATTGCTAAATAAAACAGCTGTTGATAGTTGAACAAACAAACACATATGTTAAAAGCTGAATAGAAGCTAGGAATCTAAAACAAATGAAGACAAATAATCTCTTTATTTATTTTAGATTTCTTGAATAGAAGCAAATTGAACTGGTACTAAAATATCAACACAATTTCATACTTTAATACGAGGAGTGTCTAATCTGGGGATTTAACCTTTTCTCAAAATGTAGCAGGTATATTTTGCTTCAAAATTTTATTCACGCGTATTTGGTTCACAAAAATAATTTTTGTAACTTAAACCTGGAAAAATTCATTTTTTCCGAAACAAATTTTGGAAATTGAAATTTTTGACATGGGTCTTATTGGTTGTCCGACTGGTATTGAAACAATAATGAAAGGTAGCAAATACTAAAATAGAACACCAAATTTGTGTGCATGGGTTTTCAAACTGCTATAAACTATAAGGAAAAGGGATAGTTGGTTGTAAGTGTAACAACCTTTTTATTTACTATTATAGTATAAACATGTTTTATGCACAATGCTACACATATTAAAAAAAAAAACTGTGTAAAAGACAACATTTAAAAGTTTTTTTACCTCCAGTATAGAAAACAAGCTTATTACAAAAATGGTTTTAAAAAGAAAAATGTTAACCAAAATAAAAATGCCACTAAAAATAAAATGGACCACACCAACAAAGATGTAGATTCTCTTAATTTATTTGATTTCTTTATTTAAATTTTGTAATGTCATGGAAAGTTAAGTTAAAGAGGATATAGGCATAAATAGTAATGTGGACTCATACACTATGTCATTGACTACCTCATACAGTAGTACTACAAAAACAACCGCAGTGAGTGCTGCATAACTCATACAGGATCGGGGAGTAATGAAATGTTGATTTTTATTCTTTTGTCATTTACGTTTTATTTTTTATGAACTATATGTGGATTCAATATCTGTGAATTTATTTAAAATTTTATAGGAGGGTTTAGACAAAGGCCCTAAGACATATCGGCAAAAGAACAACTACGTAATCTCAGCTAATTTAGACCTAAAAGAACGAGCACCACATCTCAGCACTATCACATTGGGAAGTGGGAGAATTGGTAATGAAGATCGATCTGATTTTCACTATAGCGACATTTTTTCAAAGTATTACCATGGATCAAGGTTTGATCACCCGGTACTCTAATAAATGCAGCGCATTGCGCTGCACGGGCCCCCTAGTAATTTATATTGCTTAACATAAAGTACTGTACTTATCATTTTCTATAAATAATATAAACTACAGTATCTATATATATAATACGTGATGCCCTTTTTTTGTTAACACTACTCCTCCTTTATTTCTGGACCAATTTTAAAGTTTGAGGTGTCAAAATAATGGTCTCAGTTCGTAGTTTTGCAATAAGGTTTTAGATTTTTGATATTTTAATTCTGAAGCTCACGGGAAGCCCTCAAAGTTCATTTTTTGTCCATAAGATTAACATGGGGGACAATTTATTTTGAACTGCTAAATAAAACAGCTGTTGATAGTTGAACAAACAAACACATATGTTAAAAGCTGAATAGAAGCAAGGAATCTGAAACAAATAAAGACAAATAATCTCTTTATTTATTTTAGATTCCTTGAATAGAAGCAAATTGAACTGGTACTGAAATATCAACACAATTTCATACTTTAATACGAGGAGTGTCTAATCTGGGGTTTTAACATTTTCTCAAAATGTAGCAGGTATATTTTGCTTGAAAGTTTTATTCACGCGTATTTGGTTCAGAAAAATAATTTTTGTAACTTAAACCTGGAAAAATTCATTTTTGTTACCGAAAACCATTTTGGAAATTGAAATTTTTGACATGGGTCTTATTGGTTGTCCGACTGGTATTGAAACAATAATGAAAGGTAACAAATAATAAAATAGAACACTAAATTTGTGTGCATGGGTTTTCAAACTGCTGTAAACTAAAAGGAAAAGGGATAGTTGGTTGTAAGTGTAATAACCTTTTTATTTACTATTATAGTATAAACATGTTTTATGCAGAATGCTACACATATTAAAAAAAAACCTGTGTAAAAGACAACATTTAAAAGTCTTTTACCTCCAGTATAGAAAACAAGCTTATCACAAAAATGGTTTTTATAAAGAAAAATGTTAACCAAAATAAAAATGCCACTAAAAACAAAATGGACCACACCAACAAAGATGTAGATTCTCTTAATTTATGTGATTTCTTTATTTAAATTTTGTAATGTCATGGAAAGTTAAGTTAAAGAGGATTTAGGCATAAATAGTAATGTGGACTCATACACTATGTCATTGACTACCTCATACAGTAGTACTACAAAAACAGCCGCAGTGAGTGCTGCATAACTCATACAGGACCGGGGAGTAATGAAATGTTGATTTTTATTCTGTTGTCATTTACGTTTTATTTTTTATGAACTATGTGGATCCAACATCTGTGAATTTATTCTAAGTTTTATATGAGGGTATAGACAAAGGCCCTAAGACATATCGGCAAAAGAACAACTACATAATCTCAGCTAATTTAGACCTAAAAGAACGAGCACCACATCTCAGCACTATCACATTGGGAAGTTGGAGAATTGGTAATGAAGATCGATCTGATTTTCACTTTAGCGACATTTTTTTTTCAAAGTATTACCATGGATCAAGGTTTGATCACCAGGTACTATAATAAATGCAGCGCATTGCGCTGCACGGGTCCCCTAGTCTATATATATATAATACGTGATGCCCTTTTTTTGTTAACACTACTCCTCCCTTATTTCTGGACCAATTTTAAAGTTTGAGGTGTCAAAAGAAAGGTCTCAGTTCGTAGTTTTGCAATAAGGTTTTAGGTTTTTGATATTTTAATTCTGAAGAGCATGGGAAGCCCTTAAAGTTTGATTTTTGTCCATAAGATTAACATGGGGAATAATTTGTATTGAATTTCAAAATAAAACAGCTGTTGATAGTATAACAGACAAACACATGTTAAAAGCTAAATAATAGAACTTTGAATTTTTTATGCAAAGGGGCAAGGTTTTATTTCCAGGCACACGAGTAAATGCAGCGCATTGCGCTGCACAGGTACCCCTAGTAAAGTGTGATACCGTGATACCTTTCTTAATACAACGTTGTGTACAGTTTAGACAACGACGGGGGTTGCATTAAAATAATGCTTCCGTACGTAGCCTATGTACAACCACGTAGTACAACTAAGAATAAGGAAAAATGTAGTAAAGTGTGGTAAAGGTAAAGATTATTATTTGTAGTTAAAGTGTAGATTACTTTAATTTTAGAGCAACAATCTACGAAAATGTGTAGGATGATCATTAAGTCCCGGGACGACTTTATTAATGAAGATGGGCCGACGAAATGTTTTAGTAGAATAGTTTTAGTCCTACATAAAACACTACTTTATCACATTCACGGGGATATTTTATCATCCCTACAAGTCCACTAGAAGTTAGAAGAAAATCTTATAATTAAACATGGGTTGGAATGTAGATAAAACTAAAGACCCCGTGTAAAAACATTCCGTAAATTTAACCTCACTTATATATGCTTTTATAGACAGCGGTTCAAAAATACGGTAAGCAAATAAACTTTCAAAATTGCTAAAATTCAAATAAATTTATCACTGACATCACATTACCAACATTTTAAAGCACAATTACTTAAACCTACTTCAAAAATGTGTTCAATCATTTGATTTACGATTTAACTTCTGGTTTCAAGACCTTTAAAACAGAAGTGGGGTGTAACATGGACAAAGGACAATAAAGATTCCCCCAGGACTTCCCTAGGGGACGTCCCTTACACGACATCATAGATAATATTTCATTGGTCTGTGGTATGGGTATGAGACTGAATATAATTTTACAGAAATTCCAATTCAAGTAGTTTCCCAAAACAGCATGTTATTGCAGAAGTTATTGGATTTTTGTTTGGTAGGCCTACATGTTATTTTTAAGTTAAGTTTGATCCCCTCCTATTTTGACACGGCTTTCATTTGAGGTCGTTTTTGCAGCATTGCTCTATATACTATTTGAGGCATTTAATTTTATGTGAGTATTAGCCCAAGGTTACTTTTAAGATTTTCTCGAGACTCCTCGTGGGACTTTCCCCAGCGGAGATATGAAGTCACTAAGAGTGCGATAAAGTAGTATTTTACGTCCTAGAACTATGTTTTAGGTTTCTTCATAAATAAAACCATTTAATCAGACCCGGAACTTGAACACCCGGTATAATACTGAAAGTATTTTTGATACTTCAGGATCAAAGAAACTTTTGCCCTTTATATACTCATGGGGACCTCATACGTGTAAAATATAACACTAATATAACATCGACTTGATGGAGATAGAAACCTGTTAGAACAAATTTGCTTGGTTAAAGTACTCACTTATAGGTCTAATAGGGCTTCATTATCTTCAATTTTTTATGATTAGACCTATTATTTTCTTATCCTTTATTTGTATCTTCAAATTTTGTTAAATTTATATTTCAAATTTTTTATTATTTATCAATAATACGGTCTCAGGTCCTTTAGCTTTTAAAATTCTTTTTTAAAGTTTGGCTAAAGAAGCTGAAGCTGACTATTGTAAATCACAAAAGAGGGACATTCGTTAAAGTTTCTTAAAAGGCAATTAAAAATTATGTTTTATAATCTACTAAATGGAATATGCCTAAAAATTTTCTTGATCATCGAAATTGGGGTACAAAAAAAGGATCGTTGTAAATACAAATTACATTAAATGCCTTTTTGGTGTTTCTGCATTTTAGATGATTTTAATACATTAGATAGAATAGTTGTAGTGTTTTACTTTCATGTCTTAAAAAAATTTATATTCAAAATATACATTTTATACTATGTGGACCTAAAAAATTAGATTTTTTATGTTAAATTTACTTCCCCGCATGTTTTGTCAAATGTTGTAATCGCTATGTACTCACGGCGGGTCTCATGGCGGGTGGTGGTCTCCACTACGGGGCGTGTCGACAGGTACAGCGGCCGCGGCGACCCTCCCCATATATATACGACACTCACACACGGCCACTGTTGGGCAACTCCAACTCCACTGACCCGCACTGCCCCACCTGATACACCGCGCACTGCGCATCTGGACTTGCGAGTAATGCGCAGCACGCACCTGGTACACAGCAATACGCACCGCTCCACGGCTCTCTGGCCTGCACTACGCAACAGTATCACTATATTACTATTTTGAGACAGGGACCTCACGTAGTGGGTATTTTAACCTGAATATGAATGAGAGATGAGTGTAGGATGATTGTGGCGCGATCTTGTATCTTGTTACTGACTAATGCCGACATCCACCTTAGACAGGACTGTTAATTAATAGCCCAACAGCCAATGGTATCTAGGGATCTATAGTTTAACGTGGGATCCGAACCACAATTTCGACCTCATATATACGAATTGCTCTAATTATGAGGATGGTCTTTATGGATGAACTAGTATTCACTACTATGCGTACGTTAATCCCCACTAGGGAATACGCATCCACAAGCCATAGCTTATTACTAGCCACAATTCGTGACCTCCAAGTTCAAGTAGCTGGATTACAGGACGACGCCACGGTCCCAGTCTAAAGTATTGTGATCCCGACGTGACCTATGAGCTTAAGCAACAGATATGCAAACGCTCTACCTAGTACAAAACATAACGTGAAGCGTAAAAATTCGTAGGCTACGCATCATTGGGTAAACGACGCACAACAACCCCCACTACTGCACAATATATAAGATTGCGGCCTACAAGAACTACACAGCAATTGGTGCACAACACTGCACGAAACATTTATTTAACAACGCACCACTACACAACGCACGACAATACGCAGCTCTGAGATTGGTTTAAGTTGACGGGAAGCTATAATGTCAGTCGTTATGGGTGTACGGAGGTGAAGAGAGTGCTGGATACAAATCTACACCATGTGTGAATAGACTGTAAACTTACCAACAAATACATTCCCACAAAATCTATCTACATTCTTATTTCTATAAGGGTTTCGTCTGTTACGTCCCTTTTTCTCTCGACCTACTGAACCGATTTTTAAGATTGAGGAGTCATTTTAAAGCTTAGGATATACCGCAGTGACGAATCGTTATAAAGGTCAACTTGTTTCGGGCTTCGCCACCCTCGCCTTTGATTAATTTTTAGAGGGCGCTTTAAAATGTTGACCAACTTTTATTGCAAACTCTATAATGGGAATTGTAATTTAACAGCTGATTACCTTCAGATGAATTTTAAAAGCCAGTGCAGATAGTAAACAAAAATAGATATCTGTCACTTCATAATCAACATTCACGTAATGTAGGTGAGTTTCACTCATACAGAATCATAAAATGCGCAATTTGCGCAAGGGCCACCTCGTTTTAACATATTGAAATAAAAAAACAAAAACAAAAAAGCCAGAATTTATCAGAAACCCCTGGTCTACACCATCCTTTTACTAAAAACTATATAGTAGACTTGTTGCTCGAAATCGAGCAGTTTAATTTAGACTCTTTGCTAAAATGTTACTTTTAGTCCTAACTCAATTACTCCCGTCCAATCCAATATTTTGATTATCAATAAACAAAACTACACTTATTTACAGTTGTACACAACAGAGATGTTTCAAATGCTCAACTCAATCCCAACTAATGGAACTAATGGGAAAACTTAAAATTTCTTTTATGGATAGCATAATATTTATAAGACCGATTTTCACCAATTTTGTCGGAAACAACTACAGACCAAGTCCTTTCCAACGACACCAAAAACTAGAAAATCGGCTGAAAATTATTTGAGAAGTTCTCTTGATAAAAATCCTTAGCTTATTAAATAAGTATAGATTACACAAATTCCATCACAACCAACAGTTAATTCAAAAAAAGAACGCAATTGTAGGTTTACATTTATATCTTATACTCTAAAACAAGCTCCGTTTCTACGGGCAAAGTTTTTTTCGCTCCAAGGATTTGTTCTAGAGCCCTTCAAAATTTCCATGTTATCCTTATGGAGATTTTATTAATTGACAAAAAAATCAGCTGATAACTGTAGATGTAAACCAATATGTTACATCTGTAGTTTAAGAAAATTATACTAAAGTGCAGCACCCGCCGTCTTGGAGAGTGAGCGAAGCGAACGTGCTCGCCTTTAAAATGGAAGAGGTCAAGTGAGCTGAGCGAACGAGCTTTGTGTGAGAACGAAAGGAATAATTTTACCGAGCTTAAGCTCGGTCCCCCTGGTTCTATGTACTAAAACAAGCATTTTATGACACTATTTCAAGCACTGTACATGTAGAATGTCGCGTATTGCTGCAATTAAGAGTGCATTTTTTTATTGAAGGGCCTTCAAAATGTCCTTTTATCAAATTTTGTTATGATTATCATTTTCTTCCCTTCTCATAAAAATAAATATATTTTTTTGCATTATTTTAACAAGCCCATTGCCTTCCTTAGTCTTACATTTTTTTTATTTATTAAAGTTTCTTTTTTACAGTTTAAATTACCAACAAATTTGTTAAAGCCTGGTGCGGCTCTTGTCCTTATGAAAAAGAACGGATGCATCCTTAGTTTTAAACTTAATAGCAAAAATTAATAATCATTACAATCACCGGTTGGATATATATCTGAGCCTCCCGGACAATGTTTTACCAGAGCAGCATGTATAAAAAGTGTAGAGGTTGCAGTTTACATTCGTCTGGCTACCAATGCCGGCAATACCAGGAAACTGACCGGTTGTAGATAAGAAGGAAACCTGCCAAGTTTCATTTTAACTACTAGGAAATACCTACAACAAGGCGAATGTTGTTCTTATTTTAAAGTTAACATTCTTCCACGAGTCATTCGATTGATTAGTCGAACGGCCCTGGTCTTGAAGTGTGTTCGCTCCCAGTGTTGACCCAAACCTAAACCTTAACGAGAGCCGAGCAATTAACAAGTTATTGTCTACCTTACACAAAACAAAATTTGTACCTTCTAAAATTAATTGATACTGACATAATAAAGATTATACAGGGTGGAAAAAAGTCTGGAAACTGCATCTATACTTATTTAACGACGCACCACCTACACAACGCACGACAATACTTTGGGTCTGTCAGATACTTGCTCAATTTAGTGCATTTGGATACTAGTTAAAACTGAAATTAGAAATTTTATTAAAAACTTCTAAAACCAGAAAAGACGAGATCTTTCTTTCTACTTTAAGAAAAAGTTAAGAGTCTCTATCTTAATGAGTTAATTTTAAAACACGATTCCCGTAAAACTCTACATCCATAAAATTCGCCTAGCGCTAAGGCCGCGAGGCGGCATTCGGGCTCAGGTAGACCGGAGCTAAGCATTTATTTTTCTTATAACAACATTTAAAACTTCTGTTATTCTCAGCTGTAAATAAGTGTAGTTTTTGGTGATTTCAGATATTCACAATATTGGATTGATCAAATGTCATTGATTTAGAACTTAAAGGAACATTTGTATTGTATCAAAATAAATTGCTCGATTTCGAGCAACACGTATACCATCTTTATCTATTAATCTATTTATCTTTCTTCGCCTTCTATCTTCTTTATATATTTATCTTTAAAATGATTTAATTAGCAAACATAAAACTTCACAAACTGATTTTGAGTCTCAAAGTATACTTCCCAAAGTAATTATTGACCTTGAACCTCCAAGGGGGGAAGGGAGAGTGCACAAGGAGTCAGAAGAAATCTTAAATGTAAGCATAGTCAATAAGTAAAGGTCTAAACATATATGAATAAATAACACTGCAGCAAACTTTACCTTAAAAGATAGACCAAGTAAAATTGACAGACGATCAAATTATGTATTTAAAAAAATCATATGATCAAAATTAAAAAATACAATTACTCCGGATGAATCGACCTTTTGAGATCGGTTGTATGTGACAAACGGCTCAGAATGAAGAGCCCTTTAAAATTGTAGACTACATCGTAGGTCATAATAAAAGGCAGGCGAATGCAGTTCCCTAACGACCTCCATCAGGGAAACCTCAGTGGCCTATGTCCTACGTCACATGATACATAATTTTAAAGGACTTTGCATTCTGAGCATTTTGCCGCCGATCTCAAAATGTAGTGCAGATCGGTTACTCTTAAATGTAAAGATTAGTTTAAGCAAAATCTACCCGGTAAATTTTGAGATAATGGAAAATACTTCGCCACGGACACTCTTCATATTATAGTATAAGAGGATATTTTTAACCACATTTTACTAATGGTTAAATTTAAATTTAACTACTGGAATTTAATTTTTTGGGATAAGGGATTCTTAATTTTTTTCATGTGCATTTGATTATATATCATGACTATCCAGGGGGTGAGGGATAACGTTCAAACCACTCTGAGTATAGTGAAGACAGGGTCTTGGAATTTTCATTATTATGAAACAAAATTTTGTAATGAATTAGTTAAAACATATTATGGCGTAATATTATGAGTACTGGAATAGTTTTTCCTTCATATTGTAATTAAATAATTATAGGATTACACATCATATTGTTTAAATACAGTATCCATAACAATAAAACGTTTTGTAACGTAAAACTCACGGTGAGCTCGAGATTCCGAGAATACGTGTCGTGATTGAACTGCCATCTTCACCTCTGGGCCAGTAGCCCATTGTTGCGCGGTCGGCAATGTTAATCATACGGCTTTTATGCTAAAACATGGTATTTTATTCCCCTGTTTCGGACGCCGCTTTTCAACCGATTTTCTTTAAACTTGGTAAGTGTTTTAGTTGAATAGTTAAATTCTTGAAAAATTAAAAAATATTACTCTTTGTGACGTTGCAAAGTAACTCGATTTTCCTTAGTAATATTTGTTAAGTTTTCAAAATTTCGTGGTGTGAAGGGCGTAATATAACTATTCAACTAAACACTTACCATGTTTAAAGAAAAACTGTTGAAAAACGGCGTCCGAAACAGGGGAATAAAATGCCATGTTTTAGCATAAACGCCGCGCCGTATGGTTAACATTGCCGACTGCACAACAATGGGCTACTGGCGCAGGGGTGAAGATGACTCTTAACAACTGCACTATTTTGGTACACATTAAAGCAAATTAAAAATGTTCTATAATTTTTACGAGTGTCCAAAAGTTTTCTGTTGCACCATTTTAC
The DNA here is from genome assembly GCA_030545055.2 of Neoaliturus tenellus. NCBI lineage: Eukaryota > Metazoa > Arthropoda > Insecta > Hemiptera > Cicadellidae > Neoaliturus > Neoaliturus tenellus. Next base: position 149,658,930 of record CM061534.1, on the reverse strand, counting down.
CGTAGACAATGCGTAAAACTGAAATTTTCCAGTGATATATGTAGGTAGATCTCGGTGCATTTGGTTGGACGTTAAGTGCATTCACTGCACGGGTCCCGAACCCGTCCGAACCTAAGCGCGGGTGAAACCAGCCCTAAGGTCAGGTTCGTGGCGTTGTCCTCTATTCATAGACCTTTAATTTTATGTACATACAGTACTTCTTTAACTAAAAATGGATTCACTTGCGAGTCTTAAAAGATATTGCACCAGAGTATTAAATACTATCGTAAAGCATTTTTCTGCTACACTCTGCTCCACTGGAAAAAAGGAAGAAACAGCGCTTAAATCTGCGTTTGATTATGTTTCACCCCCGCGACTGACAGTAGGTCCTAGCCGGGTCATTCGTGCAGTGAGGTAAGCAAGTGCCTTCGCAGGCAGTGCCTCCACCGCAGTCCGCTGCCAATCCCACGACGTGGACCTGGTGACAATTAGTTCCTGGTCGATGATGTAACACCCAACTTTTGGCACCTTGGGGAGAAACTGACGGAGCGTATAAAAATATTCAATGAATGCGCTTTATCTGATGAAAGGGCATTTTTGATAACTTCCTTTGACAGCGTCATAAAGAAAGTGAAAATGCTGTTTATTATGAAATTCCAAATTTATTCAAGGTCCTATTTCCATGACGAAAATGTTATCACGGTCCCATATTTTCAGACAACTGCGTGGATTCTTCATCTGATTTAAGCATTTCGCTGGATCCACTTGAATGGTGAAATTTTTTGGGACATGTCATCCTATCCGAGAATTGTTTTCAAGTATTATTTTCCGGCTTATGTTGATTGGTTGATTATCCTATACTCTAACAAGTAAGGTATGTTTGGATGTATGTACCTATGCACACTGATCTTGAAAATGGCTCAAACGATTTTCTACAAAGTTTTTAAATAGATTAGTTCTGGATAAAAATAATAATATATACAGGTCTCTATAATAAAGAAAAATTTTATTTCGTTATAATGTTTAGTTGAATTTGTAAAAATTACATCGGTCTAAAGGAGTTAATAGAGAGTTTTTGCAACATACGGTAAATCTTACGGTAAACGCTAAACGCTATTTTTATAATGGTTATTTATTTAATAATTATTTAATAATTCTCCAGTTCACGGTGGTGGAACAGGATAAATGTATAAAATTTACTACTGATCCATTTTCAATAAGTTTTTCATTGCTTCAAACAGTATAAATAGGCAAATCAAAAGAAATAGCGTGTAGCGTTTACCTATTAATTTACCACTAGTATACGTGTTGCTCGAAATCGAGCAATTTATTAAAAATACAGTACAAATGTTACTGTAGCTCTAAATCAATGACATCCGACCAATCCAATAATGTGAATATCTTTAATTGCCAATAACTACACGTATTTACAGCTGATTATTAACAGATGTTTCAAATGCTTTATTCAGTCCCCAATGTTATTTAAATGGGAAATTTTTAGATTTAAATGTTGGATATCGCCTTTATTTTCAGTCCGATTCTCATCAATTTTTTGCGGAAACAACTACAGACCAAGTCCTATCCAACGACACCAAAAACTTGAAAATCGGTTGAAAATTGTAGGAGGAGTTCTCAAGACAAAAAAACCCTTAGCGTATTAAATAAGTATAGATATGTGCAAAAACTCTCTAATAATCAAAACAAAGAAATAGGCCTAATTAAAACATCTGACTCATTAGTTGCTGAGTTGCTCAGAGCCGCTTTTCCCAACCTAGTTAAAACCAAAACTCAAGATTAAAGTGGGCATTTCCATAAGATTTAGCATTGATTTTTTTTTTTAGATTAATTCGCGTTGGGGAAAGCGGCCCTCCTCTGTCAAAGTATACTGTAAACATGTATAAATAGTTTTGCATTGTAGCCAGTAACTAATGAATTACTAAATAAATGGTACTATAACCTAATAAAAACAATTCATTATTATTTAAATCATACCTTATACTCGTGATTATGTGAGTTTATAAATAATATTAGAGTAAAAGGATAAACGATTTAAGTAATTTTAAAATTGCTATTGAATTAAAAAATAAAAGAATTAGTGCAACAATGATGAAATCCTATACAATAATACGAGGAGTTTCTGAAGGGATGTGTTTTCCACGATCTCGAGTACTAGCGTGTGAATTTTGATTAAACTTTAAATATAAGAGTTGGGGCATACACTATTGTTTTGCCCCAAAAAAAGAGTTTAGAAACATCCTCAACCCCAAAGAAAATCAAATTTGGTATAAAATTAAGTTGAAAAATTGTAATTTTAACATTGCTCTTATGGGTTGCTGTTTTGGTAACGAAATAACAACGAAAAGTAAAAAAATAATAATAATAAACGTTAATTTTAAGCATAGTCTTTTTTTAACCAATGTTAACTGTGGAGAGGTAGGCTATAGTTGGTTTTTGATTGCCATGACACTATAACAAAAGTGAATTAAAACCAACGAGCAAGGCTCGGTTAACCTGGTACTCAGTTGTTAATTAACCATAGAAGTAGGATCCACGTGTTAAAGATACAACATTTAGTGGTCCAACAAGTATATACTAGTGTGCAGCACCCAAAGACCTAGATTAGGCCTAAATAACATTTTTAAAAGCGAGTGAGCGAAGCTAGCGAGTCCGCCTTGAATAGAAACAAACACTTTTTCCCTTGTCATTTTAGCGCACTGACTGTCATTGATAATATTACAAATAATTGTTTAAGTTAACCGAGCAAATGATCGGCCCTAGGTACTTAGCTATTGATATTGAATGGACCCAACACTTCAACCGTAATAGTTTATTGGCAGCGTGAAGGTGAGTCAACTGTGAATTACTAGTGAGTCATATAATCTGTTTATTCCGTACTGTAGCGAGCAATCGTAGCTAAACTAGAATATACTTAAAAGCTTACAAACAAAGACAATCCATTGTTTGTTGACACAATATAATGGAATGTGGGTTCTGATCTAAGCTTCGCTTGCAAACATTAAGTGAGTCAACATACTCTTCTTTTCCTTTATAAATCTGGAAATACACTCCCCCCCCCCCTAAATCTCCCTTTAACCACAAAAACCCCAACTAAATTTTGACCCAATGGCGCAAATCGCGCAATCAATCCCCTCCTGTTAGCACCCCTGATAGCCTAAATTCCATACCGAAATTAAATGATGCGACAGTATATCGATGAAAGAAATCATTGACACAAAGGTTTCACTTGTGACTAATGTGGACTGGGCTATAAATCAACCTGATCAGCATGCCACGTCCTAGTGATGTGAGTGATGATAAAATTGTCACGTACCGCCTACAGAGACGCGCCGCGTCGTCTAGCCACCGCGCCGCGGTCTGGCGAAGCAGACGAACAAACCGTCAATGACAACGCGTTGATCATAAAAAATACAGTAAGAAGTGCACAATTACTCAATTGCAGTACCAACTTTGAGGATTTAGTTTTAGTTGTATAATCATTTTCGGGGAAATTGTCAATATAGCCAATCTATTTACCTTACAATTACGAAAACTGTAGAGAGTTATGGTGTTTTTTTCCTGAAACATTTACTTTCCTAGTTATTGGTCTCAATTTGTATTCAAGGGAGATTTGAATTAGCACACGGTAGGACGATGTAGAGCAAGATAATTTATCAACTCATATGCCTAATACGGGCATACATATAAACAAACCCAAAAGTTGAGCTGAAAACGTGATCAGAATAATATTTCGTCACAAGGGCCGAAAGTGGCGTTTTGCCGGCCCCGAGATCGTGGGTTGGCAAAACGCTTTCGGCCCGAGTTATGAACGATATTTTTCATCACACTACACAATTCAATAAGTTCTAAACAAGTGAAAATAGCTATTTGTGTGATAAGAGCGTAAAGTACGTCATTGCCACTCGAGAATTGTAGATGGCCGCACGAAGCGTAAGCTAAGTGCCGCTTCGTGCGGCCAAACAATTCGAGAGCGGCAATGACTATTTGCGCTCGTAATACACACAAGATTTTTCCTACCTACATAATTGTTACATAGCCTATTACATGTTTTATTGTAGACAAGATGTCATTTAGATTATTTTTTATTTGTTTCTGTTAGAACATAATGTTAACTATCAAACATAACCTCAAACTAAAAAAGAAGCAATTACTAAACGACAACAATGAATAACAGCTGTAGCATGGTTTGTAATAACATCTGATTTAAAATTGCTGTTTAATCTAGCGTGCGGTAAAGAATCATTGCCGCTCTAGAGCGGGAAAGAAACGGAGGGGCGCCGGAATTCTACCCCCAGGAAAAGTACCCCCATGAAAAAACGCTACGTCATTTTGACGTCACAGGTATGGGGGTAGTTTTCCGGCCGCGAACTTTGGAAGAGAATACATTATACTCTACTTCAATCATTGGTTACGCACTTTTATAATTTATTTCTATAATGAACAATTTAAGCAATGTTTTGTAAGTGTACTAGGGGTGGAAAACTACCCCCGGAATTCTACCCCCGGAATTCTACCCTCGGAATACTACCCCCAGCAAAACTACCCCCGGCAAAACTACCCCCGGATTTCTACCCCCGGAATACTACTCCCAGGAAATCTACCCCCGGAATTCTACCCCCGGAATACTACCCCCAGCAAAACTACCCCCAGCAAAACTACCTTCAGGAAAACTACCCCCAGAATTCTACCCCCAGCAAAACTACCCCCAATGGACTAGACCGGGAACCCTACACCCGCGAAAGTACTTCCACCTACACAATTCCTTAAGTATTTAACAATTGTTATTTTATGTACGTGTTCTGGTATTTAAAACATTTCTATTATAAAATAATAATATGTTAAATTTACATTAATACAAACTCTCCCTTCGGGTGATCTCGTTCTCTACCCTCACTCGCCGTCAAGTTCTATAATAGGCCTATGCTTTAGTTTTATATTACCAATCTTCAATCTTCCCTTAATCCTTTACAGGCTTTTAGCTGTGTGTTTTTGAAAATGCTTTTTTTTAGTGAAAATGTAATTGTGGGTGATGATGAGTTAATGTTATTGGTTTAATGTTATATTTTACAAAACAACATGATAAATTAATGGTATTATTATCTAAGGTATTTTTTTTATAAATTGTTTAGAAAAATGTGTATGCAGCAACTGATAAAAGAAATCAGAAATTTCCTTCAAAGTTCATTCATGTTCATGTGTTACATAATATTTATTAGATGACAATGTAGGCCCTATGTGCTTCAAACCTGAAAGTTAAATAGAGAAAAATCGGAATAATAATATTCACAATAATCTGAAGGAATTTTGTTCACTCTGATCACTCGCCTCCGAGATGGACAAGATCTTTACACAGCAGTAAAATTCTATTACCGTATTACTGGTTGTACTAGATATATTGAGTTATATACTTTTCAGGCTATCTAGATTTACAAAACGTGAGTTAAGTTACATAAGCATAAAGTGTATCCTATCCTATACTGTAATACGAGTAAGTTATATATATTTGTATGTGTGTATGTTTGCACACGAATCTCAAAAACAGCTAAAACCATTTTCTCCCAACATTGCAGATAACATAGTTTTGGGATGAATTTAATATAAATACAGGTCTCAATGCCAGAAAAAATCTCATTTCTTTATAATCATTAATTCAAATTTTAAAAATTGTAACATTGGTCTTATGGAGTTAAAAAAAATAATAATAATAATAATAATGAAAACAGTAGACTCAACTGTCAAAGTGCAGAATAGGCCTATGTGTTCCAATATAAACATGTAGTTTTGCATGGCAGCCAATTACTAAATAATTAAATGGTACTATTTTATGATGAAAATAATCTATAATTTTTTTAATCGTACTTCATACTGCTGATTATGAATAAGAATAAAAGTAATGAAAAAGTATATAAAACAACAAATCAATTTGTAGAATTACATTTGAATTAAAAAAAAAAGCATTAGAAAGAATAAAGCAAACACCAGCTAACTAAATAATTAGAATTCACGTGTTACACATTCAACATGTGTTTTAACAAATATACACGAGACCCGTAGGCCTACATTGAAACAGTCTGAAAGCACAGAAAAAGGAAGCTGAAAGGCGAGTGAGTGGAGCGAACGAGCTCGTCTTGAACAAGAAATAAGCCTTTTTGCACCGGGCTGTCTGTAAATGATATTACAATATTTTATCTATGATATTACTACCAAAAATATCACTGTTTAAGTTCACCGAGCTAATGCTTGGCCCCCAGGTGCTGAAAATTATAAACCTAATATCAAAGTATATCATGGTACGGTAATGTATATTTTTTATTTGATGTTAATAAAACCATACACCTAAAAGCCTGTAAAGGATTGAGGAAAGATTGGTTATATAAAACTAAAGCATAGGCCTATTATAGAACTTGACGGCGAGTGAGGGTAGAGAACGAGATCACCCGAATGGCAAGTTTGTATTAATATAAACTTAACATTTCTATTATTTTATAATAGAAATGTTTTAAATAGCAGAACACGCACATAAAATAACAATTAATTGTTATATACTTAAGGAATTGTGTACGGGAAGTACTTTCGCGGGTGTAGGATTCCCGGTCTAGTCCATTGGGGGTAGTTTTGCTGGGGGTAGAATTCCGGGGGTAGTTTTCCGGGGGTAGTATTCCGGGTCTAGTCCATTGGGGGTAGTATTGCTGGGGGTAGTTTTGCTGGGGGTAGTTTTCCGGGGGTAGAATTCCGGGGGTAGAAATCCGGCTGGTGTTTGGTTTGCTATAATGTTAATTTAGAGCAACCAAATTAAATAATAATATATTTATAAAACTGGGGTTACTTTTCCGGCCGCGAGCCAAAACTCCATGCCACTTTTAGCTCCGCCCCTCGTGACGTCAAAATGACGTAGCGTTTTTTTATGGGGGTACTTTTCCTGGGGGTAGAATTCCGCTACCCCGAAACGGAAACCGGAAATGAACTGTTTTGCATAGGGGTTACAGGTGTGGCAATGCAATTATTTCCATGCAATGGTAGGAAAAATTACTTTTTCGTTCATAACAAACAAAACATAACTTGAACTTCATAGTGTAGTAAAATTAGTCGGGAAAAATGAAATAATTTTTGGAAAGCTAATTTCTTTTGAAATGTGTTCTATGGCATCCCCTGACCTTCCTCCGAAAAGTCCCCTGCAATCCCATGTGGGGATCATGCCCAAAAATGAGGGGTTGGCCTATAAGGAGTTTTATTTATTTATTTATTTATTTAGCCGTGACAATAAAATTGCATAGGCTTAATTTACTACTATTACAATTTATATAAATCTTAACTAATTACTAAAAAATGCCATCCTTTTAAGTTTGAATCTTCTTTTCCTTTCTTCTTATATCTTAAGTTTTCATAAATTTCTTAAATTTTCTTAATCTTCATATTTGTCCTCATTTATATATTCCTTCACACTATAAAAACATTTATCTAGTAGCCAGCTTTTTAATTTTTTCTTGAACTTGTTCACATCCATGATTGTTTTGAACATATTTGGTAATTTATTGTATATATTAATTGTTGAGTAAAATATTTGACTTTTATAAAATTTCGTTGAATGTTGATGAGTGCCAATGTTAGTTGAATTTCTTAATACATATTTTTTGTTTATATCTTGATTTTCAAAAAGATTGAAATTTTTTTTCAAAAAAACTATTGTTTCGAGTATATAAATGGAGGGAAAGGTTAGAATTCTATACTTTTGAAAATAATGTTTACATGATTCTTTTGGTTTTAAATTAAATATTATTCTCAATGCTCTTTTTTGTAATTTAAAAATTATTTTTGTCCTCTGGTTCTCATTCCCCCAAATTGGTACAGCATAACAAAGATGTGGAAATATAGTCCCATAATATGCTGTAAGAGATAATTTTATATTTGAATATGACGATAACTTTCTAATCATAAAAATTGAAGATGATATTCTTGAAGCAACTTTTTTATGTGTATATTATATTTCAAATTTTGATCTAAGGTTATGCCTAAAAACTCTACTTCTGTACATTCTGTTATTATAGATTCATCCATTAGAACACCCATGGAATGATTTAAAAGTTTCTTGTTACTTATACCAAATGACATTAATTTTGTTTTTTCAACATTCATAATTAATTTATTTTCTTGAATAGTTTGTAGTAAAGTGTTGCATTGAACAAAAGTATCAACTTCTAATTTAGTTATACAATTATTTGATAAAGTAGTGCAAATGTCATCTGCAAAGAAGGTTAAATGGCCTTTTTTGGAGAAATAATGAATATCGTTGATGTACAAGAGAAATAATAGTGGTCCCAGTACTGAGCCTTGTGGAACACCTCTCTTTACAAAATTTTCATGTGAAATGCAATATTTAAGGCATTTTTGGTCGACATATGGTATTTCTACAACTTGTTTCCTGTTAATCAAATAATTTTTAAACCATGAATTAGAAATGCCCCTTATTCCATAATTTTCCATTTTCGTTAGTAGTAGTTGATGATCAACCATGTCAAAGGCTTTGCTCAGATCAAAGAATAATCCATTGACATAATTTCCTTTATCCATTTCATTTACTATGTTGTTAATTACATTGTACATTGCATTCAATGTGGTTTTCCCTTTAACAAATCCATATTGGTTATTTATAATTACACTATTATTTTTAAGATATGACGTTAATCTAATTAAAACAACTTTTTCTATTATTTTCGAAAATGTTGGTGTTAATGAAATAGGTCGGAAGTTGTTACAATCATGTGGATTTCCTTTTTTATGAACTGGTTTTACAATGGACAATTTTAATATGTTGGGAAATAATCCAGTCTGTAAAGACATATTAATTAATTCACATAATGGTTTTACTAGCTGATCACCTACTTTTCTCATAATGAAAGGTGAAATGTGATCAATTCCTGCAGAATGCTTGGGTTTCATCGATTGTATTATTTTAGATATTTCACTCTCCGTTGTAGGATTTAAAAATAAGGAATTTGGTATACATTTAAATGGTGATGTATGACATTTATTTGAATTATTCAAGTAACATGCCTTCTTCCCAACATCTATAAAAAATTTGTTAAATATATTTGATACCTCAAGGGGATCTTCAACTGTTTTATTGTTTTCTGAATTTATCAGAAACTTATTATATATTACTCCAGATTTGTTTCTGTTGTCATTGACGATTTGCCATAAAGTCCTAGAAATATTATCTGATTTTTTTAACTTACTATTGAGAGTGTTTGATTTAAATTTTGATATTTCAGACCTGTAACTGTTCTTAAGTCGGATGTAATATTGTCTTAGATAATGTGAGGAGTTTAAGTCTTTTGTTCTTACATACATTATTTTTACAAATTCTCTAAGTTCCATTATTTCTTTACTGAACTTGTATTTATTTTTTTTACGTATTTTAAATTTTATAACAGGAAAAGCCTGTTCAAAGTATATGTTTACTTTCTCATAGAAGGTATTAAATTTTTCTTCAAATGGTAAATCTTCTTCTATAAATTCCCAGTTTTCTTTAGAAAGTAATTTCTTAAATTGGTTAATGTTTTTTTCAGAGAATAATCTGCCCATTCGGGCTGTATATGTTAAGTCTGTTTTATCAATTTCAAAGTTCACTAAAGCAGTTTGGGCATAATGATCCGATAGAGCAGTAACTAAAACTTTACTGCTAAATTTATCCTTTTCTATATCTGTAAATATATTATCTATTCTAGATTTAGATCCTTTGAATTCTCTAGTATACTCAAAAATTGTATCCCTCAAACCAAAAGAAGACATTATACTTTTATAAGCTATTGAAATTGATTTATCTGTTGACAGATCAATGTTAAAGTCTCCTAAAACAATTGTATTTTGATTATTTTTTTTCAATTTTTCAAGACATTCTGTGATTTTTGTAAAGAATATTTCATGGTATTTATTTGGAGGTCTATAGACACCAAGGATCAAGATGCGACGAGATGATAAAAATACACAGATTGCTGCAAGCTCACACATTCCCTCAACACAATACTCTGAAACATCGATTAGTTCAAATTTGATCGCTTGTTTAATTAATAAACACACTCCTCCACAAGATTTATTTTTCCTACAGAAGGAGCTTGCATTAATATAACCTTTCAACCCAAAATTGCAGAATTCGTTGTGTCTAAGGTTGTGTTCTGATAAACAAATAATATCTGGATCTTCCAAATCAACTGCTACTTTGAAAGGACCAAATTTAGATTTTACCCCTCGAATATTTTGATGGAATAATTTTATTGGTTGTTTAATATTTCCACACACTTTTTCTTTTTCCGTATTGAAATTATTGTACTTCTTATTACCTTTATACAATTTTTTCTCATCGGTATTATTTCTCTCATAATAATTTGTTATGTTTTGGAATATTTTATTTTTCCTGTTCCTAAAAAAGCAGAATTGTAGAATATTTTACTTCCTGTTATTAATGAAACCCAATAAGGATTACCTTGTGATAAATGAAGCCAGTTTGAGTTGTTATGATCTTCAATTAATGATGACCTACAATATTGCTTTGAGTAGTTTATAAAGAATGTTAATTGTCTCTTCAATAAGTAAGCGAGTTCATTTTTTCCTACGTTAGAAAAATGAATGCCATCTTGTTTGTAGCTTCCATTTGTAATATCACTTACGGAGCAAAATTTTGCATGGTCATATTTTGATGTCATTAATTGAAGTTTATCGTTTATGTAATTTATCAATGAATTTAGATGAGGTTTATCATATCTATGTGGAATGCCAACTATAATTACTTTAGTTGAACAGGATATTTTAAGAAACTGTTCCATTTCAAAAATAATGTTCTCAGAATAGAGATTCTCTTCAATGTCATTTGTACCACTTATTAAAATTAAATAATCATTCTCGTTGGTAAATTGATTTGTTGAATATTTTATTATATGTCTTATAACTCCACCAGGCATTACATCTCCAGTGACTTTGTATTCAGTAGGAAGAATACCAGATAGTATTTCAGCTAAACCTCGCCCATGGCTATCTGATATTATCTTAATTTTAGTATTGGTAACATTTTCACTAGAGAGAGTCGAAGATGAATGTGTTGATTTATTTGTTACTTGTGGGTCAATTCCTATTATCTCTGGCAAAACTTTAGTTAGTTTTGAACGTTGTGATTTATTTTTTGATTTTTTAATGAGAGCCACTTTGTCTGTATCAACATTTCTAACTTGGTTGCTCTTACATATCGATTCTTCTACGGATTCTTTAGTTGTTTTGTCATCTTCATTTTTTTTCAAGGATGGAATACTTGTTGCTTGTTGATATAACATTGGTAAACTTTGTCACAGTTTGAGGTTTTTTATAAGTCTGTATTTTCCATTGGTCTTCATTAGTTACCCATTCATTGTTCTTACAATTGTCTTCATTAGGGAAAGTACTCCTTTGGTCATTATCTGAATCTACTTTATCAGTTATGTTAACACTAAGACCATTATATCCTTTAACGTGGTAATTTTTGGTCAAATCTTTACCATCTAGAATGTTATTTAAAATGGTTTTTGCGTTCACTAAAACATGTAGCCCACATTCGAAACTAGACTTTTGCTGAATCGTTGGAACCTCAAAAAACAAGGCTTCATCATTTATATTTCCTGCTAGTTTACTGGCATGTTTGTGATTTAAGCCTGGTACACTGTCAAAGTGATAAAATGAGTTCAGATTCTTATCATAGACTAGCAGACTCCAATGGGAGCCATTATTTTGATTAATTTCTTGAGCTTTTGAGCAATCATTGACACAGAATAATGCGAATCGTGCTTTATCAAAATTAATTGATGTTAATGTTACTATATTATCATAGAATCTACCACATTTCAGTAATAGGGTCACAGTTGGACCTATAAGTAATACATCCTTTCTTATACTAGAGTACTCCTCAGAGAGACAATCAAAATACGACTGTAGGTGATGGTCATTTAAGTAGTTGTCTGTTTGATTCACTGAGGAAGGACCTTTGGTTTCTATATCGTTTAGATTACTCCGGGAATACTTTTGTTTGCTTTTCAAAGTAAGTACAGTTTTACGTAAAGTGTGCTTTTGCTTTTCTAACTCATGAATTTCTTTCTTTAATTTGTAAATTTTTGAAGTTAAATTTCTTTCCACTTTTTCTGATGGATGTGAGTCTTGGATTGAGTTGGATACATTATTTACCAAGATAGAATTAGCTTTCTGGCTTCTAGTTTGAATGATGGATTCAACCATCTTAAATAAATTATTATAATTTTTAGAATTAAAGAGGTTACCACTTTGAGGTTAGAAAAATATTATTATAAACTTTCTCTACAACTAAGTTGAAATTACAGTTAATTCGTACTGATAAGCAATTTTGAAATGTTAATCTTGAAAAATATCATAAAATTTGATTTAAATTAATGTACTTACAATATTTTATAATAATTTTAAATATAGAGATAAATTGGTTGATTTCAATGTTTTCAATCACAGCTGTCTATTCTTAAAAGAGTTAAAATATCTTTTGATATTAAGCATACTAAATTTGAATAAGTTCCAGAAGGTTTATATATATCAAATTAAAGGTCTTAAAATGTAGAGCACAATGCCGTAAACCCGACCTAAATATAACGGTCGAGAGAAAAATGGCAGACGTTCAAAATTTAGAATTAAATAATACAGTACTATCAAAACTTTGAAATGCAATAACTTCCGACATATTTGACCTTTTGAGGTCTAGTTTTCAGCTATGTACTCTCCTTATTAAGGCCTTTAAAATTATGTATAGCATGGCTATGGACTAAGAAAATTTTTTCAAAACTCCCTCTTTGGGACGTCCATGTAGAGGGTGGTTCAAGAGTAATATGATGGGCATATGTCAAACTATCCGTATTTGCCAAGGTAATTGTACAAGCAAACGTTTGCCGCAAACCGGACCTCAAAAGGTCAAGTATTTCTAATATTATTACATTTTTAAGCGTTTTGATTAAAATTTGATTTTTATTCTAAGTTTGACAGGCTGCCATTTTCGACTCAAGCAACCTTTTGAGATGGGGTTTGCGGCATTGAATTCTACTACTTTAGAGCTTTAATTTGATATACATAAACCTATTGGTCGGCGAAAGACTTATTTCTGACTCCACGAGGGCCATCCCATCATTTTTAGGCATGTTGCCCACTGGGGATTTCAGGGGACTTTTCTGAGGGAGGTCGGGGGATGACATAGAACACATTTCAGCAAAAATTGGCTGTCCAAAAATTTTTTCATTTTCCAGCCATATTTTGGCTTAATTTTACTACACTATCAACTAACCTAGCCAGATGTACTGCTTGTTTCTGGTTGCTAGGCAACCACTTCACATCAGCTAAGGCCACCAAAACTAATAGGCTAGGCCTACTCTAACGGTAAATGACTACAGCTGATTCCGAGGGAAAAACACTATTTTCCCTTCCCATCTACGTCCTACATATTTAACAGTTGCTATCAGCTGAACTACTAACTACGTCACTGATTTGTTATTTGTTGTTGTTGTTGTTGTTGTTGTTAAATACCTTCTAATATTCTAGATGTCTCTGCTACCGTTTCCATTACCGCCCTAGGCCGGAAAAATTTGCAGGCCTAGGCCGGCAAAACAGGCGTTTCGTTGGTAGAAGTGAGGGTCGAAAACAAGTGATATCAATGTAGTGTGATGAAAAAATTTTATTTTTGCTTTTTACTTTCTCCCCCTATACCATAGTATATGGAGAAAGTATTGTTTTCGTCAAAATTTTCGAATTTGAGTTGTTGGTGTATTTATCCATTATGGTTCCCCCTGAGTCCAAAAAGTGGTTTTCGGAGTGATGTCTGTGTGTGTGTGTGTGTGTGTGTGTGTGTGTGTGTGTGTGTGTGTGTGTGTGTGTGTGTGTGTGTGTGTGTGTGTGTGTGTGTGTGTGTGTGTGTGTGTGTCAGGATGTAAACAGAGCTAGAGAATGCCCTAATGGTCCGATTTTAATGAAATTTGGTATATAGGTCCAAATCCACAATAATTCCATGCGTTTTTTTCATTTTTTTGAATTTTTGATTTTTAAGGGTATTTTACCCCCAAAAACCCTCAAAAATCGTCAAAAATCAAAATTTCTCAAAAACGGCTCTAACGATTTTGATTAAAATTTTGTGGTTTATTAAGCTTAAAATGATGAATAAAATGACACCACCCGCATCTCCGAGAAAATGAGCGTTCAAAAGTTATGGAGTAAAAAGTGTTTAAAAAATCAATTTTTTTGATTTTCAAAATAGCTGTTGTCTCAAAATAAATTTTACTTATCACCATTAAATCAAGCTCAAAAAACTAAATAATCCAGTACTTTAAATTATTGCTCTACGTCAAGTGGTTGAGGAGAAAATACAATTTTTCATTTAGCGGTAAACGCAGTACGTTGTTAAAAGTCACAGATGCGCGTAGGGTCAAGGTCGCGCTGCTCAGCTGGTAGCTATCCGACAGAGTCATCTAGACATTAATGTTTAAAGCTTTTAACACATGTTTTTATATTGTTGGGAGAAAGTATGTGTCAGTTATCTGATACCGTTTATTTTTTTTTTTACCAAGATAGAGTACTAAAACTTCCTTCCCTTCGTATAAAGAGATAATTATATTAAGGTGATCTACGTGCGAGTGTTGTGGCACTTATCTTTGAGGCCTTTAAAACGGAATTCGATCATTCGATCAGCAATCTCTGGCCACAAATATTTTGCTCACCTCCATTTTATGGGACACCCATTTCACGAGAGTTTACTGTATATGATGATACCCGCCATGTTAGTGCAGAAAGCGGATAGACTAATAATACGAGTCGTTGACCGTCGATTCTCCATGGCATCTACAGTTATTGTGAGTGGGGCGCTAGGCAGAATGTTAAATACGTATAAAATGTACTTTTTAAAATGTTTTTTCCTTCCAATTAATCAGCTACCTGCATATTTACATATTTGGTAGGAGTTCACAAACAAACTGTAAGACGACAACTATGATGACGTTGTGCTAGTTTTTTTTGTTTAATTTTACTGTATTAGAAAAATAATAATTACTGTACATAAAAAAACATTAAAGTAACACACATACACATTTCGAGAACAAAACCTGTCGGGTTTCCAAACTTCTTAAGATCATGGGGACATCGAAGTGTCTAGGTTGTAGCAAATCGGGGTCAAGGTAATTTGGTCGATTGCAAATCAGGCCCGGAAAGGGCGAAGAGGAAGATCTAAACCCGGTGACGGATGGTCCGGTGTGACCGGGCCGAGGTTACGTCACCGGATGGCTATCGGACTACTGTGGGGACATCGCCGGGTGGTTAGGCCTACACACGCAAGGTTGTGCTCGACGTTGAAGGAACAGGTGCAGGAGTGTATAGGGTATACCATACCCTCAGTCCTGGGTTGACCGATTCTGCTCGTTGGTTTAAATTCGTTATAGTAGGCCTATCATGGTAATTAGACCATTGTGTTTAAAACCAATACCATTTCACAGTTAACAGCTGTTTAAAAAAGAGTGCATTATGTTATTTTTGTTATCCGTTTTGTTATACCTTTTGACCAGGACCGCGGAGAACATATGAACAAAAGAAGGGCTATTTCATTCCTTTGATGTTGGAAAATGCCGCTTTTGAGTCAGGCCGGTGACGTAATCAATCTGATGTCCATAAGAATAACATGTACCAGATGATCAGGCTAGTGACGTTTTTGGGTACTAATTTTTACATCGTTTTACCCGCTAATGAAACAGCCCTTGTCTATTACATTACGGCAGTTTTCCCCAGTCCTGCCTTTTGACGGCCATTTTAATTTTAAATAGTTTTGCCCAACGAGGTTTGGCTTTTATGCTTTGTTTACTTTTCGTTATTTTACCGTTGGCTTAGGATGGCAACATATAAGGCTAACGTTCAAAATTACAATTTTAAAATTTAATTTTAGACAAAACATTTTTTTTTTTTTTTTTTTTTTTTTTTGTTATGTAAACAACTCTTTATGACCTTATTTTTGAACCGAAACAATGAAATTCAAAATTTAAGGAAACTCTAAACGCCCGCCCGCTAGATTTCGAGATCGGTGGAAAACACATCGTCATAGGATTAAGAAAATATTTTACCTCCGGGTAGCCAAATATAGGAGGGTAACATTTTTTTAATAAATACCCTACAATGATTTAGAGCAGTGTTTCCCAACCTTTTGGTGCTCGCGTACCACCTGAGACTTTTCAATTTTTTGGCGTACCACCCAAACTCATACATATCCCCCCCACCTTACAAATATAGCCGGAGAGAGCCTAGGTTATTGTTTTCCTTAAAAAAAAAAATAAAAAAAACATAATTAAAAAAACAAATTGTTTCAAATACACGCCCACAGCAAAAAGGTTATTTTGCAATTCTATAAAAGTAACTAAAACATTTAAAATAAAATTTACCAAACTAATAAATAATATTAATAGCAAAAGAGGTTGTTAATGAGAACTTTGCTGTTATTTCTTGTTCAGGAAATGATCTCTTTCAGAGGACTGATTATTAATCAGGACTAATTTTACACAGGCACAAATAACGGTCACGACACAAACTATTTTGACTTGACTGGATTTTGGCTTTACCGAACGAATACACCAACTGCCAAAGAGGTTGGTTTAACCTCGTTGGAATAGGACAGAATGTGTTCCAGTTTTACCAAGTGGTGAACTTCATATTCTCTGTGTAAATGACAAAGTAAATTTTCCCTCGCGTTTCATTGTTTCTATGTAGCGTGTCTTGTAACTTCAAATAGTTCAAAGTAAATACAGAACTTAAAATAGGCCTAATTCGAGGGTGCAGACGGGTACTAGACACAAAATCATTATTAATTATAAAAAATTTGTTTGGAAAAGGAGACTTAAAATGATTTAATTTGTTAAGTTGGTAGGAAATTGCTTTATTAAGGAAGAAGTAAAGCTACCTATTGAGGTCTCTCAAATTGTGATTAAAGGTGTTGTAACGCAGAACTAATCTGACCATAACGGCTGTCGGCATCACGTAGTTAAAACGTGCTTTTTTATTTTTCGTGTATTTAATTTTTTTTTTCTTCCTTTGTCCCTTGCATACCACCTGAAATGGTCTCGAGTACCACCAGTGGTACGCTTACCACCGGTTGAGAAACACTGATTTAGAGGACTCTTCCTTTAAAGATAGTTCAATTTGTTTGCCCAATGTTTGTGGTAGTAGGTAATGGAACAGACTTCAGTGTTTACAGTTCAACAAAGTATGTCCAGTCTACAGACCTAGCCTCCTTGTAAAAGTTAACAAGGGTCAAATAAAGAAAACAACATACTGTAGAGGAATCGCAACGTACATAGTAGATAATGCAACAGTGTCTATTTTTTCATAGGTAGGCCTACGCGATTAAACTTAAGTACATTATTTATGAGCACCGTCGCAAAATTACATTTACCTTCCCCTTGCACTTTGACCAGACACTGGATTTATGGAATATGCTCATATAGCCCAGTACGGTGGTATCCTCCTTTAAGCAAATAAGAGGGATGCATAATAATACATTGTATATCGAAGACGAGTCACAAGTGAAATTGTAGAGATGGTCAGTAGGGCACGGGCGCGGGAACTGGTTTTGTTACGGCAACAAGAGGTGTTACTGTTGCCGTTAATTGATTGCCTTCGTCCCCGCGGATTCTCGGCCTGGGATCCGCAACCTCAGTTTATCATCTGCGGACAGTCCGCGGGATGTTGCGACATCCAGCGTCCGCTCGGCGAAATATCAACCGGCTATCTCCGTTATCGGGCCGACTAATTACTGTAACTAAAAAAAATTAATGAAACCAATGACCGTGTTTATGTTAATGGCTGGTAGGACACCAAAACTGGCATTTAGCCTGAGCCTATTAGAAAACTACATCCAACCAACAGTTAATTTGTTTTTAAAACTATTAAAAATAAAGTTTACAATTTTTTCAACTACCATGACGTTTGAGTGGTTAAGTCAAATGCCAAATTGGTTATCATTCAGCAAATTATTTTGTGAAAGTATTCGTACAATTGCTTAATAAGACAGGTTTCTATTACTTTGCTAATACTGGGTACAATGGCAATGGGTCTGTAATTTTCTGGGAGATCCCTGTTGCCTTTTTTGAATACCGTATAGGACTAACTAAAGATTTCTTATGACAATCAGGGAATTCACCAACTGCTAATACTATGTCTAAGATATGAGTTAGTGGTACCAAAATAGCTCCCATTATGTATTTTACGATAAAGTTGGACAGACCAAAGCAGTCTTCACTGTGTGAGGAATTGAGCCTATTTATAACATCTCTGACCGTGTTAAGACCAACTTCTCTCCATGAGAAAATTAAAGCAACCTCATTTTTAGGTACCGCAGGTTTTACATTTTGTAAAAGGTACAAGCTTGGGATTTTAAAAAAGTTACTTGTACATCGCTAGGTATATTGACAAGAAGTTATTCATTTTGTCAGGGGAGAGATTTATTTCTGGAGATGAAGTTTGATTCTTTTCATTCATTATTAATAATTTTCCAATATGTATTAGGTCTACATTTAATTTTTGACTTCTGGATCAAATTTTTATTGGCAGCAATTTTAGCTTCAGTTGCCTTATCATAAAATTTCTTGAAAGTTTTTAAGTTAATTTTATCACTAGTGGTACCATAATTTTTCCAAACGTCGTAAAGTAACATCAAGTGTGATCTCATAATTTCCAACTTAGGTGTGAACCATTTACCTTTTTCGTTAGATTTAGCTTTGGGCTTAAGTTTAAAATTGTGTTTTGAACAAAATGCAACAAGATAAAAGGTTATAACATTCCATAAACATAGAGAAAACTAAGTTAACTAGTATACGTGTTGCTCGGAATCGAGCAATCTATTTTCATACAATACAAATATTCCTTTAGCTCTAAATCAATGACATCCGACCAATCCAATATTGTGAATCTCTTTACTCACAAAAACTACACGTATTGACAGCTGATTATTAACAGATGTTTAAAATGCTTTATTCAATCCCAATGTTATTTAAATGGGAAATTTTGAGATTTCAATGGTGGATAGCGCCTTTATTTTCAGTCCGATTCTCTTCAGTTTTTGGCGGAAACAACTACAGACCAAGACCTATCCAACGACACCAAAAACTTGAAAATCGGTTGAAAATTGTAGGAGGAGTTCTCAAGACAAAAAAACCCTTAGCGTATTAAATAAGTATAGATATCACAGACGTTGCTATAAAAATGACCAGTCAAAATCAGTTAGACATTTCTTAAAAACACTTGACCCATCAGATATAACAATACGCTTAACATTAACAACAGGTTTATCTAATTTTTTTTGTTAGTGGTTTCACAAAACATAGGAAAAGTATGGTGAAAGTTGAAGGACTACATTATATCATGAATTTTATGTTTCTAACAATTTATGAAAATAACTAATAGGAACACTCATTATCATAGGGGTCATTCGTGTGGGCATTTGGAGGTGGAAGATACCCAAACAATAATTGGGAAAACGGTAAAACTTATAAATTGTGATTATTTAATAAATTCTGTAGCTTTTTTCCTAACATTCATTGTAGTTCAGTAAAATTAGGATTTTAGATCGGCAACTGATGTGCATTCACAAACATTTGATGAGAGCTTCTTTGAAGCACTATAATTAAAAATGCTATGAGTCCCCAAAAAATAAAGCTGTTTTTTTACCTATAGAATCATTTTTCAAAATGGTGTTTTTGTGTTAATGGGATCATTTAGAAAAAAATACTTATTTTTATTTTTCAACTGCATTTTTCATTAAAATGTTGTGGCAACACCACCGTTAATTTTTGGATGGCAAGTACTCTTTATTTTGACCGGTCGTTAATTTTTAACCACCATCTTGGATCCGCCATATTGGATAAAAGTTATTTTTTTCTAATGTAAAGATAGTGTTGGTGAGTCGGTGGCGTTCGTAGTGGTTAGCCCGCTGGACTTCGAGATCATGGTAGCGATGTCGTGGGTTCGAATCTGCGTTGTGCCAATGACTTTTATCAGTACCTTTCACCTTGTACTGTAGCGGCTCACCCCCTTACTTTGTCTAATACGATCCACGCACAGATCAATAGTCTATGTGGACGGGGCAAAGTAAGGCAAAAAGAGGTCCGCCAACCTCTTAAAAAAAGTGTTGTGACACACCATTTAAAAGTATATATTTATGCTGATTACAATGCCGCAATCGGTTTTTGAAAATCTTTGTTCTTTTTAAAGATCCACTAAGATCAAAATTCATCCCTATACATTTCTTATGGACTTTTCGCACTTTAAATTGATTTTTTACTATTTTTCTCTAATATCTAGTTCTCAATGAAAAATGCAATTTTCTCAAAACAAAAATTTTTTCAAATTCCCTTTTATTTTAAGATTAATATTTCAAGTTCTAAATAAGACACAAAGTTAATTATGGTCTTAAAGCAACCAGTACATCAATGTTTTTAATTTGAGTTATTGACCATTGAAATTCGTTTGATTTTAAGTTATGATTGTCCAATCAACTTAAAATGTAGATTGCTGTTAAAAGACGAACAACTCATGTTGTAAATGAGATTCAAGGTTTGTTCTAGTCTTAAATTAAACAGTACATTTTTTACTGTAATTCGAGGTATTAATTGTTAAAATTGGATACGTTTAAAATGAAATATTATATTCTTTTTAATAAAAAATATTTCCATTTCTGAAATTTGGGTAAAGTTTAAAACATACAAAAAGCTTTAAACCAAGCCAATCCAAATTATCAAAAACTCCAAAGAAGGCCAATGATCCACTGAGTTATCTAATACATAAAAAAAAAATACCCCCTTCGCAGCAGACCTGCGTACTCAGCGAATTTCCAATGGAATTTCAGATTATTTACTTTCCCCATAAAAACACTATAGGATCGAGTATGTAGGTTTGCTGCCATTGGGTGTTGTTAGAAAATCTAAGTCAATCAATAATTGGTGAATGTAAACATAAAATTGTATCAAACTATGGCAATTTCTTATTTTCCCCATAAACCCCATGGGGGTGAGTATGTAGGTTTGCCACCATATGGGTTATGTAAGCAAGAATAAGTTAAACCTTATATAAATAATGTACATACCAAATGTGATTAAGTTATGCCAATAAATAAGCAAGATATTATAGGGTTTTCTTGATTGTGAAATGTGAAAACACATTTTAGATTTGCCCCGTAACCAGTTATGGTATGATAAAAATTCAAAATACCAAATTGTTTGTTTTTTTTTTAAGCTCATTTAAATGGTTTTAGTTAAAATTGATGAATTTGAAAAATTAAGGTACAAAAATGCCAAAAACCCATTTTTGACCCCTTTGAAACCCCATAAAACCCCGTTCCCATAACCTGACTATGCTGGTTCGCCAACTCATGAAAATAGACCTGGTCTTACACCTCCATAACAAATTTCATAAAAATCGGAGGTCCCCTTCAAAAGTTATCAGTACCACGGACACATATCTATATCTATAAAAGGCAAAGCCCTCACTCACTCACTCACTGACTCACTCATCACTAATTCTCTAACTTCCCGACTAGCTAGAATACTGAAATTTTGTATACTCATTCTTTAGGCTCAAAATAGGAAAGTCTGACTATTTTCATATTAATATTCACAAAGGGCTACGCCCTAGACGTCCTCAAAGTTACCATGTTATTCTTATGGAAGCAACATTTTTGTATTCTAACATATGATTATGGAAATTGAATTAGGTTTGTTTACATCTGGCACATGATGATTCATGCAAGAAAATGCTTATAAGCATAGAAGTAACCAGGTGTGAGATATAATGTTTATTTATGTTTGAAATTGTCAAGATTATAGTGATGTACTATTACTTTTAGTCTGGTGTATTTTGGTTGTATTAAGTGCAGTTTACTTTATTTCGTATTTTATTACTATATACTTTTTTTACTGTTCATAGGTACTAACAAACTGTTTTGCAAATATAGTTTTTCAAGCACTTAAGGGCTCCGCCACACTGGATTTCAAAATTACTTTAGGGCATTCGCGGGGTTGAAATTTTTGACTTGGACATTCCTCTTTGCTCATGGGTGCTCACTAAGAAGCTGTTTTACCATTATAGTTTTCGAATCTAAGAAACATTTTGCAAATATAGTTTTGAAGCCCTTTAGGTCTGCACCCCACTAGACTTTCAAATTACTCTAGGGCCTACGGGGTTGAAATATGATGGAGGACTCCCTTTGCTCAAGGGTACTCACTAAGAAAAGGGTTTGCAAATATAGTTTTTAAAGAACTTTAGGGCTCTACCCCACTGGATTTCAGAATTACATAAGGGCCTTCACGGGGTTGAAATTTGACATGGAAATTCCTCTTTGCTTATGGGTGCTTACTAAGAAACGGTTATGCAAATATAGTTTTCGAAGTTCTTTAGGGCTCTGCCCAACAGGACTTTAAAAACATTTTACGGCCTCTGGGGTTGAAATTTGACATGGACGTTCCCCTTAGCTTAAGAATTTCAAAAAAGTGTATATTTTGAAATTCTTTAGGGCTCCGTCCTACAAGTCTTGAAAATTACTTTTGGCCCGCGGGATTGAAAGTTGACAAGGACGTTTCTCTTTTCTCATTGTTGCTCACTAAGAAACAATTTAGCAAATTTACTTTAGGGCTCCACCCCAAAGAACATCAAAATTACCATATATGCTAAGGGATTAAAATCTAACGTGGATGCTCCGTTTTCCAAATAGGTGCTCACTTAGAAACGGCTTTGCAAATATAGTTTTCGTAGTTCTTTTCTGCCCCATAGGACTTAAAAATTATTCCAGGGGCTTCCCCCCACAAATCTTCAAAATTACCATAAATCCTACGGTGTTGAAATTTAACGTTTATGTTCCGTTTTGCTAATAGGTGTTTACTAAGAAACAGTTTTAGAAATATAGTTTTTTATGTTCTTTAGGGCTCCGCCCTACATGATTTTAAAATGACTGTAGAGCCTACGGGATTGAAATTCGACATGGTTGTTCTTTTTTGCTCAATGTTTCTCATTAAGAAAATGTTTTGCAAAATTCCTTCAGAGCTCAACACACAGTAATTTGTTGTTACAATGTCATTCTTAAGGAAGAAGATTTTGTTGCTCTTTTAAAGATTTTATTACCTAAAAAATAAATTCAGTCACGG
Source organism: Neoaliturus tenellus (assembly GCA_030545055.2). Lineage (NCBI taxonomy): Eukaryota > Metazoa > Arthropoda > Insecta > Hemiptera > Cicadellidae > Neoaliturus > Neoaliturus tenellus. The sequence continues at coordinate 149,635,747 of CM061534.1, read as the reverse complement.
GCGAAGCCGTGACGGGAAACAGCTAGTCTATATATATAATTCTGTAAGCCGAATTTCTTGAGCAAAATTGTGAGCGATATACAAATCCCAGAAAGATGGGAGGGGTCTCAAATTAAAGGTCTCGGTCCCATACACGAGGGAAAACTATCGGCGTGTCCATAATGTTAACAGAAAATGAATCGGTGTATACAAAAAGGTTCTAAGTCAAAAGTATACAACTTTCGGGAAATTAAAAAAAACTGCATAAGTACACAAAAAATAAAGATAAAAATTCACTAAAAAGTTTTATTGGAGTTTTATATTATATGAATTATATCCCTTAGTTACTATTGTAAAAACTTGCTGTATATACAAATTATATATGATTATATATAGCAGACTTAGAACGTTTTTGTATAAATCGGGTGTAAAAATCTGGTTTCTTAAAAAAACCAAGTTTTTTTCTGTTTTTATACAAGAAATTTAATGACTAACTTAATACTGAACAATATTGCATGAGTTATAGATAGTTTTAGCATTATTTTAAAACCAAACATGGTCTAAAATTCTAATCAATTTCGTGTTCAAATTTCGCCACTTAGAACGTAACCTATAGGCCAGTCCTAAATTTCATTAAAAAACTCCTGGTATTCCAAAGGAATGTATTGTTAAAGCTTCCTGCTGTCCTTAAGTTTTTTTTTTCTTTTTTATAGGAATATTTCTAAGTTCATAACAGTCATTTTCAGGAAACTGGATATATTGATCCGTATTGTGGGACAGTTTATAGCAATGAACAATGTGATTATCAATTACATGACTGGCCACAACAATGCCTTTAGCATTTCCGTAGGTAATATGCATGATGGAGCTTATTCCAAAATTCATTTATCTTTTGCTTGAATGGCTCTCCCTTTTGTTTCCTCCGAAACACAACTTTTTTGTAAAGCTTCGGCCACCAATTTTGGAATTCTTTAATTTCAGCAGTATCAACCTCAGCAACTTAGACCCACTTGCACAAATAAATTGTAAACCAGATTAAATTTCATCTACTTTAAAACAGTTCAAAACAGCTGAAGGTGTAAGTTTAAACTATGCACGTGCAACTGAGTTTTAGGTTAAATTTAGGTTTTAACTGAAAATTAGGTTTAAACTAAAACGGTGCAAATGGCCCTTCAGGTAAACTAGCAAAATTAACTTAAACCTCACTTCACACCAACCAAGAAACATGAAACAAATAATAACAACTGAATCTGACAATAACATCAACATCCCAACAAACAGCTGACAGAAAGAAGAGCAGGACAGCCAACAATGTAAACATAAATGTTCTAAGTCGTTGACTTAGAATCTTTTAGTTTGCATTCAGCTTCCATGGATACCACTAACAATGCATTGGAGAGGTCTGACATAGAATGTTTTTGCATAAACTTGTGTATCTACCTTTAAATAACAAGATTCAATCTTCAACTGAAAATCGCGAAATTTTCGACTTAGAACCTTTTTGTATACACCGATTCAAATGAGAAATCACGTAAAACGTCCTCCATAAGAATAGCATGGGGATTCGAAAAACGTCTGTTTTGTGTACATTAAAACATGTGTTATGGTTTAATTTTAAAACGAGACAGATGATAACTTTGAGTGAAGATGATAAAATAATTCACACCAAGAGAATCAATCTATTTACATCTATATTTATAATTAGGTTAGCAAAATTTCTTGAGCAAAACTGTGAGCGTTATTCTAATTACAGAAAGATGGGAGGGGTCACAAATTAAAGGTCTCGGTCTCATACACAAGGGAAAATTATCGGCATAGCCATAATGTTAACAGGAAATAAAAAATCCCATAAAATGTCCTCCATAAGAATAGCATAGGGATTCGAAAAAGTGTGCTTTGAAAACAGTGTGTTTTAAAACATATAATATGTTACAGTTAAATTTTAAAACAAGAGACCAGATGATAGTATTGAGTGAATAATTTTTAATAACCAAATGACAAGAATATACCTAGAGTGGTAATACTATGATAACACACTGTGTGGCTTTGAGCGACTAAAAATTCTACTCGGAGCATTACCAACCTTACAAACTATAACTAATTGACAGCTAATTTTACTGTTGTTATGATAATTCAAATTGTAAAAAAAACTGAATGTGTATGCAAATCATAAAATACATTCTGATCGTGACAGGGACGCAATGGGCGATGAATTGTGATTTGAGGAACACCGACATTAATTAAATTAAAACATGTTTTGGTTTTATTTTAAGAAGAAAAATGTCAAATGATCATGTTGAGTGGAGATGATACATTAACTGAAACTTAAACTGTATCATTCAACAAAGTGTTTTATTCTGTTAGCTGAATTTTCCCATTAATATTCTGGTCATTTTCATAGATTGCAAAATTATAGATGAGACGTTTGTCCTGCATACTAGGAGGAAATTTAGCAGGTCAAAAACATTACAAAAAATGAGAAAAATTATCAGGATTATTTTCTGATATATTCTACTTTAAAGATTCTCCATGTATAGTGATTTAAAAAAAGTCTACTTTGTTTACACAAAGTCAAGATTTTTTATTAGGAGGGACGAATATTGACAATATGTGAAGATGATCTATTTTGAGGCGCTGTGTTTATATTTGGTGACTAAAAAATAATAAAAAATCTGACAGGTGCTAAAAAATCCATTAAATTTAAGGACAAAAAAGACAATGAGAGGGGTATGATACAAAGTATTGAAAGTTTATTGACTCTTAAATGGGTACTGAACATTCGTCAGGTGTTTTCTCATTGCCGCATTTTTATGTTATATTAAAAAGCCGTCATAGCTCAAAGGAATTATGATTTTTTTTCAAATTTTTTTTCATAGATCGATATACGTTTGACAAAAGACAAAATGAAGCATTTACAAACGGGTAGCCTAATAGTACAGGATTGTAAAGAGTGCTTTGGGGGCGAATGGTCTTTTCTGTTCAAACACTATTGTAAAAATATTATGTAAATTAAAATTTTATGAAAACTTTCGTAGTGAAGAACTACGAATCCCCTATGGTTCATGCCATTTTAATTTTATGATTAGGGGCTTTTGCCCCTATGAGCCACTGTTATGTGGCTCATATATACTATGTATATACATATAGTATATATATATATATATATATATATATATATATATATATATATATATATATATATATATATATATATATATATATATACTGGTAATAGATCTATATATATATATATATATATATATACAGGGTGTCCCGGAACTCTCTGTAACCCTTTTGTATATTTGTTCCTTGCATCGAGACAAGAAAAAAACATCATACAAATAGGGGTCTAAAATCCATCTTTTAGCCGCTAGCCGCCATTTTGTTTTTTTCACGTAATAATTTTTATTTCCGTAACGGATGGTTGTATTCAGTTCATATTTGGTATGAATCTTTATCATACTAATTTACATTTTCAGGAAAAAAATTAATTTTTTCCACCGTGTATTTTCAAAATGGCGGCCATTTTTAATTTTCAAACTAAAATATCTCAAATTCGGTAAATTTAAAAAAAAATTTACTCCGTACAAAACAGTTGCTAAATTAAATTATCTAACCAATGGTACCAAGTTTGTAAGGATCTGATATTAAATAACGGAGTTATTGCGATTTTTCTGTGAAAATGGCCATAATTTGCATTAATTATAATGCAAAATCAATGTTTTTTTGGAGAAAAATCGCAATAACTCCGTTATTTGTAATCAGATCCTAACAAACTTGGCACCGTTGGTTAGATAATTAAATTTGGCAACTTTTTTGTACGAAGTAAAATTTTTTTGAAATTTACCAAATTTGAGATATTTGAGTTTGAAAATTTAAAATGGCCGCCATTTTGAAAATACACAGTGGAAACAATTAATTTTTTTCCTGAAAATGTACATTACTATGATAAAGATTCGTACCACATATGAACTGAATACAACCATCCGTTACGGAAATAAAAATTATTACGCGAAAAAAACAAAATGGCGGCTAGCGGCTAAACGATGGACTTTAGACCCCTATTTGTGTGATGTTTTTTTCTTGTCTCGATGCAAGGAACAAATATACAAAAGGGTTCCAGAGAGTTCCGGGACACCCTGTATATATACCGGGTGTCCAGCCTCAAGTGTTACAATAGCTAACTTTTTTATTTTATGTCTGACAGTAAACTTCTTATGGGGGGCCCCATTACTTTTTTATGTTACTTACAAGGGTGTATTTCAATTTTCGTAATTTCCTGCCATTTTTCCAATATGGCGGCCAACTTGTAAATTTCTTATGGAACACCCTACATGTTATGGTGTTTTTGAAATTTGCATATAATTTTAAGACTTTTTTATTCTTTGCCATTTTCTTCTAAACCTCACGGTTAGGGAGCTAGAGGCAATTAAAGTTCTTTTTTAGTTCCATTAGAATAACATTGGGCAAATTTTATCTGCCCATATCTCCGAAACCATTGATTAAAATAAAAAATACTCAAGAATAAAAATGTCTTAAATTGATGTTTTAAGAACATTTCACTCATAAAAATTATCATTTACGCATAAATTATCCTCTTTCCAATATGGCGGGGAAAAAATAAAATTTTCAAATTTTTTTGGTTATTACAAAAAAATGTTTTTAAAACATCAATTTAAGACATTTTGATTCTTGAGTATTTTTTAATTTAAACAATGGTTTCGGAGATAAGGGCAGATAAAGTTTGCCATATGTAATTCTTATATGGAACTAAAAGTGAACTTTAATTGCCTCTAGCTCCCTAACCGTGAGGTTTAGAAGAAAATGGCAACGAATAAAAAAGTCTTAAAATTATATGTTAATTTAAAAAAACACCACAACATGTAGGGTGTTCCATGAGAAATTTTAAAGTTGGCCGCCATATTGGAAAAATGGCGGGAAATTTTGAAAAGTGAAATACATACCAAAAAGCAAAATGAAAAAGTAAAGGGGGTCCCCCATAAGATGTACACTGTCAGATACAAAATAAAAAAGTTAGCTATTGTAACACTTTAGGCTGGACACCCGGTATATATATATATATATATATATATATATATATATATATATATATATATATATATATATTATATATATACATATATATGAAAATGAACGAATGGTGTTTTTGGCTTCTGGGGACCTCAAAATGAAAAAGTAAAGTGGTCCGGGGCTTAGGTCTTACCATAGCTACTACCGTAATAGCGTATTCCCTATAGGGAAATTCGATAAAACAACCTATCTCATCTAGAACCGGATATATGAGGAACAATATAAAATAAATAAATTCAAAGTTTGAAAAATCTATTAGAAATGTATAGAGACGAATTTTAATTTCTGTATATCTTTCAAACTAACAAATATTTTCAAAAACAGATTGCGGCATTGTAATCAGGGTAAAAATCTACTCTGAAATGATTTTTTACAACACTTAATGTAATGATTTATCACATTAGAAAAAAATTTGTATCCAATATGGCATATCCAAGATGAGGATAAAAAATAAGGACCGTTGAAAATATAGTAGTTTTCATCACTAGGACGGAAAGTGGCTGTTTTCTGTGCGCAATCGTGGTTTACATACAATTAAGCACAGAAAAAACCCTTTCCGTCCGTGTGATGAACAACGTTTTTCATCATAATGCAAAAAAATCAAATATATACTCATTTGAAAAAAAATTAACTAGAACTAGGGGTACCTGTGCAGCTCAATGCGCTGCATTTACCCAAGTACCTTGTAATAAAACGTTGCCCCTTTGCATGAAAAAAATTCAAAGTTCTATTTAGCTTCTAACATGTGTTTTTATGATTTAACTATGAACTATGAACAGCTGTTTTATTTGAAATTTAATTAAATTTGTTCCCCATGTTAATCTTATGGACAACAATAGTATACTTCACCACTAGTCCGGAAAGTGACCCATTTCTGGGCGAGATAGCGTTTTACGCGCGAGGCAAAGCCTCGCGTGGAAAACACTATCGAGCCTGGAAATGGGCTTTCCTGACGAGTTGTGAACGATACTTTTCATCACGACGCAATTATTAATAAATGTGGAAGTTTTAAAGGAGGATTATTTTTGTAAATTCTTCGCCATTGGACAAAGTAAACAAAGCTGGAATTCAAAATTTAATTTGTTTTAAACCCAGCTGATTGTTGCTGTACGGAAAAGTTTGTTTACCTTGGACGGAAAGTAATGTTTACAAACATTACTTTCCGTACAGGTCAGTAAAATCAGCTGACGGTGACAGTTTAGGAAATGACTACTTTCCAAGGTCTCAGCTGTACGGCAAGTTGTCACCTTCGTATACGGAGTGATGAAAACTAACTTTAAGGGCTTCCCATGGCCTTCAGAGTACAAATATTGAAAATCTATTAGTCCAGGCAACGAAGACAAAAAATGACCCAATAGGGAAAAAATTCATGTAGAAGCCAAATTTGGTACAGTTGTAGGGGAAGGTGTCTTAAACAACATACTAAAAGTACTGACACATAGGGGTGGAGCTAAAGGGGTGGGGGGGGCTCTAAAGGTCCCCTTTTTTGTTTTTTGTAAATAACTCAAAAACTATGGCCTCTAACAAAAATTTTGTTCTAAGTAAAATTAAAGTTCGTAACATTATCTACAAAAAAAGGTCCTTTGCACTTTTTTGCTAGGATTAATAGTAAAGGAGATATATGATAATGAAAATTGGTATAAAATTATATTATCAAAACTTTGAAATGCAATAACTTCCGACATATTTGACCTTTTGAGGTCTGGTTTTCGGCTATGTACTCTCCTTACTAAGACCTTTAAAATTATGTATAGCATGGCTATGGACTAAGAAACTTTTTTTTAAACTTCCTCTTTGGGACGTTCATGTAGAGGATGGTTCAAGGGTAATATGATAGCCTTATAACAAGCTATCCACGTTTTCAAAGGTAATTGTAATAGCAAACGTTTGCCGCAAACCGCACCTCGAAAGGTCAAGTATTTCGAAAATTATTACATTTTTAAGCGTTTAGGTTAAAATATTCAAAGTTTGACAGGCTGCCGTTTTCGACTCAGGCAACCTTTTGAGATGGGGTTTGCGGCATTAAATTCTACTACTTATTAGCTTTAATTTGATGTACATAAACCCATTGACGACGAAAGATTTATTTATGACTCCACGTGGGCCATCCCATCATTTTAGCTCCACCCCTATGCGTCAGTACTTTTAGTATGTTGTTTAAGAAACCTTCCCCTACAACTGTACCAAATTTGGCTTCTACATGAATTTTTCCCCCTATTTTTTCTTCGTTGCCTGGACTATATAACCTTAATGCAAAACTGCGAATTGGCATAAACATTTAGACATCTCAAACATAAAAATCGGTCCAGAAATAGTAGGAGTTTTGTTCACAAAAAACAGCCCTCACGTATTAATATAAGAGATTTCACAATCTCTTTATGTTTATTAGTTGACTTCCATCTTAATTTAAATTTTCTTACAAACAGCTGATATATACGTTGAAGGGTTGAAGTAAAGAAATGTCGAAATCTTGCTTTAAAATTGTAGTCTGCAAGTTGTTTATTGTTTACATCTAAATTATATACTCCCGAATGTGTAACTGACTCACTCATCGGGGTATCAGAAATTCGTTAAGTGTCGGTAAGGCAGATTAAGGGGTAGTGCAGTCCCGCCGTGGTACAGTAGATCACATACTGTAGTTAAATTTGTTCAATAATATAAGTCCGAGAACTAAACCTGTAATGTGATCTACTGCTCCACGGCTGTACTGCATTACCCCTTAATCTAAGTTGTGTAATCATTTAACCATCATCCCATGGTCAATGAAATGTGCGCTTGTTAACAAGACTTGTAACAAGATCTTTCACTTCTTATTATATTAGGGTGCGAAATTCAGCTTGCACTTTAAAATGGAATTGAGTGAAGGATCTGCCTATGGCCAATTTTCTCCCATTTGGCTAGCAATTGACGTTTACTTCAAATTCTACACGTTCAAATTAATCCTTACATTAATTATTTCAAATTTTACCCCCTCAAATAATATAGGTTGATATATTTGTAGGAATAAAATTAATTTGTATCGTTTCTTGTTTAGCTCTCCCAAGGCAAACTTATCAAAAGCACATTAAATTACTGAAATTTAGGTTATTTTGAAAACAAAAAACTCAACATATTGCTGTATTTTCCTCCGTAAATCGCCAAGATATACTTGTGTAATGTCATGTAGGAGTTATATAATTTTTTTCTTTTTTTAGATTTATCAACCACGTAGTCCTTTACTAAATGTAAAATTATTTTAGTTCTTCTGCTCTAGCGGCAAAAACGGTTGGGCCTTTAAAATATTTGAGACGATCTTTTACTACGACTTTGTTTCAAATATGCCAAACTCGATACACAGAGCTTGAAGTAGGGAATTTTTTCGGAATTTCAAGTTTTTTTATTGTTTTTGTTTATTATTGATTTTTAAAAACATTTTGTTTAATTTTACTGTATTTAGCTGAATTTTGCGTGTTGCTTTCCCATAAACTTTAACTTTTGTATTAACTTAGCTTGACAGTAATATTTAAAGGAAATTCACTGTATTTAGAAGTGTAACAGTGCTAAATAATTGAACTCGTAAATAATAATTCATAATTAATGCCAGTTTATCATGTTTTGTTGGTCCTAAACCCTCCAGTACGTTTTTTAACGTTTACTTATTTATTTATGTGGGGCGTTTAGCGTAATTTTATAATAACTACAGTCATATTTTTTAGATCTTTCGAAATTGCGCATGCACATATCTTGGACATCACCGATATAAATAAAAGTCTCAAACATAAAAAAAATTGTGATGAATGCAAAAATTATGTTTTTATTTGCCTACTAGGCGGAACTGATTGTTTTATAATTGTTCGTTACTTACTGACCCAAAACTTTGGTCTCCGACTATTTGAGGTATATCTGCAATGTTTAATTAATACTTGCAATACATTTTTAATATTTTATTAATTAAATTAATTAATTAATTTAATTAATATTCATTAGGTTTTGTATTAACTTTGCATAAAAGGAAAGCTACTAGATTTAAAAGTTTAAAACATTGAACAGAGCTTGAAGTACGGAAATTATTCCTAATTTCAAGGTTTTTATTGTTTTTATAGTTCTACTGCAAAACATTCCATTAACTTAGCTGTAAGTAGCTGAATTTTTGCATTTTGCTTCACCATAAGCTTGAAGTTTTGTATTAACTTATAGCTTGACAGTGATATTAAAAGAAATTCACTGTATTTAAATGTTTAACACTCTTAAAAATTTGAACTTAAATATTATAATTAATGTCATCTAATATTATGTGTTTTTTATCTTACCTGTTGAATATAAACGGATTTCTCTGTTACATATACTGTTAAAGTATAGTTTGTTTGTGAATTGGTGACATAAATCTAACTTTTAAACCTTTCACTTTTTGTCGTATCTCAAATCGTTACTGTAAGACCGATTTACAACTTTTATTACTACTAAATTTCATACAACTTGTTTGTAGAACTAACTACAGTTATATTTTATTTGAAGTTCAAATTTTGCATTCACTGAACTTGTAAAATATCCCTGTAACCCTAACTTCGACATAATTTAAAGGAAGTGACAAGAATAGTTAACAGGGGTCTTTGGCAGGTTCCAAACCGTTTGTTCATGTTTTTCTATTTTTGTTTCAGGTAAATTGTTTATTTCTTCATTGATCTTCAAAATATTTTATTTAGCTTATTCATTCTACTTTGTCATCTATTTTATTATGTTTCTTTATTTTATACTTCTTGCGCTAGAAGGGTGAGGCTAGGCATGGCTTCAAATCCCCCGACAATTCGTTTACTACAGTATAGTTGCGTATAAAATCCTTAACAATTTAATTAAAAATATTATGGGAAGATCTTTAACGTTTGACACTTGGTAAACTAGAAACTAATTCGGCGAACACAACGAGGGGGTATGGAAGCGAAGGCCTCAGCTAGGCTGTTCAGTGTTTGAGATTTTTACATACAGCAATTTACGAATAGGGGCAACTAATTAGGGTGTAAGGGGTGGAGCCTCCATTCAGCACGATACCTAAAATATTTGTATGGTTGATTCTGATTTCACCTCTCTCTCAATGTTACGAATTAAGGGGAACTTAGGAAGTAATTTTAAAAACTAGCCATAGGCGATTTTCAAAGCTTTTTATTACTGTTGATTATGGGTAGTGTGTATTCGCCGGTTTTCTTACTGTCATGGTGGACCAGTTTTTCGGTGGAACTAACCTGCTTCAAATCGGCTCTTAAGTAATTTATAAATGCAGGACAACCCCTAAGGGGGCATGGGGGCGGAGCCCCCATCGAGCCGTAGGCGAGTCTAAATTATATACTCTCGCATGTGTAACTGATTGGGGTATCAGAAATTCGTCAAGCGTCGGTAAGGTAGATTAAAGGGTAAGGTAGTACAGGAGTGGTAACGTAGTTCACTCAACAGGTTTAGTTCTCGCATTAATATTATTGAACCAATTTAACCATACTTCAGTAATTTTTATTCAAGATGTTGTAGAAAAGCCCCAACAACTCTATAACTGTCAAACTATATGTAAGGCATGTGATTGCTTTACATGTAATTTGATATAGCTGCACGTTAGGAATCATCTTAAATGTGCGTTAGTTGTGAAAGCCTTGCACACATGTATGCGCTGAAATTAAATTCTACAGTTTTTGAGTTGTGAGAATGTTCAGCCTGCACTTTAGACCATGTAATTGCGTGAAGGATCTGCCTATGGTCATTATTCTTCCACTTGGCTAGCAATGTTTTGACTTATATAAAATCTCTAAATTACAATTAAGAATTGTAACTCACTTGTTCCTACAGCCAATCACTCACTTCAAATTCTACACGTTCATTACATACTAGGGCTATATTAGAAATATAATTCTACATTAATTATTTCAAATTTAACCCCCTCTAAAAATATTGTTTGATAAACTTAGAGAAATAAAATTAATTGTATCGTTTCTTGTTAAGCTCTTCTAAGGCAAACTTTCGAAAGAACATTAAATTACTCAAATTTAGGTTATTTTGAAAACAGAAAATTCGACATACTGCTGGATTTCCGTCAGTCAATTGCCAAGATATATACTTTTGTAATGTCATGTAGCAGTTATTTACAGTTGTTTTTTCTTATTTTTAGATTTAGCAGCCACGTAGTCCTACAAGAATAGTAAAATTATTTTAATTTTTCTGCTCTAGCGTAAAAAACAGTTGGGCCTATAAAATATTTGAGACTATATTAGCGAACATATTTCATTTTACTATAACTTTGTTTCAAATATACCAAAGAATATAATCAGAGCTTGAAGTAGGGAATTTTATCCTAATTTCAAGTTTTTATCTAGCTGTAAATAGCTGAATTTTGCATTTTGCTTCCCCATAAACTTTAATTTTTGTGTTAACTTAATACTAGGAATACGCTCCGATGTCCGTCCCGTACGAGAATTTTTACTCAATTTTTAGGTTATTAGGTGATGCTTTTTATGATTCTTTTTTTAGGGAGAGGTGAGAAAAATGCATTACGCACACAGGTGGCAAGCCTGTAGTGTGGGGCTCCCCTAAAAAACGGGTTTACCCACTAAAAAACCTCCTCTACTCTTTAGGATTCTAACCTGGAATTGTTTATCACATTACGTCAGGCTAATCCTAAATTTGGCTAACGCCGGTGGGGCTCACTCCTTATCCAGCCACTCGATCAAGGGATCTGGGCCACTTCGCGGTCCAGATCGGGTTTCTTTTCCAGGAGGATGCCCCGGACTAACTGTGATAAACAATCCCAGTTGCCCTCATCCTCCAAGATCTTTTGACAGACCGAGTCCACCGAAAATGCACCAAAAATTTGTGTGGCCTTCAGGCGGGACCCTTCCCAACGGGGGCAGCGGAAGAATGTGTGTTCCGTCGGGAACGCCCGGGCAATAAATGCAGTCCGGTGAACCGGTCTTGCCCATCCGATTCAGGTACGACCGAAAATAGCCGTGAATTGTCAAGAATTGGCCGCCGTTCCACCCATGGTTGGACGTGCTTGATAAGTCGCGCAGTCCATCGTCCTCGGGTGTCTTGCTGGTTTGGGAGCGCTCTTCTGTTCTTGCCGTGTCCTTGCCAATCTCGCCTTGTCTCTGATAAATTGCGTTCCTCTCTCCTGCCAAGAGCTTGACAGGGATAACTCCGGCGACCACCAGAACGGCAGGCTCGGACACTGTCCGGTAGGCCCGAGCGCCGCTCGACGTTGAACTCGGGCGAGTCGCAACCTGTACTACTCTTTATCGAGAGCGTCTGCCCACACCTCTGCTCCATAAAGAAGCACGAACTGAACCGCGGACATCAACAGACGTCTTCTGCTGGATCGTGGAACCCCGACATTGGCCATCAGCCTACTAAGGTAAGTGACTACCTTAGCGGCCTTGTCCGCCGTACGGAAGATCTGATCCCTCCAGCTTAACTTGGTCTCCACCATAATCCCGAAGTACTTAGCAGCACGAGTTTATTGGACAACCTCCCTTCCCACTCGGAACAGAACGACGGTGTCTATCCTCTTCTTCGTAAGGATCACAATCTCCGTCTTACGGAGAGCAAGAGAGAGACCGTGATCGGACATCCATGTGTTGACCACACGCATGACTCATTTCAACTTTAGTTGGGCCAGCTCAACGTTGCGTGCGACAATGAGAGCTGCGACATCATCGGGGTACCCAACTAAAGTGGTTTCCTCAGGCATCTCCGACCTCAGGACCTAGGCAACGTTCCAGAGATCCTGGCCGAGTATTGAATCTTGCGCGGCACCAGAAGTGACTTCCATCGTCCACGTTCTGTCCCTTGTGTCGTAAATAAGGCTTTGAGAGCGGAGATAATCCTCGGTGAGTCGCAACAGATATGCAGGAACGCGAAAGGTGTTGCGAAGCACATCCAACATATCGACCCACCTCGACGAGTTAAAGGCATTCTTGACATAAGCGTAACAAGAAGCACTACTCAGCGAGGAAAATGGTTGTGGCTCTCGGCTCTCTTCACAGCTCTCCATGGACTTCGGTGATAGCGTCAATCGTTGACCGTCCCTTTCTGAAGCCATACTGACGGGGCATGAGTCCCGGCAGCTTCCACGGCAGAGGTTACGTGGGAACGGATCAGCTTCTCGAACAGCTTCCCAGCCGTGTCCAACATGCAGAAAGGCCTGTGGGACGACGGCAGCTCGGGATCACCTTTGCCCTTGCTGATCAGTACAAGTATGGCGGTTTTCCAGGGAGCCAGAAACATCCCTTCTACCAAACAGGCGTTGTACATTCTCTACAACAAGTCAGCATTAATTGAAAATAAAGCCTCACTGGGAATCCCGTCCGAGTCAGGAGCCTTGTTGCTCTTTAGGGAGAGAACGGAGGTTTCCATCTCCTCGAATGTAAAGAGTGGAACGTCATCTAACCGTCCGAAGTCAACCGGCGTACATCCTAGGCCTAGCCTACAAATAAATAAATACAATGAATGATTTTAGCTAAGACCTCAAAACAAGCAAGTAACTTAAAAATAATTATGATGCTTACAATATTAAAGGTAAATAGATTGTAGAGCGAAAAAAAACCATACAATTTAAAATCCATGATTGCAAATTAATAAAAATCAAGTAATGTAAGTATTGTAGAATTACACTTACTTAAAACTTAATGCATATTTTGTTACCTGAGACATAGGCTACAATTGCACAACACATTCTAATTAGTTGTTCAATTTAAATCTTTCTCCCAAATAGATATTAGTTGTATCCCATAAATTAGTTAATCGCATAATTCCGTACGACAGCAATTCATTCCACATCAACATGCCTATCTTTTGGTATAATTTATAACTTCAACAAGTAAACATCAGTGTTGATCTATTTAATTTAACAAATAGGTCTGTCAAAATATCAATTAAATTTTATTAAAAAACGTAACATAACGGCGAGCAGATATAAACAAGGAAAGGTTATGTTGTTTTCAGCATACACAGCGACAACTCAGCTGCGATGGGGGAAAATAAACTGATCATAGCAACTACATTAGTCAAATCATGTAGCCTAAACAACTAAAGTTCTGTCAAAAATTCCGGAAAATAAGCTTTTTTAATACTTGAAAATAATTGCTTGATTATAGTTTATTACCTAGTTTAAAATACTTAAAATCTAACCTGAGAATTTCATTGAAATCAAATTAGTAATAAAAAAGCCTTTTGGGGGTCTAAAATTCGCCTAAGTGAAATTTAAACTCGATCGTATAGAATTTTATACTCTATGTTCCATAGAGTAAAAATTCAATTAAAAGGAAATTCACTGTATTTAGAAGTGTAGCAGTCTAAAAAAATGAACTTAAAAATAATTCATAATTAATGCCAGTTAATATTGTGTGTTTTATATAATGTTTTGTTGGTCCTTACTTTTTTGTTTATGTGGGGGGTTTATCTTAAAAAGTTGACATAATTTTTTAATAACAACAGTAATATTTTTTAGATCCTTCACATTTGCGCATGCACATATCTTTGATAGCACCGATATCAATAACAGTATCAAACCTAAAAATAGTTGTGATGAATGCCAATATTATGTCTTTTTATTTTGCCTGTCAGGCGGAACTGATTGTTATATATTCATTGTTAGGCAACTGATTGTTTTACATTGTTTGTTACTTACTGCCCCAAAACTTTGGTCTCCGACTATTTGAGGTAAATTTGCAATGTTTAATTACATTTGCCATACTTTAATCAGTAACTACAAAAATATTGTATTAAGAAGCTTTAAGTTTTGTATTAACTTAACTTAAAAGAAAACCCACTATATTTAGAAGTTTAACGCTCTTTAAACATTGAACACAGTTGAAGTAGTGAACATACATGATACATACATGATACATGATGACAGTGGCGGATCCAAGGGGGGGGCTAAGGGGGCTATAGCTCCCCCCTTGGGGGCCAAGGTGGGGCGCCGCGACGGCCCGGAGCGGGCGCCGGCCCGTGTCGGGCGCAGGCCGGGTGATGGGGCGCCGGCAAACCAGCGCACGTTTTCCCGATATTTTTCAATGTAAACTACTTTGTGTCTGTTATGCACACTGTGAAATAAAAACATCACCCCTAAAAATATTTGTTCTTAAAAAAAAATGATATTATAATGCCCTTTTCTGATAATTTAACTAGACGACACAGTCATTTTAGTGTCTCTATTGGTACGCCATCTCAATCGGTGTGGCACCAATTCTGAGGCTTCCAGAGTCCCTCTGTGTGTGTATGCCGAGTCTTCGTATAGTTACGAGGCGGAGATGGGGAGTGACGTATTCCATCCTCAAGTTTAAGGGCCCTTTTACATCGCGTCGAGCGACGCCGCGAGGGCTTGCGCCCGCCGCGTGTCGCTCGAATCGCTGTAGGCTACACCTTATTGGATGACGCGCGACAGACGACCGTCAGGCGCCGGGTATAAATGCTCCTACTTAGTGCAATGTACTTATTTTACGTGCCTTGATAAATGCGATGTATAGTAGGGGCCTAAGTGGAAGTGGTGGAGGCGAAGGGGAATCAAAATTACAACTAGATGTTGTATTTAATGTTTGGTTGCATTGCGCGCGCAAACTTTTCCTGTCAGAACACGAAATCAAGAACAACAGACAGTGCAGAGCAAAACGCAATGCTGTATGTGTAATGTCTGTTAAACCCTTTGTGATGACAACCAATTGATTCAAACGAGATCACTTAATTAATTATTAAGATTCATTATAATAAATAAAGTAGTTCTAAAGAAGGGGATGTCTGAAAAAATAAGACTGGTTCATTTTAAAGAAAACAATAATCTGATTAAATAAAGACGAATAAAAGGGGTCTAAATTGACTGCTTAATTTAAGTTTTTATCAAAGCCAGAACCGTGTAGATTTGAACCTGGAGAAAATCAACTGGAGGTAAAATTCGTTAAAATAATTACTAATTCAAATAGCAATCGGGCGCACCGAAACTGCGATCCAAAACCCAGGTAGACGCCGAAACTGCGATCCTTACCCCAAGGGCGACCCCAGGCAGACGCCGAAACTGCGATCCTGGCACGGAGGCCGCCCCGGGACGATACTGACGATACTGTACGTAAGACGATACTGCTGCTCTTGCTCTCAAACTGAGAATGACTGATATATTTGTGGGGGAAAATAAATAAGGAATGTACACCCTGAAAGTCTTCGTTTATTGGTCCAGGTTAAGAGTCATCTTCACCCCTGGGCCGGTAGCCCATTGTTGCGCAGTCGGCAATTTTAACTATACGGCTTTTAATGCAAACCATGGTACGGTGTTTGATTTCCCTGTTTCGGACGCCGTTTTTCAACCGATTTTCTTTAAACTTTGTAAGTGTTTAGTTGAATAGTGATATTAGGTCCCTCATACCTCGAAATTTTGAAAATTTAACAAATATTACTCTCTGTGACGTCGAAGTAACTCGATTTTCCTTAGTAATATTTGTTAAATTTTACAAATTTCGAGGTATGAGGGACCTAATGTAACTATTCAACCAAACACTTACCAAGTTTAAAGAAAATCTGTTGAAAAACGGCGTCCGAAACAGGGGAATCAAATACCATGTTTTGCATTAAAAGCCGTATAGTTAACATTGCCGACTGCGCAACAATGGGCTACTGGCCCAGGGGTGAAGATGACTCTTAAGGGGGTGGTATGTGCGAGTTTAGTACAACTTGGAAATCCCAGTTCATTGGTATTAGTTGAAAAGTGACTTGAGCTTCACATCGGACGGCGAAACATTCTAGAGCCAAGGACGCTGGAATCCCCGCTGGACCCTCCGCTACCTGCTGATGGGCCGCTGTGCCAGGATCGCAGTTTCGGTTGTGGGATTAGCAAACCCTTTTGAGGATTAAAACTAAGATCGCAGTTTCGGTGCACCGTAGCAATCATAATTTTTTTGCAAAAATAGGCTATTTATAAACTAATTATAGTATATATCGGCACTCGATCCCTACTAACAAAAAATTATATTATTATACTCTAATATTATTGATGAGGTATATTTGTATTATGTCTATATGTATGTACACACGGATATCGAGAAAGGCTCCAACGATTTTCTTCAAACTTTTCAAATAAAGCAGTTCTGGGATAAAAATGATAAGGCTTATATTTACAGGTTTCCATGTCAGGAAAATCTTCTTTCGGGTACTTGTCTACTGTTATACATAAGCCAGCTATTTTTATGTTATTTTGATCAGCAGTATTAAAGACCACATAAATTGAAAGAAGACTAGTTACTGAGCATTGTGTAAAATTTCACTTTTTTAAGTCTTACGGTTTTTCGGTTCTACATCCTTAAAGTTAGAAATGTCACCGATGATCGCGGTGAACGCATTTCCGCCCGCGGCCTGACACCGGGCCTGCTACAAGTACTCAGCCAAGTTAACGATGCGCTACCACGATTAGGTTATGTTTGTTATTGATATATAGGTCAGAAATGCTTTCACTAACTCAAAACAAATCACACGGTAGTGATAAGTCATACAAAAGACCGACTAGACAGCTATAACTAACCCAGCGTCACAGCATTGACTTATCAATAGTCAATGGTCACAGCCTTCAGCGAAGATGTGTTCGCCACGATCATCGGTGACATGGCTGACTTTAAGCAAGCCCAACTGAAAAACAGTAAAACAGTAGGCCTAAAACTTAGAAACGTGTAATTTTCACACGATGTTCAGTAAATAGTCTTCTTTCAATAGATGTGTTTTTAAGGCCGCACTTTGAATAACATAAAAATTAGTTAGCTTAGTAAGTAAAATTAAGTTCTTTCGTTATAATGTTTACCATTACGTTAATTTTAAAAAATGGTCTTATGAAGTACAAAACTAAAAAAAAGAAATAATGAAGAAGCTGACTCAATGGTCAAAGTACAAACCAAGTGTCCAAGTTAACATTTGGTTTTGCATTATTGCCAGTTACTTAATTGCCGGATGGTACTGTAATAAAAACGATAATTTTTTTATTGTACTTTGTATTAGTGATTATGAATATTTAGATAAATAAAATTAAAGTAAATGGATAATACAACTAAGCATTTTTTAGAGTTGCAATTGAATTTAAAACTTAAGAAATAGTAACAATAATGAAATCATCTGTTAACAAAAAATTAGAACATCTGATCCGACAATAAATAAACCAGAGTGCAGCATCCGCAACGGTAGTCCTACGTTAAAACAGTCTGAAAGGCCGAGTCTCATCACTTGGTGCCGACGCACGTGATTTTATTATACCATAATGGCCAGGTTTTATTCATTGAAATGTAGGTACCGTGTCCGTGTTGGAGTCTGTGTCTCTATTTATTTTTAATACTACGACAACTTCACTATTGAAGGATTAATGTAATTATTACTGTAAACACTTTATAATGGGTCAAAAAGACCCAAAACCATGGTAGTGAAACTATAACTCTCCGGATCACTATAGACAGAGCAGAAATATTGTAAACCACTCTTTTGCAATAAGTTCACCACATGTGATCTACATAACATGTGCGCCAGGCCTATAGGGCCTACTAGGGCCTATAGTGGCTAATCCATGATGAAATGTACTGTATTAATAACATTTTAAAATATTAACCTACCTACTTATTACCGACTTAGTATATTAAAGTTAAAAGTGTTAACAATATAGTGTACCATTTCAATACGAAATAAAGATAATGAAAATTTAGATAGCAACAGGCCTATAAAAACGAACCAAATTTTTTAAGGTTGGTGTATGAATTGTACTTCACGATGCAAATGAAATTCTCATTAAATATTAATGATAATAAGAGCAATGAAAGTTGGTTCATTGGCCAAACTGTTGTTTGTAATAAAAATTGATTGGCGATTTAGTATTGTTTTCCAAAGCGATGGGTGAAGAAATGACCTAAAGCTGCTATTTTTAACACTTGAATTTCAAAAACTTCTCGGGGGAGGGCCCCCGAACTCCCGCCGGTCTGCCCGCCGATCGGGTGGTGGGGGGGGGGGGGCGCAGACCCCCCGGTTAGCCCCCCCCTTACTAATGTTCTAGATCCGCCACTGCATGATGATTCCATCCGTAGTCCTTTGCCATAAGGAATTGGATAGGTCAAGGTTAGCACAACAAAGAATAACTTAGTCTAATTTATATTAGTATTATTACCATTAAGGTAACTGTCCACATCGTAAAAACTGGATTCCACCAAGTATTTCTTAACTTCTGTTTTAAATTTTTTAATGTTTTGTATTTCTTGTAGTTTTTCCGGCAAGGCCTGGTACAACTTCATTCCAATGTAATCTGGTTTATGTTCAAAGACGGTTAATCTGTGTTGAATTGCATGAATGCCCTTTTTCCGGGTGTTGTAGTTATGATTTGTGAAGATTGGTGTGATATTCTGGGATTTTATGTAACTTACTAATTCGAAGATGTAAAGTGAAGGGACTGTGAGAAGGCCAAGTTCTTTGAATGCATTTCTGCAGCTAGTTTGAGGTGACATACCTAGCATTGTTCGAATTGCTTTTTTTTGCCAAACAAAGATCTGGTCCATGTTTTTCTTCCCAGCTCCCCATAAAATAATCGAATAAGAAATGTGTTGTTCTATTAACCCAAAATAAACAAGTTTGGAGAGATCAAGACTTCCGAAAGTCCTTATCCTTCGCAGGATAAAGACTCCTCGGGCCAGCGACCCCTCCAACTTCCTAACTTGCTCTTCCCAACCCAGCCTATCATCCAATCTCACCCCCAGGAAGTCAGCAGTTTTTGAGATTTTGATTTGGTCCTCCCCAATAAATAGGTTCGGAGTCCTATTATTTTTTGAATTTTGTCTCTGTGATGTTTGGATACACATGTACCCTGTTTTTTGAGAATTTAATTTCAGTTTGTTTGAAGAAAAGAAATCTGCTAAGTTATTTGCTTTTTTATTTGACTCAGTTTCCAGTAATGCGTAGTCTGATCCCCTCGCGAACAATGTTGTGTCATCCGCAAAGAGGTAGACGTTGCTCTCCGGAACAGAGTCTTTTATGTCGTTAATGTACACCAAGAAGAGGAGAGGCCCAAGGACAGATCCTTGCGGGACGCCACTGGTGATGAGTTTTTTTGATGAAAGAACTTTTTGAATTTCGGTGATTTGGTATCTGTTGCTCATATATGAAGTGAGCCACCTTAATGCCAAACCCGAGACTCCAATTGAAGCCAATTTTTCCAATAGAATAGCAGGATCAACGCAATCGAAGGCTTTGGAAAGGTCTGCGAAGCAGCCAACCACTGCCTCCCCAGCCTCCATTGCATCAATACTGCTATTAACAAAATCTACGAGTGCCAACTTTGTTGATTTGTTCCGTCTGAAGCCATACTGTCTGTCACACAGTAGGTTATTTTTTTCCAAGAAGTTACTAAGTTGCTCCGAAACAACTTTTTCAATCAATTTTGAAACTACTGGTAGGAGAGAGATTGGACGATAGTTTCCCGGGTCAGTCCTGTCCGACTTTTTAAAAATTGGTCTCACTTTTGAAATTTTGCAGTTTTGAGGAAAAATTCCAGAAGCTAAAGAAAAATTTACGATGTGGGTAAGAGGAACTGCCACTTCCTCCTTACAGTATTTTAGGACATGCATGCTAATTCCATCCACACCACTAGAGTGTTTTGGTGATAGTTTGGAAAAGATGTTCAGAAGATCTTTGGGTGTTATCAGATGAAAGTGCCTCAGGTCAGCCTCTCCATTTCTTGGAAAACCAGAGAAAAGGAAACTATCATGATCCTTATTTACATTCGATGAGACATTTACAAAATAATCATTTAAGGTTTCACACACTTCAGTTGATGATTCTATTGTTGTACCATTAACATTCAGGACAATATTATTGCAGTCATTGGTTTCTTTAGGCCTAATACTATTTATTACTTTCCAGGAGTCTTTGGATTTATTTTTTGAATTTGCTATACAGTCATGAGCCCATTTGATCTTACTTTGTTGTATTTTGTGCTTATAAATATCTTTTTTTTCTAAGTATTTATTTTTATCTGATTTCATGCCTGTCAATTTCCATGTTGAGTATTGCTGGAACATTTTTTCCTTTGCAGCCAGAATGTCATTATTTATCCATTTTTTCTTATCAGTCCGTCCTGTCTTAAGTTTAGTTGATTTATTTGGGCAGCTTATCCTCCTCAGACCCATACCCAAATTAAAAAAAAATTTTTTGATGTAATGGTGGTTTTTGGGTTACAAAAAAATCAAAGAACACAAAAATTTTTTTTTTATTATTTTTTTTTATTTTTAAGTATAAAAAAACGCATGTGTCAAATATGACACATTGGGACTAAGGTCCTTAAAAACTTTCAAAATAAAAAATGTAAGAAAATGTTTAAAAACCCTAAAATTACACAAAAACACATTTAAAGTTCGTGGAAAAGCTTGTAGCAATTTCTGGATGTGGTTATGCAAAGATGTTCCGCAGAAAAAGCGCACATTTGTAGATTAACATCCCGGGAAACGACATCGGTGCCTGGTTGTTTGGTCGCATTAAAGCACAATATTTGTTAAATATTTTATAATATTTATTAATATTTATATTGCAAAATATAATATAATATTATATATAATATTATATTATAATATTTATATTGCAAAATATAAATTAAAGCAAAATTTGTTCGGTCGCAGAACTACTGAAAAAAAAACAAAAAAATTGGCCTAAAACCTCCAAACATGTAGACTGGCATTTAAAGTTTAATGTAAATCTAAACCTTTTTTATCTTTGGAAATAAAAGAATCAGTTTCAAAGGTAAAATCAAAAAATTGTACTAAGGATAAAAAAAATAAACAATGCAACTCCCAAGTCCCTTAGTCCCACTGTGTCACATTTGACACAGTGGTTTTCAAACAGCTGTAGATGGCAGAAAATATAAATACTACACAAAACAATTATTATCATTCAATAGCATAGCTATTCAAGAATGCTTCTAATTTTTTTCAACTCATTAGCCTAGATTTTCATTAAAATACTAACTAATTACTTTGAGAGGTTCGAGGTAGCTATGGAAATGGGTTGTCAGCCATTTTTGATGTTGACAAATGAAGTGACAACAGTAGTCAAATCACCAACTGAGTATTTCTAGCATGTGGTGGTACCTTGTGGTGGATGCTAGAACTACTCCCAAGTCGAGGTTATACACAGTACAGCCAGGGGAAAATAATTTGCAGACGTGTCACATATGACACGCGGGATCCGAGGAGGATAAGTCGAAGTAATATTTGAACGTGTTTATAAAGTTGTCATACTTGGTGTCAACATTATTGGCATCGTAAACGGAGTTCCAATCCTCTGATTGTAGCCTAATTTTTAGTTCATCTAAGTTTTCATTTGTAATCATTCTTTTTTCTATTGTTTTGTGATTGATTTTTTTGCTATGCCGAACATCAGGTAAGCCTATTTCTATTGTGATTGCACAATGGTCAGAAATGTGTGGTTCTGTTATACTAGATGATATTATTTCAAAATTGGTTAGGAAATTATCTATGCAGGTACTAGTTGTTTCGGTAATTCTGGTTGGTTCTAAAATGTTTGGCTTTAAATCAAAACTATTAATCAATGTTAAAAATCTGTGTTGATTATGGTCCTCTTTAAGTAAGTCTATATTGAAATCAGATCCTATTATTACACATTTATTCTTTGCATCTAACTTTACTAGGTATGCATATAATTTGTCAAAGTATTCATCTATATTGTTGTTGTATGGTGATCTGTACATAGAGGCTACAATAAAGTGTTCCTTTCCGACCGAAAACTCAATTTCAACACATTCAAAAATAGTTTCCTTTGAGTATTTAATGCCTATATCTGTGGACTTTAGCCTATCCAATTTAAGACAATTTTTATTTTTGAAAATTGCCACTCCACCCATGTTTTTGTTTTCTCTGCCATAACCAGCAACAAGTTCAAAGTTGTTTATATTTAATGCTAACAAGCTGTCATGGTCTAGGCCATGTTCATTTATAAGAAATAGATCAGGGGTTTCAGTTTCCAAAAACATTTCGATTTGTTCAATTTTATTTGTAATACTTCTTACGTTAAGGTGGATAAGCTTAAAACTATTTTTTTGTGTGAACCTTATCTTATTTTGTACCTCTAAGTGCTATTTTGTACCTCTAAACCTTTTCCTAATTTCAAGGTTTTTATTGTTTTTATAGATCTACTGCAAAACATTCCATTAACTTAAGCTTTATGTAGCTGAATTTTGGATTTTGCTTCCCCATAAGCTTGAAGTTTTGTATTAACCTAGCTTGACAGTGTTATTAAAGGAAATTTCACTATATTTAGAAGTTTAACATTCTTAAAAAATTATAATTCATGTCAGCTGATATTATGTGTTTTTATTTTGCCTCCTGAATATGAACAAATTTCTATACTGTTAAAGTATAGATTGTTTATTAATTAGTGGCATAAATCTAACTTTTAAACCTTTCAATTGTTGTCGTATTACAAATGTTATACATTAAGACAGATTGCAACTTTTATTATTAGTGAATTTCATATAACTTGTTAGTAGAACTAACTACAGTTATATTGTATTTGAAGTTTGAATTTTGCATTCACTGAACTTCTAAAATAACCCTGTAACTTAAACAGAATTTAAGGGAAGTGACCAGAATAATTAAATAATAAATAATTATTTCATTATATACATTTTTATTTCCTAACGAATAGTAATAGGGGTCTTTGGCAGGTTCCAGACCGTTTTTAAATGTTTTCTTATTTCTGATTCAGTGAAATTATTTATTTCCTCGTTGATCTTCAAAATATTTTACTTAGTTTATTTCTACATTGTCGTCCATTTCATTAAGTTTATTTATTTCATACTTTTTGCGCTAGGAGGGTTAGGCCAGGCGTCTAATCCCCGACGATTAGTTTACTACAGTACAGTTGCCTTTAAAATCCTTAACAGTTTGTATTAAAAATATAATGGGAAGGTCTTAAAAGTTTGACACTTGGTAAACTACAAACTAATTCGGCGAACATAACGGGGGGGGGGGGGGGGGGTTTTAGAAGCCTACTAGCCTGTTCAGTGCTTAAGACTTTTTAAGCAATTTCTAGGAATAGGGGCAACTAAATAGGGGGCAAGGGGGTAGAGCATTCCATCCAGCATAATACCTAGAATACTTGAATATGATTATGATTTTACAACTCTCTCAATTTTACGAATTAAGGGGAACGCAGAAGTGGTTTTTAAAACTAGCCATAGGCGATTTTCAAAGCTTTTTATTATTTTTCATTGTGTGTAGTGTGTATTAGCTGGTTTTCTTACTGTCTTGGCGGACCAGTTTTTTCGGGGAACTAACCTGCTTCAACTCGACTTTTTAGTAATTTACGAATTTATGGGCAACCCCTAAGGGGGCATGGGGGCGGAGCCCCCATCGAGCCGTAGGCGAGTTGACCTTATTCGCTTTGAATTAGTATGTTTTTTGCTTGAGAACAAAACAACTTTTGAGGTTAGCGCACGGCAAAAATTAACACATGTTTTTTCGGTGCACTTTAAAAAGGCTACATAAAACGCCATTTTTCTAGACTAAATACAGGTCAGAAAAGGGCTATTCTACGTGCAGTATGATGAAAAGTATTTAATTATTGGGGTTGGTCCCACAACTTAATATACAGGTGCACGTAAAATATGAAAAGGGAAGTTTTTCAAAATCTATCTCATTACCAAAGAACCGCCATATTGGAAAGTGATTTTATAGCAGTAAAACAACTTTATTTTTTGAGGACTCGTCAAATTTCTTTTTCTAGACTTAATAGAAGGTCACTTGAAAATTTCATGGATGCATATCAGTTTCCGATCAAAAGGTTGTTTTTGGCCTTATTTTACTGTACTATTATGAGGGGGGGGGGTTGGGTATTCTCTAAGGTAGATCTAGTCATCGTCAATATGGGAAATTTTACCCCCTGATAAAAACGCTGAAATTAATCACATCGGAGAACATCCCCCCTGGGACTCAACTGTAGCGTACGTTGCCTTCCTCCTATTCCACTGTGGCACACCATCCTTCAGCTTTTACATAAAACTCCTCTAAATTGTACTTAAGTTGCATACTTACTTGTTACATAATTAAACTACTTTTGTATCTTATTTAAACAAGCAGGCGGAATTTTTCCCTGCAATATGCAAAATACCAATAATTTTCCTTTGTAAACGATAGATTTTCCTTGGAGCATACTATGTTCTATGACGTACAAGTTTATACCTGTATTAATACAATACTGGAACTATAGAATAGACAGTTTATGTAGTTATGTTACAAAATACCAATATGACAGAAGATTTTTGTAATCAATATTATAGCATAAAATGTACCAATACCATACCTGTGAAACTGAAATGAAATGTATTATTGGTGTGTATATATAAACTTCTTTGATTGTTGTGTACTCATTTGTGGAAATGTCTAATATTTACATAGAATAATACAAATTTACTTTAAATAATGTTTTTGTTGTTGCACATTTTTTATGTAGTGTAACGACATTTATCCAATTTCTATGGGACTCGGAAAGAAAGAACACTATAGGCCTACACTAGTGATCCCAGTGTCTAGATTCACAAACAGTAATTTCCTATCTATTTATTAATAGGCAAGCATGTTTCTTTTCCTCCTTTTTTCTCAGCTCGTATGCATTGTAGGAGAAATCCGCGCACACCGTTAGAAAGGTATTGTCCTGTAGATGAGCAGAATCCCATTCTAATTCACGTTGGACTCCAGGGCTACGCCCCACAGGCTTTCAAATTTCCAAGTTTAATGTAATGAAGGAAGGAAAATTGATTGAATCATTAGACAGTTGTTGTAAAAACAACTGATAGAAGCTGTCTCAACTAAAGAACTTAGGCCATTTAAGACCGGTTCCTACGTGGGCGACAGATGCGACGCTACGAGAGCGACAAAATTTCAAACAAATGTGTAAGCATTGGAGCGTTCTTAGTGGGCGACAGGAGCGACAACAATTTACAATGTATAACATTATGGCAATGCAAGCGTGTCGCTGGCGTCGCTTCAGTCGCTCTCGTCACGTCGCATCTGTCGCCCACGTAGGAACCAGCCTAAGGTAAATATCTTACGCAATGTTTAAAAGTTCAAACTGGACACAATAACTACAAAATTTAGAAAAACAGAAAGAACATATGTTTTAGTTATAAAATATTTTTAAACTTCTTGGGTCCAGATCAACTGAAATTTTGGTCGAATTTTGATCAGAAGGCAATCTCTAGTTATAATTATTTTATGAATTGAATTGCCAAAAAAATTAGCTTAAGAATTTAATTAGTTGTTTATGAATTGAACAACAAATTTAAAGTGTCACTTGCCAGGCAGAGCTGTTGCACTATGAATGATGGTATCGGAATCAACATTATAATTAAATGACGGAACTTCAAGACGGATTGCGATATTTGGATCGTGATCCTGGATCACGATACGGATTGAGAGTGTAAAGTCTAATATTGATGTATGAGCCATGAATCATTTATCAATATTTGACTTTACACACTCAATCCGTATCGTGATTCAGGATCACAATTCAAATATCGCGATACGTATTGACCGTGAAAGATCCGCCAATAGCTATTACATGGCTAACAACATAGATAGTTAACAACAGTAATTTTCAGTAATTGTGTACATAAAACTTTTCCTTATAGTCTAGTAAAATCTGCTTAAAAATGACTGAACCCCGAATAATTGCAAACTAGTGGTAATTACCTGAGAAAAACGATGGTAAAAAGTCTACCTCTCTCCAAAGCTGCATTGGCATGCTATGGCAATTTTTTTTCAAAATGGCTGCTATAGTTTTATAATTTTGTGTTGAATATCTTTTGAACCATTAAATATAGCTAAACTATGGAAACTATTAAAATTTAGAAAATTAAATTTTGCACATTTTGATATATAATATGTATAAGTTTTTATATGTAGTAAGGGTGATATTGCTCTTTAAAGCTACTTTCAATTGTGGAATTTTAAGCGAAAATAGACTAGTCACACACCTTCCTGTCAAGTTTGATAGAAATTGGATGTTTCGTTAACAGATTTACCGGCTTAAAGGACATACATAATTTATATATGTATCTTAATAAGTATATATGCTTATATACAAATTTTAATGAATGGTGTTTTTGTCATCTATGAGGACTCCGTGGTAAAAAGTTAAAACCGTTAAAGGCTTTTATACAGGGTGGTTATAAAGTCCCTTCCCCCCTAGGATTTTTCTACAATTTATATTAAAAGTGATTTTCAATGACCGGATTCATTGTATAGGTACATACTCTAACTTTTGTAGTAATTTAAAATTTTGGGAGTTACCTGAGGTCCAAGATATAGGAGTCAACTTCAAAATTCCTTATGAGAAGCTAGTCATACGACCTGTCAAATAACACTGCCTTTTCCCCCTGAAAACAGTGGTGCAATCTAAATTCAAAAGGGTTATACCGTTTTCAAGATATCTGTAGGTCTAAGATGTAGGAGTCGACTTAAAAATTTTAACTAGAAGCTAGTCATGTGACATGTCAAATAACACTGCCTTTTCCCCCTGAAAACAGTGGTGCAATCTAAATTCAAAAGGGTTATACCGTTTTCAAGATATCTGTAGGTCTAAGATATAGGAGTCAACTTAAAAATTTTAACTAGAAGCTAGTCATACGACCTGTCAAATAACACTGCCTTTTCCCCCTGAAAACAGTGGTGCAATCTAAATTCAAAAGGGTTATACCGTTTTCAAGATATCTGTAGGTCTCATGTCACTGTCACATGACTAGCTTCTAGTTAAAATTTTTAAGTTGACTCCTATATCTTAGACCTACAGATATCTTGAAAACGGTATAAAACTTTTGAAATTAGATTGCACCACTGTTTTCATTGGGAAAAAGCAGTGTTATTTGATATGTCGCATGACTAGCTTATAGTTAAAAATTTTAAGTCGACCCCTAAATCTTAGACCTACAGATATCTTGAAAACAGTGTTCCGGTAACCCTTTTGAATTTAGATTGCACCACTGTTTTCAGGGGGAAAAGGCAGTGTTATTTGACATGTCGCATGACTAGCTTCTCATAAGGAATTTTGAAGTTGACTCCTATATCTTAGACCTCAGGTAACTCCCAAAGTTTTAAATTACTACAAAAGTTAGAGTATGTACCTATACAATGAATCCCGTCATTGAAAATCACTTTTAATATAAATTGTAGAAAAATCCTAGGGGGGAAGGGACTTTATAACCACCCTGTATAACCTTTGGCAACACCGTAATATGGTTTTTACAATGAAAGAAATTTTATTAAAATCCAACAATTGAAAGTAGCTTTAAAAAGCAATAGGGTGAGTGCACCAGTGAATGACCACCCCCCAGTGAATGACCGTTTCGTATAAAAAACAGTATATTAAGCTTTACCTTTTGCCTAGTCTATCATACGCGGTCTTAAAAGTAACTTCGGATTCTGATTTGGATCCTCCCTGTCACTGGTTCAAAAAGAAAGTGTCAAACATCTGTTTGTAACACAAACAAAATTAAGTGTTCCACCCAGTTCATCTTAGAGCTTCCCCACTATAGCGTATCTTACAAACAAGGTTAGCTGTATTCTTCATTGCTCTTTGATTATTGATTGAAACTTCAATATAATAAATGTAATTAACAGTAAACATGTTAAGGTGCAGTTCTGTACTCATTTCAATAACGAAATCATAACCAACAATTTAATTATACAGTCGGTCATTTACTGGATCACAACTATTGGTATAACCAGTGAATGACCGTTTCGGTCATTCACTGGATTTTGATCAATTTTCTTTAAACGTTTTTGAAACAATGTTTTCTGGCAGATTAAGTGCCAGGAAGCACTAAAAAAACATCAGAAATCATGTGGGTACAATAAACCAAAATTTGACCGGGGCTTAATGTTTACGGAAATTTACTACAAGAGCAGTGTTCATTTACTAGAATCTCTATTTTAACGATCTGGAAATGGTTAGTGTTGTTAGTATACAGGGTTCCAGCTTCGACTCTGTGAGAATCTTAACAGCTTATTCGGTGGCGATGAGGGAGGGTGGTGTTAATACAATTTTAAAATACGATGTAACATGTATTTTTTGTCTGTTGGTCTGTATGCATTTTATTTTATATAAATCTCATTGTCTCAAAAACGATTATAGATAAATAAATAATAAAATTTTGTAGGTAAGATTAACATTTGGTTTAAATTTCATTTTTGTATAACTTTCAGTTTCAAAATAATGGTACTTTAAAATATTTTCAATGTTAAATTTTTTAGAGCCTATACAATATTTTTTTTTATTTGCAAGAAATACAATATTCTCGCAATTATTGTGTGTATATTTTTTGTGTGGTGGCTTTTGTCTCAATTGACCTATTTTTAACGGTCATTCACTGGTACATTCATGCTAAATAGTTGGTATTCTGATACCAATGAATGACCGGTCATTCACTGGGGAAACACCGGTCATTAACTGGTGGATAGGCTGTCATTCACTGGTGCAATGATTTATCAATGATAAATTTTATTTTTCAATACTCTGTTTTAACATAATGCATTAAGTTTTACCATTAGGAACTACAGAAGAATACGGGCAAGACATTTAAACTATTCCCTACACTGTAGCGTATAAGCCTGTTTTACCATGTAAGATTTAAGTGGAAACTCAACCTTAAACGGTCATTCACTGGTGCACTCACCCTATCACCCTTATTACATATAAAAAACTAATACATATTACACATGAAAATGTGGAACATTTAATTTTCTAAATTTTCCTAATCTATGTAGTTAAGCTGTTTTTAATGGTTCAAAAGATATTAAAATACCCCTGTCGCAGCAGACCTGCATGCTCAGCGAATTTCCAATCGAATTTTGGTAGGCCTATATTTTCTATTCCCCCATAAAATCCATGGGGATGAGAGTATGTAGGTTTGCCGCCATATGGGTATTGTTGGTAAATATAAGTTAAACCCTACCTAGTGATTGTACATACCACATTTTTTAAGGCTATGGGGTTCTTTTTATTTTCCCCATAAACCCTATAGGGGTGAGTACATAGGTTTGCCGCCATATGGGTTTTCTAAGCAAATATAAGTTTAACGCTTCCTAATGAATGTACATACCAAATTTTACCAAGATATGTCAATAAATAAGCAATAGAAGGTTTTGTTGATTTCCCATAAGAATAACATGGAAAACATACTTTTTGGATGTTCTCCATAACCATTTAAGCCAGGTAAAAAATTCAAAATACTAGATTGTTTGTTTTTAAGCTCTTTTAAGTGACAATTGTTGAATTTTCTAAATAAAAGTAAAAAAAGCCAAAAAACCATTTTTAACCCTTTTGAAACCCCATAAAACCCTGTTCTCATGGACCGATCATTCTGGTTCACGAACTCAACCTAGTAGACGCTGGATTATATCCCTGTACCAAATTTCATCAAAATCGGAGGTTCAATTCAAAAGTTATTGTGTTCACGGACACACACACACACACATATATATATCCTATACTATAATACGAGGAATTTCTGAAGGGATGTGTGTTCCACGATCTCGAAATCTAGCTGTTAGATTTTGCTTAAACTTTGCATTTGAGAGTGTTTTAGCAAAAAAAATAAGTTCAGAAACAGCCTCAATTCCAGGAAAAATCAAATTTGGTCTAAATTTAAGTTTAAAAATCGTAATTTTTAACATTGGTCTTATGGGTTGCTATTTTGGTAACGAAAGGCATACGAAAATAAAAGAACACTAATGTTAAGCAGACCTTTTGAAACAGCTGTTAACTATGAAGAGGTATAGTTGGTTGTTGTGAGAAATTGAATAGCTTTATTACCATGACACTATATCAAAACTGAATTAAAACCAACGAGCAAGGCTCGGTTAACCAGGTACTGTGTATATTAAGCAACAGTTCACATTGAAGGACCACTATTATATTCAAAAATATTAATAAAGTAAACTGAGTATCCTTGTCAAACATTTTTTATCTAATTGCGACATGTTTCGGCACTAAGGCCATTTTCAAGCAAATAAAATAAAATAAAACTAAAAAATAAAAATAAATCTTAACTTAATACAATTTAGATAAACAAATAAAATAATCATAAGTTAAATTTATCTTCTTGAAAATTTGTCAAAATGAACCAGTACTTTAGGAACATTCACACTTTTTGACATTTTATATATCTTGTATTAAATTCTTTTCTTATAATGTCAAATATTGGGTTCTCGTTAGGAAGTTGGGTTCTCGGTATTGAGAACCCAATATTTGACATTATAAAAAAAGACTTTAATACAAGATATATAAAATGTCAAAAAGTGTGAATGTTCCCAAAGTACTGGTTCATTTTGACAAATTTTCAAGAAGATAAATTTAACATATGATTGTTTTATTTGTTTATCTAAATTGTATTAAGTTAGGGTACGTCCACAATGCACGCTGGTTTTCTGAGTCAGACAGTCGGCGCCGATAGAGGCAGACTCGGCCAGCTTAACTTCCCATGTTGGTAAACGGAAGCGTCCATAATGCACCTGCGTGCCGACTTCCTGCGCGCAGGCTGTCTGAGTCCGATTTTTACCGGAATGAATTGTTCATTCTGGTTTCAGACAGCGTGCGTGTCGGAGTGAATTTTTGTGTGTGAAGTGCGATGGATATAGAAGAATTGATATCACAAGTTCAAATAAATCCAGCAATATGGGACAAAAGATTGAAAGAACACGCGAATAGAAACGTCGTGGATGCCTGTTTTGTAGAAACATTTCTGTACAAATGGTTCAATCTTCGACAGAATGAAATAAAAAGTGTCGGGGCTCATTCTGAAATATTCAAAAAACCGCTTCTCGTCAGCGAGAAGTTGAGGAAACAGATGTGAGTGTTCCCCATAACTAGATCTAAGTTCATTTATGGGATGAACTTCACTTCTTACTGGTCTCAACTTTGGCACTATACACTGTCAGTAAGCAGCAATAACGCTGCCGCTTGTTCTCCTCTAAGACCCATGATACACTGATCTGAATAGGCAGATACGGTCAGGTGCTGCTTTCACCTGCTTGCATTATGGACACTACACCTGAGTCAGACAAATCGGCGCCGAAATCTGAATCTGACTGGTTGCTTATCTGAATCTGAAACCAGCGTGCATTGTGGACGTACCCTTAAGATTTATTTTTATTTTTTAGTTTTATTTGATTTTATTTGCTTGAAAATGGCCATAGTGCCGAAACATGTCGCAATTAGATAAAAAATGTTTGACAAGGATACTTAGTTTACTTTATTTTTATTTTTTAATATGTGTATATATATATAGATATATACATCAATTTGAACGAACGGTGTTTTTGGCTTCTAGGGACCTCAAAACAAAAAAGTATCATGGTCCCGGGCTTAGGTCTTACCATGACTAAAACCGTAATAGCGTATTTCCTATAGGGAAATTCGCTAAAAAACATATAAAACTACAGCCACCATTTAAAAAAATTGGCCATAGCAGGCAAACGCAGCATCTGGGAGTGGTAAGACTTTTCACCATCGTTGTTTTCAGGTAATTTTGCATACCAGGTCAAAATATATTTGTTTGCAATTACTCCTGGGTTGAACTATAATTTGACTAGACTATAAGGTTATGGTCAGTGGGCCCTTCACAAAACATTTGTGTAAAGGAAACAATAAAATATAAGCAGTATCTACCTTCTACATATACAATACATAAAATAATTTTTCATCATACAAATAGTGACCGTATATGTGCTGTATATTTTTGAAACTATTTTATCATTGTAAAACAAATTCAATGACTTGAAATTTGTTGGAGATAATCATAACTACAACACAAGGACTCAGGAGAAATTGTTTTAAATTCTCATAGTTGCCCTTTTTTCATAAGATTAACATTGAAACTTTAAAAGCCTGTAGGGCGCAGCCCCTGAGGGTCGATTTGAATTAAAATAGGATTCTGCTCATCTACAGGACCTTTATAATGGCATGTACGGATTTCTCCTAAGATGCACAAAAGCTGAGAAAAAAAAAGTCAACGGACATCTCTCGTGGCGGGTGGTATAGCAGGGTGTCTACTGCTAAAGAGATACAAAAATCAGTGACTTTTTGGTGACTTTTGGGGGTAAAAAAGGTTAAAAATCAGTGACTTTTCGGTCTCTAAGATAGAAAATTTTGGGGGGAAATTGTTAAAGTTGCAATACTTTTGCTCATAATCGCATTATTTTCTCAATTCATACTAAAAATATGTGACTTTTCTTGCATTTAAAGGAAAAATAAGTGACTTTTTGGTGACTTCGGTGACCATTAACTAAAATGTGTGACTTTCGGTGACTTTTGGTGACTTTAGTGACCAGTAGACACCCTGTATAGGGTTGTTTTAACAGATGAGGTTTAAGAATTTTGTTTTTGTAATGCATTATCCTATACCAGGCCCAGACTGGCCCACCAGGACACGTCCCGGTGCGCCCTCCTCCTCAGGCGCCCTCGCGGTATAGACCACCGAAGGCACCCGACCTACTAAAAAAAATTATTCACACCAAATACAGTAAATGATTCATACCACCTCCTACCTACCTACCTAATTATTCAGCAACTTTTCGGAATAATTATGTGAGTAGCAATAGCGTCACTGATTTTTTTCTGTCTAACCTACAAAATTATTTTTGGGCCGCATCCGATAGGTCCAGGTATTGGTTATCACTGTTTCCCGCCAATAAACGAGTGTCAAGCAATGTTTACATGGTGTGGTGGAGCTCGTTTTATTAAACTTCCTTTGACAAAAAAAAATATCAAGGCTCCGGTCTACCTGATCCCGAATGCCGCCTCGCGGCCTCGGCCGTAGCGCTAGATGAGTTTTATGGCTGCAGAGGTTTACGAGAATCGTGTTCTAAAACTAACAAAATATGATAGAAATGACTCATAACTTTTTCCAAAAGTAAAAAAACGGATCTTGTCTTCTCTGGTTTTAAAATAATATTATTTCTATTTTTTAATTTTCTAACTATCTAAAATCATCTGATTTTCTCGATGCAAATGCTAGGAGTTTTTTTTTTTTAGAATCATGTTATCTTCAGCTAAATGCAGCCTACAGCTTTAAATAAGGTGTCATATTAAAGTAGAATAACAGCGCTAAATTTCCTTTGTTACAATGGTAATTATTTCATCAAAACTAATAAAAAACTTCAATTTTTAAACAGTTAAAAATCGGGAAAACAGATGATTTTAGACAGATAAATGGTAAATTAGAAATTTTTTTTTAGTTTTAAAATTAGAGAAAACAAGATCCGTCTTTCTACTTTTAGAAAAAGTTAAGAGTCAATCTCTATCTTAATTAGTTACTTTTAAAACACGATTCCCATAAACCTCTGCAGCCATCAAACACGACTAGCGCTACGGCCGAGAGGCGGCATTCTGTGTCGTCCTTTTGGCTCAGGTAGAGATAAAGATAACAAGAACATCTCACATCTTACATGCATTGTTTGGTGAGCCTTAAGGCAAAGTAGTTTTAATTGTAAAATTGCATGCTATGTAAACTACTATATTTTTTAATCTATATAGCCTAAATTTATCAGACTGCAACTAGGCCTGCTGTCTATCCTTATAAGAAATTCAGCTTATTTAGTTCTTTGTTTTATAATTTTACCCTCTCTTGGACATGTTAACAAAAATGAAGGTTACAAAACTTAATTTATCTCATTTGTATTTTATTTATGGTATCAACATTTTTTTAACACCAAGGAACTTTAAAAGATTGTGCAGCCGCGAGCTTACCCTAGCGATGGGAGCAGTAGTTCCCCGAACGCCAGTACACGCCGCTGGTATTGCACTTTTCATGCTTTATATTGGTTAAAATGCAGTTGGCCTACCCTTGTCGCACAGGCGTTTTACAAAATATCTGTCGTTCAATTCTCCGGGGATAATTTGTTATTATTTACAGAAATTATTGGCATTTCAGAATAAATGTTATATAAATCTATGGAGAATTTTTCGGTGAAATAATTTTATTTTAATTTTGTTTGTAGTTAAATTTATGTTAGATTGTAAAGATGAACTAATTTCATACACTATCGAAATTTCTACTTTATAGACTAAATAGGTTTCTTTTGAGAATTGTGCCAAAATATTTAGATTTCAGTACCGTACTGCTGACCTAAATAGCCCTTAAAGTAGATGTCCAAACTAAAAAATAAAAATGTACGTCATAGTTACCACCTATAAAAAAGTGTAAGCCCAAAAATTGAAAAAAAAAATTGGATGCACAACCTTAATTCTAAGCATAAAGAAAGCACGTTTTTTAAGGATGAAAAACAAATGCAAATTTTAAAGTATACAATTTCATCATGGTAATCAGCGTTTTTCTTATAAATAACATAGCCTACAATATAAAATTTCCCAAGCTTAAAATAATAAAAAAATAATTTAAATAGTTTGGTTCATTTCAATTAAATTTTTTATCATTATTATTCCTCAAAAGACTTTTATTGTCTTCAGTAGAACATCTTATCACTGAGTTTAATGATTTGATTGTCTCTGTGACATCTATCAATCTATATCCCAGGCCCCCAAGTGGTTTTTGAGACCCAAAAAGTAGGAAAAGTAGGATTTTTTAGGGAAAAAGTAGGACTTTTTTGCAAAAAAGTAGGACTTATTTTGACCTAAAAATCTGCTAGCATATATACTAGTTCATCCATAAGTACCATCCTCATAATTAGACCAATTCGTATATGGGAGGTTGAAATTGTGGTTCGGATCCCACGTTAAACTGTAGGTCCCTAGATAACATTGGCTGCTGGGCTATGAATTAACAGTCCTGTCTAAGGAGAATGTCGGCCTTAGTCAGTAACAAGACTACAAGATCGCGCCACAATCATCCTACACTCATCCCTCATTCATACTTGGTTTTAAACTACCTATTGAGTTAGGTCGCCATTTCAATAAAGGTATTAAAGTAAAACACAAGTTAACCACTTCATTGAAGCAGGTAGATTAGGCTAGGTAGGGTCAAACCTACAATTCCATTACATAAGCTAATTTTTTAAAATAGAAATTAAGTTTTTGTAGATAAAATTTAAGAAAAGTATAATTTTAACTAAATTAAAAAATAGTTAAAATTATAAAATATATTAATTTAATTTTAGGTTAATTATTTGCATTTCTTTATTAGTAACTAGCTGCTACCCGGCATGCTTTGCAATGCCAACCTGAGGAATTTTTGTGCCCTTTCAGGCGAGTTCGTCTCTATCCCCACTCACGCAAGTCTATAATATACGCTAGTAATTTTTTACCTACCTGCCCTCAATACTTTAAATGAGAACACCCTACATACTTTAAACATGAGATAAGCTGTTTATAAATAACTAGCTTACTCGGCATGCTTTGCAATGCCAACCGGAGGAAGTTTTTGCCCTTCCGGTGAGCTCGATCGCTCCACTCACTCGCTGTCAGGTTTAGCTCATTCGCTAGGTTCACTCGCCGCAAGTCTATAATATCCTCTAGTTTTGTTATTACCAATCTCCCCTCAATACTTTAAATGTGAACGTCTGTTTATAATATTTCTAAATGTAATCATATGTTCCAATAAAAAAATGTGGCTTCCATAAGAATAACATGGTGACTGATGACGTGTGGGGCGGAGCCCAGTGGAATTTTGTTGATATTTTCTTTCATAATAAACTTATCCTGACTACAACAAAAAGAATTCGCGACATCGGTCCAGCCGTTCACGCATGAAAAACTACCTAGTTTAACCAAAAAACAAAATATCTTGTTCATATCAGTCCTTCAATCCCTAAAAAACAAAATTAGAAAATCCATATCCTATACTATATTACGAGCAATGTCTGAAGGGATGTGTGTTCCACAATCTCGAAATCTAGCAGTTACATTTTGCTTAAACTTTTCATTT
Source organism: Neoaliturus tenellus (assembly GCA_030545055.2). Classification (NCBI taxonomy): domain Eukaryota; kingdom Metazoa; phylum Arthropoda; class Insecta; order Hemiptera; family Cicadellidae; genus Neoaliturus; species Neoaliturus tenellus. Next base: position 149,598,777 of record CM061534.1, on the reverse strand, counting down.
AAGAGTTTTTTGGCCCAAAAATAAGTTTAGAAACAGCCTCAATCCCAGGAAAAATCGAATTTGGTCTAAATTTAAGTTTTAAAATCGTAATTTTTAACATTGGTCTTATGGGTTGCTATTTTGGTAACGAAATAACAACTGAAAGTAAACAAAAATAAAGGAACATTAATTTTACGCAGTTTTTTTAACAGCTGTTATTTGTGAAGAGCATGGTGTAGATTTAATAGCTTTACTAAAATGATGCTATAACAAAAATTAATTAAAACCAACGTGCAAGGCTCGGTTAACCTGGTACTGAGTATTAGCCTACATAATCAAAAGAATTATCATGGTCCTTGTTCTCAATATTAATTATGAGACCTGCAGTAATACCTAGTCTCTTTGCTAAAGGAAAAATTCGCTAATATCAAAATATATTTAAAATCAGCAAAATTTTAATTGAGTCACCAATAATTTCTGAAAAAAAGAATTCTTGGAAGGAAGCATTAATTTATAAACATCAATCATTAGCATAATAAATTATTGCGTGATTACAGGCAAAGGAAAAGTAGGAAAGTAGGACTTGTGTATCAAAAGTAGGACTTTTCCTACTTTCCTACTAAAAAGTAGGAAAAGTAGGACAACTTGGAGGCCTGATATCCTATTGTTGTCCCGTAAGCTACTTAAGCCACTAAGCTTTTCTTGGAACATTGTGCTTCAAAGACAGTTGTTCCTTAACTTTAATTTTGACAAGGATCCCACAAAAAAATAAAATTGCCGCAAAACTCATGACAAATTGAGTGGCAAATATAAGGTTTATATATAGGCCTATATGGGCGCCCTCGGCTACAGTTGTCCACCGCCCTTTTCAATGAGCCAGTCCGGGCCTGTCCTATACTCTAATACGAGTAAGGTATATTTGTATGTATGTAGGAATGTATGTAAGCTTGCACACGGATCTCAAAAACGGTATGAACGATTTTCTTCAAGTTTTGTAAATAACTTATTTCTGGAATAAAAATAATATAAATACAGGTCCCTATGCCAGGAAAGATCTTATTTCTTTATAATCTTTAATTGAAATTAAAAAAAATTAAGATTGGTCTTATGGAGTTAAAATCAAAACAATGAAAACAGCTGACTCAACTGTCAAAGTGCAGATTCCGCACAAGTACAAATTCTGCTGATTATGAATGAAAGTCATGTATAGTTGGTTTAACAGCCTGAATTTGAAATGGTATGAAATGGGTATTTATACTATTTTCACAAACCCGGACATCATTCAGTCACCTTTGTCCAGGTTTGCATGACTCTACTGTACAGGGGGTTTCGAGCAATGGTGTAGTGGGGCGGGAACGCGTGGGAACGCCGTTCCCACACTGGTTTTCGAAAACCCGGGAAATCCGGCTAGTCATATCTTTCATTGCAGGGAATTTGACAAATACATTAAGCGTTCCCACACTGTAAAATGTGCCACTACACCACTGGTTTCGAGATGGAGAGACTTGACTGTATCAGAACAGCGCTGAAACTCGCATACCTGTACTTTCACCCTAAATTTTTGTAACTCTATTTTGATGATGAAAGAAAATTGACAGTGTACTCTTCTGTCACATAGAGCTCCCACTGAGCACAGGATTAAATTATTAAAAGTTATTTTATAACACATACTTCTATAACACTTTTTATAAGTAATTATCTAAAAAAAAAATGACACTAAAATCTTACACAAATCAAGTAACCTCGTAAGTAATACCGCATTGAAAAAGAATGCTTTTAAATTTTTTTTTAAGCTTCTTTTAAGGGATCAAAAAAACCTGGGAATAAATAACTCAGTAGGCCTAAGGATAATAATTTTTATTAACAAAACGTAAAAATATGCAAAACAAGATCTTGCTAGTTGTCTAATTAATTGTAATGTTGTTTCATCTACACAATTGAAATTGTAAAAAGTACCAAAATGACAGATTACGAGGAGGTGAAAATCATTTAGATAATGTTACTGCAAAATTTGACTTAAACTACCATGAATAGCTAGCTTATAATTTTATGACACCTTACACATAAAAATATAAATAAATGAAATAATTTTTCAAGTCATGTTTACTGACATAATGTTTTACTTCATGAAATTGAACTAACACTACAACTTCACAAGTTCAACGACTCACAATAACCTCAATTCAATTGAGATTTTTTTTATTTATAAAGAGTGCAAAAAACAAAACAAATTAAAGAATAATACCTATTACAATAGCCTTAGCCACCAAAACTGAGATCAATGTTTCTATACTCATACAGAACTACATGGATACATTTCAAAAACTCTTATCAATAAAAAACAAAATCTATGAACAATTGTACACTTGTAAACTTATACAGAACTTACAACCGCAGTCTGTGTCAGTTCTTAAACAGAAGGAAGTATGTGGTTATCCATCTTGAAACACACACATGTTCATGAACATGCGAAGAGTCTTATATACAATTTACACTTAATTCTACATTTACAGGAACAAACCTGGAACACAAAGCAAAGATTTAGAAAACTGAGTACATCAAGGAAACCATGGTTTCTATAATATGAGGTGTACTAGTAGTGACAATTGTAAAATTTAACTAAAATTCTAGAGTGATGATTTTTTTACCCCTATGACAAGTTGGTATTTTTTTACAGAAAATGAGTATGGCAGTTCTAAAACAGTCAAAATCAAAATGTCAAAAAATAGAATAGTTGTTGCAGGACCATCTTAAGTATTTGATTGGTTTTGTCAGGGGTTACTTTATCGGAAATCATATAAATATAAATAAATTGTTTGTTTCACTATTTTAAATTTGCAATGGGGTTTGATACTTATTCAATCAACAAATCAGTATCAAAATTATATTTGAAAAATTAAATCTAGGAATTGGTTTTTTCACAGGTTATTTTATAAAGGGGAAGATGCAGGTTTTCCCCAAAATTGTTCTGTGTGAAATGTTGAAATCCCTTCGTCCATAACAGATACAAATATATTAAAAAATATGTAGCTCTTTACTTATATCTCTTGGAATGAAACTATTTGTCAACTCCTTTGGAATGAAGAAACAAAAGGGTACAAACACAGAAAAAGTAGTGAATTTCATTTTTGGGCATTTCTTCTTAGGTAAAGAGGAAATATTCTCCTAAAACCTGAAATGTTAATCAATTATAAGTAATCTGTAGAAATTATTGTCTTATTACACTCAAATTTTTTTGTAATATTCAATAAAAAATCTTGTTGTTGACTGATACACATTATTTTATAGTGACTTTTTTGCTTGACTGAAAGAAAAATAGCTCAAAGAAAATAGAAAAATATGCTATGGTATTCAAATTCGCATCTAGGGTATTTTGACATTTTATAAAAGTTTTTATTAAGTTTCAACAGTCTACGGTATAATTTTCATTTAGTGGTGTATGTTGAAAAAGTCACCAACATTTACCCATTTACAACATCCATTTACAACACTGGGTAAAATAGGCCTAAAGAACCCTTAGGCTAGAATAAGTTATTGGCTCAGAAGATTTTTCCAACTTTTTTTACTACAATAAAATAGTTTCTTAACTTTTGTTAGGCCTATGCCTAACTTAGTTGCTGGAAGGTTTTTGCCTTGCATTTAATAATAGTCCTACTGCTTAGTAGGAATATCAACAATTAATTTAATAGGCCTATACATTTTTTTTACAAACCCGACTCAAGTTCTTTTTTTAACTGACTTGCCAAAACTTGACCTGACCCAAATTTTTCCTCAACTCATGATGTACAAATTGATGGTAATCCACTACACGACCAGACCTGAAAAATCACTACCAGCAGACCTTTGGTTTAAAGAATTTTTTTGCCATTTTCCAAATTTAACTAAGAAAGGCCATAAAATCAATTAAGGCGATAAGATATTTGTTATGTTTATTTTTTTAAAGTGTTTCTAAACCTAGGTGGTACGCGGGAGCATTTCAGGTGGTATGCGAGAGACAAAGATAGAAATAAAACATTTCACAAATGTAAACAAAAAACATTTCTGACAGACGTGACCAGACCGATTTGGTCAGCACAGTCAATGTATACTGAAATAAATAGGACATCCAAATTGAAAAGTGAGACCGCCACCCCCGAAACACAGATAGAACCACCACAATTTGTATTTTAGTAAAGAATTAAGATGATTGGTTGAATAAAAAAATAGGACATCCATATTGAAAAGTGAGACCGCCACCCCCAAAACACAGATAGCACCACCACGATTTATATTTTAGTAAAGAATTAAGCTGATTGGTTGAATCAAAACCGATGACTGGTATAGGCATATATTATTTCGATTTTTTTCTGACAAATATGCTGATTTTGAAATTTGAGAGGTAACTTAGAAAGAAGCGCTTCCCATTGCAATTACGAGAAATAATCCAAGCATCAGCAATTTATTTAACTCTGGTTTGAAGGGGATAAACTAAAATTTTTATCATGGGATTCCCTACTTTTTGGATTCTGTATACATTATAACATGTGTGCGTAACAAAGAATTTCCATTTACTTTGGAGAGGATTAAATAAGAAGAAACAACTTTTTGCGCTTGAAATTGGTAGTTGAAACAATTTTTTTCTTAAAATTTATCTTATTGTTTATCAAACTTGCAAATAGCAGGGGTGAGGTATGAGTTTGGGTGGTACGCCAAAAAATAAAAAGAATTTGGTGGTACGGACGCACAAAAAGGTTGAGAATAACTAAGGTTGTTTACCTATTTAAATAGTTTATTCTTACCTCCTTTGCTTTAGTTTCCGAATTGTTGCACTGGACTTTAAAGATGCTAAATTTGTATTCAAACAAAGCATCTTATACTGTACAATTAGGGTCCACTGAGGAATTCTTGGACTGCTCCTTTTTTGCTGATCTCTTTCCTGCATATTTTTTTACCCTTGCGACAAATTTTGCTTGATCTTGTGACCTTTTACAGTTAGACAAATTACTAACGGTTAAATTATTGTTTACATTAGCAATTTCATGATTTAAACTCTTTTTCACCTTTCTTGGTGTTGATTTTTCTCGTTTTCGACGTTTCTTTGGGTAAGTGTCTTGTGACTCACTACCCAATTTTCTTTTCTTTACTGAGCGCTTCTTTTTATCTTTTGAAATGGGTGAAACATTGTTTGATTTTAAATGTTTTGGATTTAGTGTTTCCTTTGAACTTAACTTTTCTTGATGGATAGTGGTTTCACTTCTTGAACTATCATTCTGTTGATTTTTCAAACTGTCCTCAATACTGCAGAAAATGGTCTGACTTTTATCACTCAAATTTTTCTGCAACTCAAGTTGGTGTGTCATTTGTAAGTTTTGACCATCATGTACAATAACTGATCCAACATTGTTGCCTGATAAAACACATGGCCATGTAAATAGAGATTCTAAGGTTGCTTCAAACTGTTCAATAGCCTTAAGAAAAACTGTGTTCATCTTAAAATCATTATCACTCTCTTCTCTATCTTCCACTTCTTTCTTTACAAAATCACAACTAATGGGATGCACAAGTTTCTCATCTTCGCTTAGTCTTTCTAAAATAGCTCTGTTAAGCAAGATGGAGCGCAAACCTAGCCCAGTAAATTGATTGGGCGGTAGGTTATAGTTCTGAGGTTTAAGATATTTTCCCTCCTCAATAGTGTCCTGATCATTGAATGAGTCCCTGTAACCAACACTGCTCAACAAAGACCTTTTCACTTTGGCATTCCAAATATCTTTATGCATGCCATTAGAGTAATCAAAAACAGTTCGCTTGAAGAACTCACTGAAGTTTAGACTAGCAACATTGATAGGAGGTGTATGCCACCAATCCCTCATTATTATTGTATCATCATGTTCTGAAATTGGGTAGTCGATTCTGTGTCTAAGACTGTTTTCCCCAGGACAAACAGCCATCCCTGAACATATTTGTCTTTCAATCACCTTTTTTGATGAATATTCTATTGGATCACTATTAAGTAAACTTATAAGAATACGTTTAGAGGTAAAGTTCAATCTTGGGTTATCCTGAATTTCTTCCACAGACTTTGGCAAATCAACTTTTAATCCCAGAGGGTCCTGCACTGAGTAAAAATCAATTGACACATTACCAATATCATTAAGCAACTTTGCAGGCTTTATTATGGATTTACTGTAGCAGTTACTGAAAAGATCTAAAATTACGTCATTTTCATCAGATCCTACTGAAACTTCTTTTCTCTTGCGTCCTCTTTGTACAGATTTTCTTGAAAAAATCTTATCTTTTAACTCCGCAAGTTTCTCAAGCAAAAACGTTTCTTTTTCAATATCTGAAAGGTGAAAAACCTTTTCAATTCCATCAACATCTTCTTTTATTTTTTCTACAAGTTTGTTGATTCTTTTTGAGTTTTTTCCAAACTCGATATTTCTGCGTTTTACTTGAGCGACAGTCCATCCTGGTTTCTTCTTCCTCATTTTTTGGATGAAACTATATCTTTGTCTCACCTGAGTTCTGGTTCTTGTTTTCATTTCATAAGAAATCTTAGACCAGTTATGAGCACCGTATTTCTCAATAAGGGTCAAAAGTTTTTCATCCTCTTCAAGTGACCAAATTCCTACCTTTGCTGTTTTTGGAAGAAGATGTCGTTCGTAACGTTCACGTATTTGAGATGATGTTCTATTATTCATCAATGAGGCTAATTCTTTGAAATTCACATCAAAAACCTCAATTCCTGCAACTATTAATAGATCTTCTTCCTTGGAAAATCTTCCTTTAACCAAATCTGGATTCAAGGAATGAGCCCATCTACTGTATATTTGATTATGATTCCGATTACCTAAATGAGATGAAATCTTAGTCCAAGGGATGTAGTTGCCTATTTTGGAAGAATTGATTACAGTTAGAAGTTTTTTATCTTCACTATCAGTCCATTTTCCATTTGAGAAATTACTCACTCCTTCAAGCCTAGCTTTGAAATGAACAAAGCATTGATATGCTGATCGATTTGTTCCTAATAGTTTAGCAACTTCATCCCAATCTTGGTAATTTTTCTGAGCTGCAATTTCTAATAGCTTGGAATCTTCAACTTTACTCCATGCTTCTTTATTGATGCTTGGTTTCAAATAAATATTCCAAAACCTTTTACATTCTTCAGGTGAATGCAAACCATCAAATAATGTAGCTGAAAACCTCATCCAGTCATATTCCCGGTCATCACTTTCATTTAGCACGAGTTCATTAAATGATTTTTCAGAGAGACTTTTTAGTTCATTTTGTTTCTCAACTATCTTTTTCTGTAATCTTATCCTCAGACTTTTCTTTTTGTTTGCTGTTTCTTCTAACATATCTTTGATTTTGTTAATTTCTTTTGTTAATTTGACAGATTTTTCAGAAATAAGTGATTTCTTTATAGCATTTTTCATCATCTCTTTATGTGGCTTAATCCAGCTGTTAATCTTTGGAATGGATTCAATCATTAACTCATCTCTCTCAATTTTCTGCTGATGATCTTTGTTGGGAGGGGCACAAAATAATTTATTGTCTTTAAAATAAGGCATCCCAAACTTTCTAAAGCAACATCTTGAAGAACCACACTCTTTAGTCTTACTTTTGTCTGCTTGAGTTAAGGCATCCTGAATTGTGTTTTGTCTTTCTTTATTTCTCGACAACAGCTCTAGCAGTTGCTTTTCCAAATCTATGAGGAGTTTATCCTTTTTCACTAACAATCGTTTAAGATACATTAGTCTATCTATTCGGCTTGATGTTGGCTTTTGTGCTGAAGCCTCATTTCTAAAAGACTGTGATTCATTAAGTGATGTTAGCTGTGGCTCTTCTGGTCTAACATCAATAAAATCATCATCCTTGTAGTATGCAAACTGATCATCCAAACCATCATCACTATATTCTTCTTCTTCTGTTTGCTCAGTTCGTACATGTGATGAATAATAATTATATGGTTTGTCTGTTACTGCATTAAGCATGTGTACATTGAGTTGATGATCAACTCCCAAAAATTTTCCCTTGACCGTACTCGATGATTTTTTCTCACTTCTTGAATCACTGATAAGTTTACAATGACTACTAGTTTGGTGGTGAAGCTCGTTTTCATTAGATTCATAATTGTTGGGTGATGTAGGAATACCTGAAACCTTTTGGTGCTCAGATAATTGGAAGAAAGTACCTTCTTGATCACAAATCATGTTCCTAGTTATATTTTCCTTATTCTGCATGGATTTGGTTTCTTCTGAATTCAATGGATGTTTACTTGGAGAATGAAATTCTTTACTTTTAATCCTTTCATTTTGAATTGCTGCTTCAAAAAGCTTTTCATTCGCTTTTAATAACATTTCAATTTCAACGTCTTCTTCCATTTGGAATGTCTTTGAATCACCTGAAAAATATCAAGGATTATTGTTATACAAAGTAAATACCAAGTAACTGTTGTTTTTTTTTCAGATCATAATTAGACTCTAAAATTAGGTTATCGAGAGACTTTAATGGTCTGTACAAAATTGATCCAGTGATCCTTTCCGGATTATGTAGTTTGGCTTGCAGACATAATCAGATTCTCAAGTACAAACTTACTTGCCATCTATCAGTGAGTCACATATATTTTTTAAATGTACACAATACATGAAACACGGAACCCAAGGGCACTGAGGACCTGATGATGGCTGTAAGCTGAATCTAGAAATGATTCACTGGATCAATTTGGCGTACTATTAGGGTAATTTAACTAATTTTAAAGTAACTCTAACAAAAAGTACAAAATAAATTGAGACAAAAATAATCCATTATAATTGATATACAACAGACCCAGAGGGAGACAGCCAAACCCTGACTGAAAAACTGAATCTCGAAAGTGATTCAGAGGGAGAAAGCCAAACTCTGAATAAAAAACTGACCATCGAAACAGTAACAGAAGGAGACAGCCAAACCCTATCTAAAATACCCCCGTCGCAGCAGACCTGCGTACTCAGCGAATTTCCAATGGAATTTCAGATTATTTACTTTCCTCATAAAAACACCATAAGATCGAGTATGTAGGTTTGCTGCCATTGGGTGTTGTTAGTCTTCGTTAATCAATAATTGGTGAATGTAAACACAAAATTGTATCAAGCTCTGGCAATTTTCATTTTCCCCATAAACCCCATAGGGGTGAGTATGTAGGTTTGCCGCCATATGGGTTTTGTAAGCAAGCATAAGTTAAACCTTATCTAGATAATGTACATACCAAATTTGATTAAGTTATGTCATTAAATAAGCAAGATATAGGATTTTCTTGATTTCCCAAAAGAATAACATGGAAAACACATTTTTGGATTTTCCCCGTAACCAGTTATGCCAAGATAAAAATTCAAAATACCAAATTGTTTGTTTTTTTAAGATCTTTTAAATGGTTTCAGTTCAAATTGATGAATTTTAAAAATTAAGGTCTAATAATGCCAAAAACCCATTTTTGACCCATTTGAAACCCCATAAAACCCCGTTCCCATAACCCGACAATGCTGGTTTGCGAACTCATGAAAAAAGACCTGGTCTTACACCTTCATACCAAATTTCATCAAAATCGGAGGTCCCCTTCAAAAGTTATCAGTACCACGGACACATAGATAGATATATATATCTATACAGGGTGTTCGGAAAAAACGTTTCAGGAATTCAGGAGGTTATTGTTCACATCAAAATAAGCAAAAAAGTTCCTATAAACATATGTCCTAAAATGCTTCGTTAACCCGCTAGCCGCCATTTTGTTTTTTACACAAAATAATTTGTATTTCCGTAATGAATCATTGTATTAAATTAATATTTGGCATGCACCTTCATCATAGCAATACCCATTTTCAAGAAAAAAATTATTTTTTTCCAATGTGTATTTTCAAAATGGCGGCCATTTTAAAATTTTAAACTAAAATATCTCAAAACCGGTAAATTTTATGAAAATTTTATTAGACACAAAAAAGTTGACGAATTTAATTATCTAACCAATGATACCAAGTTTGTAAGGATCTGACAACAAATAACGGAGTTATTGAGATTTTTCTGCATAAAAACATTGATTTTGCATTGTAATTAATGCAAATTAAGGTAATTGTAATTGAAAAATCTCAATAACTCCGTTATTTGTTGTCAGATCCTTACAAACTTGGTACCATTGGTTAGATAATTAAATTTGTCAACTTTTTTGTGTCTAGTAAAATTTTTATAAAATTTACCCGTTTTGAGATATTTTGGTTTAAAATTTTAAAATGGCCGCCATTTTGAAAATACACATTGGAAAAAAATAACTTTTTTCTTGAAAATGGGCATTGCTATGATGAAGGTTCATGCCAAATATTAACTTGATACAATGATCCATTACGGAAATAAAAATTTTTTAGTTTAAAAAACAAAATGGCGGCTAGCGGGTTAACGAGGCATTTTAGGACATATGTTTACAGGGACTTTTTTGCTTATTTTTATGTGGGCAATAACCTCCTGAATTCCTGAAACGTTTTTTCCGAACACCCTGTATATCTATATCTATATAATATATACATATATATGAAAATGAATGAACAGTGTTTTTGACTTCTGGGGACCTCAAAATGAAAAAGTAAAGTGGTCCCGGGCTTAGGTCTTACCATGGCTACTACCGTAATAGCGTATTCCCTATAGGGAAATTCGCTAAAACTGAACCCTGAAACAGATCCAGAGGGATAAAGCCAAACCCTGACTAAAAAAATTAATCTCGAAACTGACTCAAAGGGAGACAACCAAACCCTGAATAAAAAATTGACCTTAGAATCAGTACCAGAGAGAGACAGCCAAACCCTGACTAAAAAACTGAACCTTGAACCAGACCCGAAGGGAGACAGCCAAACCCTGAATAAAAAGATGAAATAAAAAATCAATAAAACTATAGACATTGCAGAGACAGACAAAATCAATAAAATCAAATCCACACAATGTGACGATGATGACTGTGAAGCAAATGAAACAAGATCACCAAGTCATAAACATATAAGACACACTGCAGTCAATACAAATAATGGACTAATATCCAATATTACTAAGGAAGACCAAGTCAATATTTAGAGGACAAAAATCTTCTCCTTCCCTCCCGAAGAAACCCCACTGCTGACTACACAACTCAAGCATGACAAAGACCTACTACAGTCATGTGACATTCATCTCCTGGACACTGACAATAAATATACAGACCATACCCATATCTCTACCACACAAGGAAATAGCAACAGTAAAACAGAAGCTACTAAACAGAAAACTGTCCTTCAATAATTTTATCACAACACTAGATGCAACAGGTAACACGCAAATCATAATATGCTTCTCTAGTAAACAAATGAACTGGAAGAAGAAACTTCTACATTTCTTGGAACTCGCAAACAAGTGTATCAAATTCCCAGTACTCTTCTCTGTCAACCTAGAGGAGGTCATGAAGGCCATAAACCTAAATGAAGCAAGCATTAGGGAGTTATTGCAAGTCCTACTCCAATACTCATGTAATGCATACCTACATCGATTCAGAATGTACACACAAACAAGAAAACTAAAAGCAACAATCGACGATATTCTTGAAAAAAATGCAAACGAGAATTAGAGAAGAATATCAAGAGTATCCTCTGAAAGACAAGAACCCATGTATAACCTCTGGACAGCAACTCGAGGACCTCATGCTCTTCCAAACACGTACAACCCTCCCCGACCGTCGGCAACATAACTATGTTTATACAAGCAGCAATGCACGAGTAGAAAGAACTGTGGAAATCCAAGGAGAAAATCATTCTCCAAGAACTCAGTATGGTGTACAAAGATTATGAAATAAACCACCTAAATGAAAGAGATATGATATAGGAGTATATCGAAAAAACAAATAAGCGATTATAGACCTATGTACTGGTGAACAACATACAAACCAAGAACTTAAAAAATCTATATCAATTTTTTTTTGACGGAGCCCGGTTAATAGAACTCAAAGTAGATGAAAATGGCAAATAGACCTACTTCATTGCTCCTAATAATACAGCTATAAATTCAAACGTTCTTGCATCAGACAAAACTCAACTATTAAATGATCTGCGCCTTTTCAAAAATATTAAACACATAAACATCGACTCCACCCTTGAAATAAATTTAAACCTCATCCAAGGTGTACCACGATGTGCGAAAACAACCTACATTCTCAACAACTACAAAAATGGTGATCTCATACTTTTCCCAACAAGAGACTCCGTCAAAAAAGGTTTTGAGAGGTGCACCCAAACATAAATAAATACCAACGTCGCAGCAGACCAGCGTACTTAGCGAATTTCCAATATAATTTAAGATTTTTTACCTTCCCCATAAAACACCATAGGATATCCAAATTAACTAACCAAGGGCTACTTTTTCAAAATGCTGGAACAGCCGAAATACAAAAAGCAATAGACTCTTTAAAACTGAAAACATCATCTGGAGTTGATGAAATATCAAGAAAGCTAGTTAAAATATGCAAAAATGAACTAACCCATCCACTGACAGGCTTGGACAAACAAATAACTTCAACAAGGTATTTTACCATCAAAATTAAAAACAGCAAAAGTATACCCAAAATATAAAAAAGGTCCAGTTACAGACACCAACAGCTATCAATCTCCCTCATACCAACATTTTCAAAAATTTTTGAAAAAATTGTACTCCAAAGGCTTATTTGCCACCTGGAACAAAATGAACTAATTACAAGCCAACAACACGGCTTTCTTAAAGTCAGATCTACAACAACAGCTCTAGTCCAGCACACAGAACATATCATTGACCAAGTAGAGGCAGACTGCTTAGTCACCAGCCTGTTTCTAGACTTTAGCAAGTCATTTGACTGCCTTAATCACAATCTGCTTCTCAACAAACTACAAGCCTTAGGCATTAAGGGTAAAACAGCCCAGTGGTTCTGCAGCTATCTTAACAACAGACAATAGCTCGTGGAAATAGTAGATCTACAAAAGGGCACAAAGCAGAAAGTACACTCTGAAAGAGTTCCCATAAGAAGAGGTGTACCGCAGGGCTCAGTACTCGGCCCAGTGTTATTCCTTCTTCTCACAAATGACTTCCCAAACGAACTTGGACATTCTTGCAAAACAACCATGTATGCAGACGACACATTTATTACCATAGTTAGCAAATCAAAAGACACACGGAAATTATATGCAAACACAACTTTCAATAAAACTAAAGAATTTACAACAACAATGAACTAGCACTGAACGAGAGTAAAACTGTGCAAATCAACTACACCACAAAAAACAAAGATGCAAATATAACTTTACAAGACATACAAGCCGAATGCAGCACAAAGTATCTCCGTGTCATTAAGGATGAAAAACTCACATGGCAGCAACAAGTAACAACTCTGTGCAAGAAACTCTGCTCTGGTATCAATGTCATCAGAAGGATCATGCACATAAGTGATCTAAACACTGCAAAAACTGCCTATCACTCACTTTTCGAGAGCCACCTTCTATATGGCATAGTGATATGGGGAGGAACCACAAAACTAACCTGGAGAGAGTATTAGTGCATCAAAACAGGGCATTGAGATGCATGACAGAACTCAAAATGCAAGAAAGCTGTCGAGATAAATTTAAGGAACTAAAAATACTCACGGTAACGTCCCTCTATATACGCGAGGCAGTGCTATATGCTGTACTCACACATCAAACAAGAAATGAAGACATACACCTCTATTACACAAGACATGCCTTGAACTTCACCCTTCCAATACACCGACTCAGCCTGTATGAAAAGAAGTCATCCTACAGAGGAGCGCTGTTCTACAACCATCTTCCAGACAACCTCAAGAAAGATCCAGTGAACAAACTAAAGAAAACCCTAACAACATGGTTACGGGACAGGCCCTTCTACACAGAGAAAGAATTTTTACTGAATCAATTATAACTCAATGTAATCTGACGCATTGTACTGTTCTCAAAGAATATGTCAATAAAGTATATTGTCTATTGTCTTACATAGCAAAAATATTTCAGAATAATCAACTGAATAAAATGGTTCAAGTTTGAGGTCACCAACTTTATTTACTGCCTTGAAAAACCGCATTACGCTCAAAACTTCTTGTAGTCATAATACAGGGTGGTTACTCATGGTTTCATTAATTTTTTAATTAAAAGCTTTTTCTCAGTTTTTCACGGCTACTTTTCACTTGTTCAAGGTTGTTTTATAACTCATTAATCTACAGGATTGATTTGTTTTTTCATATACTGTAGGCCTACAGGTGTCAGAAAAAATATTTCAGGATTTTGGGAGATGATTACTTGAACAGAAACACAGAAAAAAGTTCTGTCCATAAATGCTTCGCTAAGCCTCCAGCTATAATTTTGTTTTATACACAAAATAAATTTTATTTACACAGTGAATTATTGTATTCAGTTCATATCTGGCATGAACCTTCATCACAGCAACGATTTTCATTGATTGGATTAGAATCAGACCAAAAAATTCTCCCACTTCCGCCCTTCATCTTACTCCAACCCTCTACACTACGCCCTGCCCCTGGGAGTTTTGAACACGTAGGTGTGAAGCGGGTTCTCCATCCAGGATTATTCGCCATTCTACTCGCCAACATCAGCTTCCGGGCCGTTTCAGAGATAACATGATTAAATAAGCTCAATCTCATGGCGGGTGAAGAATATTGTATACTGTCCTGGTGAAATATTCCCAGACTTTTAAACACATGTTATATTTATTTAATAATGACTGTTTTAAAGGATCTGTAAGTTAAACCATCTGTAGAATTGTAATTTAATAACAAAATGGCCAGTAACAATAAAATCATCTTTTAACCATAGAAGAAGAATCCATGTTTTATAAATAATATGTGGTGCAACAAATATATACCAGAGTGCAGCACTTGTAGGCCTAGATATTAAAACAGTCTGGAAGGCGAGAGAGCAAAACAAACAAGTTTGTTGTGAGGGCGGACAAGCTTGAGATGAATAAAAACAATCCCTTTATACACTTGGGCATTTTAACGCACCATCAGTTACTGATTTTAGGCCTACATTAAGATTTTTTAAAGTTTATCGAGCAAATTCTCCGCCTCCAGGTACTAGGCCTAGTGATATTTTACTAGTATACTTGTTGCTCAAAATCGAGCAGTTTAATTTATTAAACTCTTTGCTAAAAATGTTACTTTTAGTCCTAACTTAATTACTCCTGTTCAATCCAATATTGTGATTGTCAGTACACTAAACTACACTTATTTACAGCTGAACATTAACATATGTTTTCAATGCTCTACTTAATCCCAGTGTTATTCTAAGTGAAAATTTCAAATTTAAATTATGGATAGCATCTTTGTTTCAAGTTCGATTTTAACACGTTTGCGACGGCATGGGAGCGATCGCTTCCACGCGGAACCCTAATGCCATCCTGATGGGTGCGATCACTCCCAAGCTGCACTGCTTTACAATGTGATTTATTTTTAAGCCAGGATCTGAGCTAGAAATCTGATACTTTTCACAGCACTGCTCAATAGTATAATGTATTTTGGGACCACGTGGGTTTTCAATGGGCAGTGCTGCTGCTACGGCGGGGTGACGTAATTATTACTTCTAGGATGGTGACGAGGTTCGAGCAAAAACCTCGCCTCCGCGAACGTGTTAACCTATATTTTGTTAGAAACAACTACATACAAAGCCCTCTTCTAGGAGACCAAAAACTTGAAAATCGGTATAAAATTATAAGAGGAGTTCTCTTAACAAAAAAGCCTGAGCATGTTAAATAAGTATAGATAAGAATAAACTAGCTGTAGTCCATCACAGCTTTGCCCATGATTGAATTTATTTCATAAGTAATAAAATCTTTTTCAAAAGCACCAAAATCTTCTACCGTAAGAAACCCTTCTGCATTTCCCCTTTGGATTAACATTGATGAGAAAATTAAAAAAAATTTTGAGTTCAACAGCTGTAACAAGTAAACATGGTACAACAGTGAGAGCATATGTCTACTTATAGCAAAGAGGTTATGTTCCGGTTTTAAAAATTTAAATACCAGGACTGGGGAAAATTTTTTGTAATTGTTTATTTTTCCTCAGTCCTGGGAGGATACACTGGTAAACAAACTGCATTAAAAAGCGTTAACAGTGAAAAATACCCAAACAAAATTGCTCCGTATCAAGCAACAAGTACACTATAGTGATATAGTAATAAAACCTACCTAAAAAAACATAAAAAATGAAAAATATTAAGAGCTCCCATCGATAATTTATTACCTAGTTGATGCTAACCATGCAATTAAATCAATATAAATTGAACATACAATTTTCCTTCGCATCAATAAGAGGAGTTCAAGATTCACCTTAAACCAAAATACCGGTAAAGTAAAGTAAAAATTGTTGAACAATATTATTGGTTAGAATTTGAAAGAGTAAAGAAATGTAGTTTCAATAGACTCTTAACAAAGACGAGACTCAGTCACTTTCACAATAAGTGACTAAATAAATTCCTCAGACACAAACAACTATAAGTTATTAAAATTATATCCAAAAAACGAATAGAAAGACAATAACATGAGCTAAAACATAACCTCACTCATTCGCTCAACAGACTGCTGACAACAATAACAACGCGCCTAAATGTGGCACTCTGGCACTGCAAATAACTAAAAGGAATATCCTGTACAAACTGTTTTAATAGAGTAAAAAATAAATATGGTATTACTTTTTAATCTACATTGAAAATTTCAAATATAATAAATTATGTTAATAAATTTAATACCAGAAACAATATGGATGACGTAGCAATACATAAACCTTCCTAGGAGTTGGTAGAACCATAAATACAACTAGTTGTTGCCCGTCGATACTCGACGGATATAGCTCCATTAGTAGTAGTAAATGAAAAGCTATAATAGTGCAAACATGTAAGGTAGTCTATAAAATGTACTTCTTTGAACTGCCATACCAAGAACAATAATATATTTTACAGAAAATACTACGATTTTAGTTGGAGCGTACGAAAAGTAGGCCTATTCCTTAAAACCAATAATGTTGCATCCTTGTACTTTTAGGTCCTACTCTTCAGTATTTATAAACATGTCAATTTGATTGTTTAGGTAGGCGCAAACCTAATTAACCTAAGGAAACCATTCTATTAGGTTCAACAACATCAGAAATAAGTAGACCAATATCCACTTGTACTCCTATTGGATAAATAATTGTTCTTAACAGTTTTTTCAAGAATTAGGAAAGGCCTACAGTGTTGTAACTTATGGTTGGCTTTAACAAAAATTGGTATTAGGGTAGGATAGAACGTAGAGAAACCATTTATAACCACTTTCAAATCGCAATATTTATGCTGTAGTGTGCAATTTTCAATAACTATTCAAATTTAAAGAATACAAATTATTTCACAGAAAATTACATAATTTTAGTTGCAGTGTCTGTCAAAGTAGGTCTATAGGCATATTCCTTAAAAACAATAATGCTGCACCCTTACTATGTAACACAGACACTCTTTAGTATTTTATAAACATAACAAATCCATTGTTTACTTAGGCCTAAACCTTAGTAGCCTAATCAAAACATAAGAAATAAGCAAGCCGAAACTATCAAGTTGTATTTATTAATTTTTTTAATTTAATAAATAAGTTTTTTGAGGATTTGAAAAGGCCTATAAATATTTTAATGTCTCTATTTTGCTTAAAATAAATATCGGTACCATCAGTAAAACATTTATTAGTGACAGTGACACCGTTGTTAGACACATTACAAAAAGTATACTTGAAGGGATCGGTTTGGAACTCGGGCCTTCTGGTTTGGATAAAGTTACGCTACCGACTGTGCCACAAATTCCGTTGGTAAATGGGAGAAATGTAAAGCATTACAACCTGGTAACCGACAAATTGATTGCACAACGAATTTCCGATACATCCGTTTCTTTTAATACAAATGTAAACAATTTATTTTAACTGAACCTTTACAATTCAGTCTTAATTTCATATCAGTCTTAGTTTACTATCAGCTGATTGAAATCGTGTAAAATAAATAAATTGTTAAGGTTTGAAAATGTCGACATTTTTTATTTAAGGGAGTAAGATAATGTTAATTGTATGATTAAGCAACTTTCTTTTCATAAATGACAATACTTCATAATATTTGTAAACGTTTTTAGGTACTGGCCATAATAAACCAAATCCTTCATGAGCTTTTGTTCATCCATTCTGTGTTTAGACTAAATACCTCGTGTGTTTACAATCAGCTGATTTAAATCGTGTAAAATAAATAAATTGTAAAGGTTTGAAAATGTCGATATTTTTAATTTAAGGAAGTAAGATAGTGTTAAAGTAAATAAAGTAATATACAAAGGTTTACGTTTTATTTGGTACAAACTGTGTGTAAATTGGTCCAGTGGAAGTCTCAGACAAACTGTCCAAAGGATTGGAAATGTTGGCTTTTTTCCCCATGTTAAATCTCCATAAGAAAAGTTTATTTTTCATTTTTGACCGATTTAAAGTAAATATTTTTTTAAATACGAATAAAACCTGCTAATATAGAACCGAAAACGTTTATTTTGGTACAACCCGCATGTAAATCGGTCCAGTAGAAGTCACAGACGAACTATCCAAAGGTTTTTTACCTTTGTGTTTTAAATATATAGATAATACAAATAAGGCTTGCTTGCAGGCTAGCTTGCTGCTTCCAAAAAGCCGGACAAATGGACTGATTCTAAAAAATCCGGCCGGACATTTTTTATGCTCTAAAAAGAAGATATGCCCAGAGAAAAGAGGACGTATGGTAACCCTACATAATATGAATAAATATACTGGTTTATGTTATTTTCTGCCATTTGAGAATCATCTTCACTAGGGTTACAGTATAAGGTAATCATCTACTCATACACTGAGTCAATAGCTTTCTAGTATAGTTGACCATGCTTGGTCAACTACTCAAACAATACAAATTTGTACATTTTTTCTAAATTTTTTTTCAACTCGAAATATTAATTTTTTTAAGCCTTGAGTTGACCTATCTTGACAACTACTCAAACATGGCCAGTCAACTACTCATACATCTTGTTTAATCTTCAGTTTACTAGTGTTCTATTTTTTTAAACGGACTAATTAAAATACTTAAGTTATCTTAAAGTCTTTAACAAAACAATTAAGTTTAACTTAAAAAATAATCAAACTTAACTTAATCAAACTTAGGTTAATCCCTTTTCGGTTCTAAAATCGATATGAAAAAACAGCGTAGTTATAGGCTACATAAAACTCTTGAAAAATGCTAGGCTGTATCAGGAAGCAAAAACCTACAAAAAAATCATTCATTACATAATAAAACGCACTAGAAGGTAGAATTTAATGGAATCATCAACATCAATGTGTGGAAATAAAAATAGAGTAAATCAATATTCCAGTTTAAACCCACAATATCGCCAGCAGCAGCCAACCGATATATTGTTCCTTAGAACCAAAATGGTTAAGTTAATTAAAATATTTTGTTGCGACGACAACTCCTAATGATGTGTCTTTATTTCAGATTAAGATGCCACCCATTATGCGAAAGATGCTTTCATACTTTGAAGAGCAAATGACAAAAGCTCTAGCAGACATTGAAAGCTGGATATCAATTTATCAAGCTCCAAAAAACAACCATGTGTCGAAATCTATATTAATCAGCAATCTGAAGGAGAATTTTTTATCAAATTTATCATGTGGCTTAAACTGTGAGAGGTGTGAGGATGATGACCAATAGATTGTTTGCTAAAAAATACACTGTAATATAATTGTTTGATTCATCATATGTCTTAAATTGTGAGCCCTGTGATGTTGGTTACCTTTAGACTGTTTGTTATAAATACACTGTAATATATCTGTTTGTCATAATGGTAATTGAATATTTTTACCATTGTTTAATTCCTTAAGGTATGATCGTATATTCGTGATGGTATTAAACATTGCAATACCATCACGAATATAAAATGTGTTTTGTTTACCATCTGATTTAGAATAGTTTTAATTTCCTAATTTGGTTATGTTGATAATGCTGAGGATGACTTCTGATAAGAAGTCGAAATATACAGATTTAACAAAAATTGTTTTATTATTCTAGTGATGTGTAGCCAATAAAAAAAAATTGCGATTTTACCATTGTATCTATATCCCAATATTTAATTTTAAAGGTAGACAGCCTATAAACTAAATAGCTTGATTTCAGTCCGATTTAATTGAAAATACACATAATGGTCAACTACTGGCATTAGAAATGGCCAACCACTAAACTTAGCCTACCACTGCAAATTCCTTGGTCAACTACTTAAGCGGAAATAAGCTCTTTAAATTTTAAATTTCAAAAGGTTTCTAATGATGTACTTATGGGCATGGGCGCCAACTTTCTAAAATTATTGCGGGGGGGGGGGGGGCATGAGGGGAAATTTGATAATTCTATAATTCTAATAATACATAATTTTAAGTTCATATAAACTTTGTTTTGATTTATTGGATAACAATGGCAATGAACTACAATGTTTGGTAATTATAACCCTAGTATGTCATTCCATTCAAAATCTATTTTTTTAAACTATGTCAACCGGATGTCGTTTTACCTTGGGATAACCTAAAAATTTTGTTTGAGTTTTTTTAAGTTGTAAGGGGAGGAGAGAAATTTAGTAATTAGATGGTAGAACTCAAATTGGTGTGAGGCAGACTTTTAATAACACAGGACGAGGGAAAACTGCAAGAATGTAATAGACAAAGGCTGTTTCATTGGCGGGAAAAACAATGTAAAAAATAGTACCCAAAACATCACTAGCCTCATGTAGTATATTTATTATCATTAACTGGTGTTTAAGATCATCACCTGATCACCTGATGCAATGTTTATATTTTGATTTTTGAATTATGTTGATTTTTAGGACAATTCTGCTTATTATGATGAATAAAACTCTTTTCTTTCTCATTTGTTCAATATGTTAAAGTGGCGACGAGGCTTATTTTAAATATCTATTTTATTGAACAGACACAAGAATGGCTGAACAACTGTCATCCATTCTTTCAACGTTTGTTGAACAACAAGCAGAATTGATACAAAAGTTTAAGGAAATCACTCACTTGCACGAACAAACTACACACGTACTCTGAAAGAACGAAAGATCAGAACACTCTAACATCCTTTAAATTTGACACATTTGATGATAATCTTGAAGATTTCAGTTCATATAGGCAACTACTCGAAAACTTTTTTGAGTTGAAAAACTTAACAGGGAACGATAAAGCTGTACAGCAAACAAAAGCAAGAATATTGATAAATTGTATCGGACCCAAACATTATCAGCTTTTAGTGAGTCTAGTATCACCGGAATTACCTACGAATAAAAGTTACTATGAACTGGTTACCATTATAGAGAAACATTTATGCCCTAAACCCAACGTATTAGTGCAGCAACATACGTTTTTTTTCACGGGTCCAAGGACACGGAGAATCCATATCTGATTTTATTGCAGCTCTAAGAAAGCTTACATTCTCTTGTGATTTCAAATGTACCAGTTGTGATAAATCAGTGACAAACATATTTTTAAGAGCCCAGTTTATATGTTGACTACAAGATAAATCCATCAGTGAGAAAATTCTTCACCAACCTGAACTTTCTTTTGAGGCTGTTTGCGAATTAGCTTTGGCTTTAGATGCATCTAAGAAGGGCAGCAAAACACTTCACAACAACACAGATGTTGTGAACAAGGTATCTAAAACAAGCAAACGAGACTATTTGGGAAAAAGCTATTCTCAACGTAACGGCCGGGCAAGGTTTTATGAACGTCTCGGAATATCAGGTTTTTGCCTACGTTGCGGCGATGACAGACACTCTACAAAGTCTTGCCGTCGCATTTTGAATACGTTGATCTGCAATTTGTGTCATAAACGTGGCTAAAGTCTGTATTTCGACTTTGTCTAAATCCGACAGACAGAAAGTGAATGGTTTAAATATTAACGATTACAATGACAACACTGACTTATGTGACGAAACAGATCTCGATTTTTTGGTAGGACAAGTTGTAACAATCGGCAGTACATTTTCTTCAACCATTCCTAATGAACAAAATTCACCACAACACTAAAATAGGCCTATTGGAACTGGTTGTTTGAAATTTGAAATTGATAATGGAAGTCCAGTGACAATCATCAATAAAACAGATTTTCGCAGACTATGCCCTGACATGTCACTCAGACCAACATCTTTAAAATTTAGAACGGTGACAGGAGAAATCTTTGAACCATTAGGTTTTGCTATGGTTGATGTACAATATAACAATGAAACATTCCACCAACGAATTTTTGTTGTTCAGCACTTAACCAATCCACTGTTGGGACGAGGTTGGTTGCGACAAATGAGGATTCCACTAACGTTTGAAAAGACCACCCACAATGTTGCTACCGATAAGAAATCAAAGTACTGGGAAGAAATCCTCAACAGTTATTCAGAACTTTTTAAGGAGAAACTAGGCGAGGCTCCTTACAAGTGCAAGTTAACCTTAAAAGTGGTTCCTGTCCAATATTTCTGAAACCGAGAATAGTTCCTTTTGCTCTTCTTGATAAAGTTGAGGCTGAACTTGATCGATTGGAAAATGAAAACATCATTGAAAAGATTGATAATGCTCAATGGGGAAGCCCGTTAGTGGTAGTTCCGAAACCGGACGGAAATGTTAGGTTGTGCTTTGACTATAAATGCACCATAAACTCACAGCTTGAGGGCACAAGATACCCAATCCCTGATATTGACGAAGTGCTGGAAAAATCAGAGGAGGGAAAGTATTTTGTGTGCTAGACATACACAAAGCATATCTTCACATTCCGGTTGATTCAGAGAGTCAAAAGCTTCAGGCAATATCTACTCACCGAGGGACATATCTAATGAAGAGGCTCTCTTTCAGCATAAAAACTGCACCAAATGAGTTTGCTAAGTTTATTGACACAGTACTGCAGGGACTTGAGTGCACTTTGGCATATTTTGATGACATTGAAATATAGGCTGCAGATATTGAAGAATGTTACAAGCGTTTGCTTGCTTGTTTGGCACGTCTCAAACAGTTTAATCTTCATGTAAACAAAGAAAAAAGTAAATGATTTAAAATGAAATTACCTATCTTGGACACAAGATAAGTGAACAAGGTATTCAGAAGAGCCCAGATAAAGTGCAAGCTATTCTCAGTGCTCCAAGTCCGTCAAACTTGGATTAAGTAAGAACATTTATTGGATACGTGTCGTATTATTCAAAGTTTATCCCTAATGTGGCTACCATAATGCACCCTATTTATCAACTACTTAAAAAGAAAAATACTCCTTTTCAATGGACAAACGCTTGTGAAAACGCAGTAAACCAAATCAAGGCAGCTATAGCCAGCGATCGGGTTTTAGTTGGCTACAACCCGTCTCTGCCTCTTGTTCTAGCAACCGACGCTAGTCCTGTGGGGGTTTCAGCAATATTATCACACGTGATTGATGGTACTGAAAGTCCTATATTGTTTGCATCTAGAACATTGACACCTACGGAGAGAAATTATTCTCAAATAGACAGGGAAGCAATTGCAATCTATTGGGCTTTCTTAAAATTTTACCTTTATATTTATGGAAGGAAGTTTTCATTGGTCACTGATAATAAGCCTCTCACTCATATATTAAATGCAAATCCAAAGCTACCAGTCTTAACAGCTTCTAGATTGCTTCGATACGCTATGTTCTTGTCTGGATTTGATTTTTATATACCGCAATTTTTAGAAGGTCCTCAGATCATGCAAACGCTGATTATCTTTCAAGATTCCCTCTACCTTCCGTAAAAGAAACTGTCGATGAAAACTACACAATTTGTGACATCACCATAGCTAATATTTTAAACGAGCTTATTATTCATAGGAACGTAGAAGAAGAAACTAACAGGGATCCTGAACTCATTACTTTATAAGAATCGCTACAGAACGGCACATGCACGTCACTTGAATACAGCCTCCATGAGGGAATAATACTTCAGGGGGAGAGAGTCGTCATCCCGAAAACTCTTCAACCGTATATACTGCGAGAACTACACAGAACGCATCAAGGGATCGTTCGAATGAAAGCTTTAGCCCGCAGATACTGCTACTGGAAGCTCATCGACAAAGATATTGAGTAAATGGCCAAATCGTGTCAGGCTTCTAATGACATAAAAAATAATCAGGGGAAAGTTCCAGCGCATCCATGGGAACCACCTAAGGAAAATTGGGAACGTGTTCATATAGATTACGCAGGTCCTTTTCTTTGACACCATTTCCTGATTGTAGTTGACAGTCTGTCTAAATGGCCAGAAGTAGCAATCTGTAAGACATCACCAACCTCAGAGTCAACAATTGTTCATCTTCAAGAAATTTTTAGCTCGAATGGCCTTCCTGTGACGTTAGTAAGTGACAATGCATCCATTTTTACCTCCGAAACTTTTAAATAATTTTTGTCAAGAAATGAGATCCAGCAAAAAATTGCTCCAGGTCACCCAGCCACCGATGGCCAGGCTGAACGGTTCGTCCAGAGCTTCAAGAATAAATTGAAAGCTGTTGCATCTGATGCAGGAACACTTCATGCCAAAGTTCACAAAGCATTATTTTACTATCGTGCAACACCTTTTGGAAATGAAGAGAAGTCTCCAGCGGAGAATTTCATGCAAAGAAGCTTACGTACTAGACTTGACCTCCTTAAGTATCAATATTTACCTGAAACCAAACTTCACGCTAGACCACTTTTGCCCAAATCACTTAAATTATCTGTTGGAGAACGGGTTCAAGCAAGATATTACACCTCTGGCTCCAGCACTGTTCAATGGAAATATGGAAATGTGATTAAGGTATTAGGTCGCTTACATTATCTTCTTGAGCTCGATGAAGGCATGATAGTGAAACGGCACATGGAACAACTAAGAAGAACAGAAGTTAGATCACCTCAGCCTAAACAGACTCCAATCATATCTAAATGTCCGCCTTCTACATCTACGGCAAAAGACAATGCTGAAGATGAACTTATTTATATTAAACGTAGGAATGAGACTTCTGTCACTCTTCAAGGAGATCAAAGGATTGTGGATGAACCAGCACCTGTGAATGTAAGACAGCGAATTCAGGCTGAACAACATCGTGAAGAACGTGGTTTCCCTGTCCATTTAAGAAGATCGACGAGAGTGCGCCGGCCAGTGGCACCACTTAACATATGACGTGTTCATTGTTGTTCCTTTTATAGTGGGGGAGAACTGTAGTAGGTATATTTATTATCATTAACAGGTGTTTAAGATCACCTGATGCAATGTTTATACTTTGATTTTTTTAATTATGTTGATTTTTAGGACAATTCTGCTTATTATGATGAATAAAACTCTTTTCTTTCTCATTTGTTTAATATGTTAAAACTCATAACAAAAACACCCCTCAAGAACTACATACTCTGCAGATTTTTATATTAGTAATATTAATTTTGATCACATGAACCTGTAAACAATATTTCAAAACACATGCTCATAAATAGGGAAATAAATGTCTATTCCCCTTATGATAAATATAGGGATAGAGTAGGCAGGTATGCTGCCATGGGGAACACTAAAAGTAGGTTTTTAGCATAAAAAATTTATTTCGACCATATGAAGCCATACTGTTTCATCATGCTCCCATAAATAAAGGAGTTTGCCTATTCTCCATATGATTAAAATGGGAATAGATTATGCAGGTTTGCTGCAATGATAAGTACAAAAACCAAGATTTTTTACCATAAATGAATAAATCATAACCAAATGAAGCTAAATACCAAGTTTTATCCAAAAATATTGGTTCATAAGTGAAATATTAACACATCTTTATTCTCAATAAGGTAAACAATGGAGAACCAAAATACTATGTAATATCTCGGTAACCAATGAGATAGAGCAAAGCTTCATAATACTTAATTGTGTGTTTTTGAGCTTAATCCCGAGGTAAAAATCAAAATTTAAAATTAAAAACTACATATGAAAAATGCAAAATAGGCCTACATATTTTTGGGGTACAGAATTCTCCAAAACTACCCCTTCCGGTAAGTTGATATGTCTGGTTTATGAACTCATCCAAATAAAGGTAGGATTACACATCTCTACCAAATTTGGTCTCGATCAGACCAAATTTGTAAGGATCTGACGACAAGTAATGGAGTTATTGAGATTTTTCTTCTAAAATAACCTAAATTTGCATGCATTTTAATGGAAAATCAATGATTTTATGCATACAAATGGCATCACTTCGTTATTTGTTGTTCGATCCTTACAATCTTGGTACCATTAGTTAGGTAATTTTATTTGTCAACTTTTTGCCTCTTGTAAAATTTTGATAAAATTTACCGGTTTTGAGATATTTGAGTTTAAAATATATCAAATGGCCGCCATTTCGAAAATACACATCGGAAAAAAATAATTTTTTTCTGAAAATGGACATTGCTGTCATAAAGGTTCATGCTAAATATGAACTTAATACAACGAACAGCCACGGAAATAAAAATTATTTTTGTATAAAAAACAAAATGTCAGATTACGGCTAAACTAATCTTCTAACTAATTTCGGCTAAGCCGAAATCCAAAAATTGTTATTCTTTATTTTGATTTATTTTTGCATGTAGAATCAGGTCCTGTATAGCCAGGGACACTTTTTTGTGACACCCTTGTATACTTATAAAGAAGAGATTCAAACACCTTAGCAAAGGAATTTATAAAGGATATGGGACGATAATTTTCTATATTCTCAGCTTTACCAAATTTAAAAATTGGAACTACTTTAGCTCCTTCTATCTTTGTGGAAAAACACAAGAAAGTAGTGAAAGATTGAACAGAAAACACAATGGTTCAGCTAATACCTCAGCACAACCTTTTACTACATAACAAGGAATACCATCGGGACCAGAAGATTTTTTAGATTTGAGTTTTCTTATAGCAGCAAAAACTTCAGGAATTGTAAACGTAATTACTTTATTTGCTATTGGCAAACCAGAAAAAAAAGGATCTACATCATTTATGGATGGCTGAGTAAAAACTGATTTAAAAAAGTGGGCAAACGTGTTGGCTATCCTGTCCTTTGGAGTAACATTGCCACAATACATCATTTCCATTCTTCCAATATCAGAAAATGAAGAATTATAAAAATGAACTATCAAAATTAATTTTAACATTTATTTATTTTGACTGAAAATTTAAAAAGTATGAATGTAACCCGTATTAATTTTTGTGATAGCCTAAGTCAAGTGGCTCCCACACAGGTGGTCAACTACTGGTGCATTTAGGCCAGCGTTAACTGCTCAAGATTAAATTACCCGGAATTGACTGGCGGATTAACCGGAGTAAAAATTTGCATTCTCCGGGATTCCGTTACGGGACTTTAACCATTTCACTACTCATACAGGAGACATAATAAAGTAAAAGCGGCACTAAAAATGGCGGTAACTAACTGCTAGCCACTGTTAAAATATGTTTTCCATTCATTAATATCATTCAAGAAGGTAATTAAACTTTTTTAAGCCCACTGAAAAAACCTGAAAGAACGGTAAATCACAGGGAAGAGGTTAAATCTATCAACGAGTTTAAACTACTGTAGATATAAAGTGCTACAAAGATACAGTAGGGAGGTTTGCCCTCTGTTAATTGGCACCATTTTCCACACTATTCCCGCAGTTTCGTTCGTAACCAGTCACTTGGTAAATTGGACACTTAAATTGATATTTAGTTAACTTATAAGTCTATTACCATAGGTAAACTACAAATATATCTCAGTCAATTAGTTTTAATAGTCTTTTAGCTCTTTATCTTTGAGATGAATTTAAACTTCATCATAATAAGTTTCTTACTTTCCTTTAATTTTACCAAACACAATTTTTATTTGTAAATTGACCAAAGACTAAAATAAAGAAATGATTCATTTGAAATAGAAAAGTAAAATAATATGAAAACCAGAAGACAAATCATAAGGTATTAATTTTTTCATTTAAAAACATAATGAGATTAGGCAAATTACTGTATTTTTACAACATTAATAAAATTAAATTTCAACAATTCTTGTAGCAAAAGTTGACCAAATATTATTGGACATTTTAATTGTACAACATTTAAATAAAATTAACAGTTAATTGCACATAAGTCTTAATGCCATGAAACGGAAGTAAATACTGTAATTACAGCAAATGTAGATTAAAAAGAAAAACACCCTCAAATGGGCTATTCATCACACAAACCAACAGAATTTGAAACAAAAATTACAGTAGGCCCTTTTAATCATTTAGTTCTAACAAAAACACCTTAAAAAACCACATTTGTGTTCTGTTATTTGGTAAGTACCGGTAGTTATTACAGGCCTCTAATAACTAATTACAGCAACAACCATAAACATTAATAACCATGTACTACTAGACTCTATTAACCATATTATTACAATATCAAATATTTATCTCCATCTATTCTTGGATAGAGTAATATAAATGACATTATGGTCAAGAATCGAATCGTTTCGTCTGGCGCAATCCCCGGAATTTTGCTGTATATATAAGGCAAAACACCCAAATACACGTAGTTTTTCACCAATAAAAAGGAAACCGGCAGTCAAAGACGTCCATTTTAACATTTACAACCAAATTTGATTGTTTGAGATTAATTTTTAACGTCATTGTCTTCACTCGAATCAGGCAGTCTGAACAAAACGTACAGTAGTTTAGAAGTTGGCATGTTCTGGGACAGGCGTTTGGCTTAAGATCGTTACGTAATCAAACTACCATAGAGGTAAAAAGAACAAACTTTAATTTCCAAACACATGAATTTTATATTTATAATGGATAAGCGTGTTATTAATTTAACGTTTATTGGTGTTTTTATAGATGCCAAAAACATTAAAGTTATTAAAAAGGCTTCACGGACTTAAGCAGTGAAACAATACAGTTTGCCAAATCACGGACTTTGGAAACATGTAGGGCCTATTGACTTTTATTTTGGACTGAACAATGTTTCTTTTTCAAAAGAAATATAGGTACTAAAAATTGGAAACAATACATTTTTAACACTCCAAAATTATATACTAAGTCCATTTCTAGATAAATCAATGTTTCTGGTTGGTTAAGCATACGTTAAATTGTGCTTAGCGAAACTTCGTTATCCGACTCCACCTTTATTATCGATGTGTAAATTTCGATATTGCGATAATATTGCTATTCTATCGACGATACAATTACACGATACGATTACGATTTGATCACCTGAATTATTTTTGTTCTAATATAATTAAACATACCTTTTTAAAAACATTATATTGCAAACAAGTAAATGAAAAAAACAATACCCCCCGTCGCAGCAGACCTGCGTACTCAGCGAATTTCCAAATTAGTAATATTAATTTTGACCTCATAAAACTGTAAACCAAAAATAAAATCACATGCTCATAAATAGGGAAATAAATGTCTATTCTCCTTATGATAAAAAATATAGGGAGAGTATGCAAGTATGCTGCCATGGGGAACACTAAAAGTAGGTTTTTAACATAAAAAAATTATTATTTCGACCATATGAAGCCATTTACTACGTTTCATCAATATATGTCCATTGCTAAAGAAGTTTGCCTATTCTCCATATGATTAACATGGGAAAAGAGTATGCAGGTTTGCTGCCATGATAAGCACAAAAACCAAGTTACCATAAATGGATGAATCTCAATCAAATGAAGCTGAATTCCAAGTTTCATAGAAAAATATTGGTTAATAAGTGAAATATTAACACATCCCAATTCTCCATAAGATTAACATTGGAGCTCCAAAATACAATGTACTGTCTTTAGACTTTGTAATATCTCGGTACGGTAACCAATGGAGATAGAGCAAAGCTTCAACATACAGTACTAAATTGTGTGTTTTTTGAGCTAAATCCAATGGTCAAAATAAAAATTTAATTTTTTTAAAATTTACATATGAAAAATGCAAAAAACCCATTTTTGGGGTACAAAACCCCCCAAAACTACCCCTTCCGGTAGGTCGATATGTCTGGTTTACGAACTCATCCGAATAAATGTAGGATTACACATCTCTACCAAATTTGGTCTCGATCGGACCATTTTTACGAGAGTTATCGTGTCTAGGGACACATACATATACATATATATAAAATTTTTAATGACTATTATTTTTGGTCTCTGGGCACCTAAAAACGAAAAAGTAACATGGTCCCGGGCTTAGGTCTTACCATGAGACCTACGGTAATAGCTTATTCCCTATGGGAAATTCGCTAAAAACAAGTACAAATTTTAGCTAATGTAACCTGTAATATTATTTAAAAAAAACACAAAATAAAATAATCAAAATTATTGTGTGTTTAAGTGTATCTTAATTGTGAGAAGAAGCAGAATTCGTTAGACCTAAAATGGCGTCACACAAATGCTGCCAAATATGAAACAGAAAAGTATTTTTTGTAATTGCATTGAGGGAATATGCGTTTAAATGTTTCCATACACCATTGATTTTGTTGTTATAAACATTGCTGTCATCAATAAAAGTGAAGGAGGTTTATGGTTAGATTGTTAGGTTAGATTATTGTTACAATGCATTTCTTATCCCAATATCGTTGTTGATTCGATTGTTTTCATCGCACAATTTTAATCGCAATATCAAAATTTCCACATCGATAATAACGGTGGAGTCGGATAACGAAGTTTCGGCTTGTGCTTTTATAACGGACTTAAGCAGAAGAGGAAGAATACAGCTTCCCTTACTCCATGAAACCACGGACTTTGGGAACGACATACCGTTTTGACTTTGTATTTGGGCTGAACAATGTTTATTTTTTATCAGAGACATATTATTAAAGTCTGACAAAAATATATTTTAAACATTCCAAAATCATCTGCTAAAGTTCGTTTTTAGGTAAATCACTTATATCTGGTTAGTAAAGCATATTTATATCGCCATTAGGATCTTCCTCTATGGATGAGATGTTGGCAACATGATGAGTTGTGCAATCAGCAGACAGCTGTCGTCCGTCAGGGTGTCTACTGATATCTGATTTTGGAATTCCAGTATATTTCCAGTATTTCCAGTACATTTTTTCAAAAAATTCCAGTAGCACTCGCGAACTTTTAATCAGAATATGGAGTCAAAATAACAAAATTTTATAGGCCTAAATACAAACAAATTTAACATTGATTTTTGTATTAAGAGATCGCCACTGGTCGAAATTCTACCAAAAATTCACCTGATTTGGGCTCCAATTTACGGTATTTCATAAATACGCTTCTACCATAAGATTAACATTGAAACTTTAAAAGCCTGTAGGGTGTACCCCTAGGAGGCTGATGTAAATTATAATGACATTCTGTTCATCTACAGGATGACCCTTCCTTACAGTATGCGCGGATATCTCTTGATACATAAAGGCTTATAAAAAAGGAGAAAAATAAACATGATTACATATTTAATATATAGATACTTATGATTGATAAGGACTTTCCAATGATAACACTTTTTAATATTAATTTTGTATTAGGCAATTACAAACTCGAATTATAGCCCTCCTCCATACCGCCCTACAGGGCTTGTAACAGTTCTTGAGGTTAATAAAAATATAAAAATAACCAAAATGATAAAAAAATAATCAAAACATAACTTTGAAAAGTACACAACATGTCACTAACAATTCCAAAAACCGGCATTTTATCGGGATATTAAAAATATGTAGGCAATATAATGATGTAGGATAATTTTGAACTACAAGTTATCATCTACTAAAGCAATAATAATAAGTTTTTTTTAATACAATAATACAAATTTTTTTAATAGGAAAAAATCCTCCCCGATCCGTTTCTTACTTTTTCAAAAAAATTTGTTTATATTTAGGTAGTTTTTACGAGCTTCATCCAAATCGAGCAATAAAATCCTAATTGCCCTAAAAAAATAACCATAAAATCTCTCAAATACTCCCGTCGCAGCAGACCGGCGTACTCAGCGAATTTCCAGTGGAATTTCAGATTATTTACTTTCCCCATAAAAACACCATAGGATCGAGCATGTAGGTTTGCTGCCATGGGGTGTTGTTAGAAAATCTAAGTTAATCAATAATTGGTGAATGTAAACACAAAATTGTATTAAGCTCTAGCAATTTTTTATTTTCCCCATAAACCCCATGGAGGTGTGTATGTAGGTTTGCCGCCATATGGGTTTTGTAAGCAATTATAAGTTAAGCCCTATCTAGATAATGTACATACCAAATTTGATTAAGTTATGTCAATAAATAAGCAAGATATAGGGTTTTCTTGATTTTCCATAAGAAAAACATTGAAAACACATTTTTGGAGTTTCCCCGTAACCAGTTACGCTAAGATAAAAATTCAAAATACCAAATTGTTTGTTTTTTAAGCTCTTTTAAATGGTTTCAAAATTGACGAATTTTGAAAATTGAGGTCAAAAAATGCCAAAAACCCATTTTTGACCCCTTTGAAACCCCATAAAACCCCGTTCCCATAACCTGACAATGCTGGTTTGCAAACTCATGAAAATAGACCTAGTCTTACACCTCCATACCAAATTTCATCAAAATCGGAGGTCCCTGTCAAAAGTTATCAGTACCACGGACACATAGATATATATATATAGATATATATATATAGATATATACATACATATATATGAAAATGAACGAATGGTGTTTTTGGCTTCTGGGGACCTCAAAATGAAAAAGTAAAGTGGTCCCGGGCTTAGGTCTTACCATGGCTACTACCGTAATAGCGTATTCCCTATAGGGAAATTCGCTAATATATATATATATATATATATATACATACATATATATATATACATACATATATATGAAAATGAACGAATGGTGTTTTTGGCTTCTGGGGACCTCAAAATGAAAAAGTAAAGTGGTCCCGGGCTTAGGTCTTACCATGGCTACTACCGTAATAGCGTATTCCCTATAGGAAAATTCGCTAAAAATAACAAAAATAACCAAATTCAAAAAAATAACAAAAAATAACCAAGAGCAAAAAAATAACAAAAAATTGTAAAATAACCTACAAGCTCTGCGCCCACTTTATTTTGTATTTTTTTAATACAAAAATTATAAAAAAGTACATATAACTAAAATAAAAATAAAATAGAATAATACTTAAAGTAAAGCAAAAAACTCAAATTATCAATAAAATTTAAGAAAGGAAACTAAATTTTTAGTACAAAATCCAACATTTTCTAAGCTCAATATTGACACAAATGTTTATATTTCTAATGCTAAATTTATTTGAACAGAAATACAAGTTTTCTGATTTTGGTTTTCAAACCTAAGCTACTTGAACAACAATAATGACATGTGAAACATTTTTACATCGGAATGTACGGATCAAATGACAAAATCTACATTTCATGCATTTTAAAAGCTCAACAATTTATAGATTTTAATAAAATTCAATTTTTCCAGTAGGCCTATCTAATTTGAAATTCCAGTATAATTCCAATAAGTTTTTTTCAGTATGGAAATAAAATTCCAGTATAATTTCAGTATTTCCACAGTAAGTTAATTCCAGTATCAGTAGACACCCTGTCCGTTCTATCTTGAGTTTTATTTTGAGGTTTAGAAATGACTTCTCATTAGCCTACTTATCAAGTATCAAGTAAACTTAATACAGCAGACTCCCTCTTAACCGGCCACCTCGGGACCAGGCCGCGGCCGGATAATGAACTGGCCGATTAAACCGATGTTAATTTAAGAACGCCAACCCACAATTTTATATGGCCTAAATATAATTATTCCTTGAAAAACAACCTTAAATACATTACTGTATATAATTCACAGCTAACATCCACCACCCATAAAATCCACAGCAAACCTGTGACACTAATAATTTGTTTCTTTATTGTGGTCTACTGGATAGTAGGTCCAAACGCATTGACTTCCGGTGGCAGTCACTTCCATCCAGAATGTTACAGTTTAATTGGTTTGAGAATGTCAATATGAAATAAAGTTGAAGTGAACGATAGGCTACATTAGATAAGAAAACTACGTTTCCGGCGAAACGCGACCGGTTAAAGCGATGTTGAGATAAAAATGGCCGGTTAATAAGATGTTATTTTGTGTCAGGGTAGGCCGGTTAAAGCGGAGACCGGTTAAAAGGTGACCGGTTAAGAGGAAGTCTACCGTATTACGATGTTTTCAGTAATTTTATGGGTGTCATTAACATTTATTGCCTCTGAAATTAGGGGTCACGGATTTTAGCAGCGCAATCACGGACATTGGTCACGTGAACTATGGAGTTAGGCTATGTCTGAATGGCAAAACAATAAAACCGCATTATTTAGGGCGATAGTAAAATTAATTTCATAATGATACTCCCTAACAAAAACCATAGATTTGTTCAGAATTTAAGAACAACAAAATTAGTAGTATGCCTATGATAGGGCCTATAACTTAAGTTTTTAGAGCATTATATATTTCTTATAGTGTAAAGTAAAAGAGATGGGCTTTCCTTAAGGTCACGGCATATAGGCAGTTTACTTCAAATCATTCCCCGGTATTGTACCCGTGGAGACATCTCAAATTTCCCAGTTTCCGTGGAATTCCCTGGAAATTCCCAACCCTGATTTAGGCCCTACCTCTTAGGGCCTACCCATTAGGGCCACTTAGGCCTAATACTCTTCAACACAGGAAATTTGGACATAAGGAAAGTCAATACTTGTGAAAGCGTTAACTAAAAGAACTAGGGCCTAGATAAGTTCTTATGTGAATTTCTCAAGAGCTAATGATAAGTCTTAATGTACGCCTAAATGGTGTATCCGTTAATAAAAAAATAAATTAGTTTTTAAATAAACATGAACCTATCCAAACTCTGAATTTAAAAAATGTATTTAGGTGATAGGTCACAGGCCTAGGCCCATAAGTTGATTCAGTTAGTGTTCAAAATAAACATGAACCTATCCGAACTTTGAATAAAAAAATGCATTGAGATGATAAGTTTATTCAGTTAGTGTTCAGTGTAGACTGCCAGTACAGTAGGCCTGAGTTAACTTACATGTAGCAAATGAACAGTAGGCCGAAGTTAACTTACATGTATCAAATAGCAAGTCTATCAGTAAGGCCTAAAAAAGGTTAAACTTCGAGTTAAGGAAGATCAGCCATGGGTAATTCAGGAGAACCAAGAATAATATAATAAGCCCCATGCGTAGGCTAGACAGTGGCTCATGTAAAACATTACTATTTAGTCTAGGCCTACCTCCAAAACAAAAACCTAATAGGGTAGGGTATAACTATGGTATCAACTACAACAATTGAAGTGGATACATTTAAATAAACTTCCTAATAACCAACCTCTGTTATTTCATTCAATAGTTGTTTGAAGAACCGTGAACAACAGTATTTTTTTAGAATAAACTAAAATCCCCTCACTTCCACCCCCATTAATAGTGGTCACTCACTACTCACTAGTCACTAGTCAGTCGTTCCTCCCTCACTCCCTCGTTCCGTCGAGTCGATTATCATTATCATCATTCCTCTTCATGTTATTTTTTAGTTGCAATTCTTTTTCTTTTCTTTGAGTCAAGATGGCGGTTTATGTTATGTGCTCGCTGCTCTAACTTTATATCCCATTCAAAATTAATGTGCTGTATAAAGGCCGAATTGGCCGAATTCTATTTCCCACAAAAAGAAAAATTTCCTCAATACCTCCCTGAATTTTCCTCATCTCCTTCATCTATTTTATTCGCAATCAGATGGTATTTTAATTTTGCCCTTGAAATTTACACGACTCAACATCTTCCATCTATATCCTGTTCAAAATAAATGTGCGGTGGTACGACGGCGCTGAAGGGCCATTAGCTATGTAAAAAATTTTCTTCTTCCCCTCTGAGAAAAAAGTAGGAATTCTGAGATTAATGTCAGAATCTAAGGAATGGTGGTTTTCCTCTGAGAATAAAGTCAGAATTCTGAGATTAAAGTCAGA
This sequence comes from Neoaliturus tenellus, assembly GCA_030545055.2. NCBI lineage: Eukaryota > Metazoa > Arthropoda > Insecta > Hemiptera > Cicadellidae > Neoaliturus > Neoaliturus tenellus. The sequence continues at coordinate 149,562,837 of CM061534.1, read as the reverse complement.
ATCTTTTGCCCTCTGAGAAAAAAGTAAGAATTCTGAGATTTAAAGTCAGAATATTTTATGCTCTGAGAAAAAAGTAGGAATTCTGATATTAATGTCAGAATCTAAGGAACAGTGGTTTTCCTCTGAGAATAAAGTCATAATTCTGACTTCAAAGACAGAATCATTTTTCCCCTCAGAGAAAAAAATCAGAACTGTGACTTTTTTATCAGAATGGTAGTATTCCGGGCGCCTCACCGGGTTTACCGGTGACTAAATTGTCGTCTGCTAAACAATGCAAATGCCGTGTTAGCAGACGACATAGCAGACGAAGTTACCGTTTTGGTGACCCTGGTGAGGCGCCCGGAATACTCTCAGTGTACTACACTGAGGGGGGTCGGGTTGGTGAGCACTTTTTCATACAAACAGGACGGCGACTATCGGTTATCGATATCGATTCGAATCATCGACATCGATATATTCATACTTGTGTATGTTCGTTGCTGTCTATAAAATGGAAGTTGGAAGGATGTTGATGTAATACGAATTGTTTAAGCATTCCCAGAAGTAAAAACCCCCTTAACCATATTCTTGATTGAAAGCTCTTAACGTGAAAACTCCAGAAAGATCACCTTTTCCAACCGTTTAAGAAATAGGCCTAGAGACCTTTAAAAATTGCTGTTGTTCCATCTTCAGCTTTTGCAGCCTTAGGGACTTAAGGATTTATCTGATCTGAAATCTTATGGAAAATAGTTAATGTGGAATTAGATTATCTACAACTTTTGCATTTGAGGTTTTGCTCTATCTTTTACTTTTTTCGCACTAAAACTCTTTAAAGTTGGGTTTGGAATGTAGCTTGTAACACAAGTTGTTTAAGCATTCCTAAAAGTTAAAAACCCCACAGTTATACTATTTATTGACAACTTCAACCTTTTATAGGGCTCCTTTTATAGGGGTCTTCATAGTTACAATGTTATTGTTATGGAAGCAACATTTTCATAAATTATTAATACCGGACCTAAAATAAAAATCTTGATTGCTTCAGATGTTGAACTCTGAGACCAGTTTACCACTCACACTCAAACTCTCATTCCAATTCGATACGACTGGTTGGTAGCTAGTTGGAGATAACCGACAGTGCGACAGTCGCCAAATGTTTCGACGTCGATAACCGATAGTCGCCGTCCTGTTTGTATGAAAAAGTGCTCACCGGTCGGGTTCGTGACAGGAACCAGGGATGAGATTTCATGACGTCACTTGCCACGTTTCCGCATGTTCCTAGAGTCAATTTTACCGGTGTTTTAAGTCCAGCGTTTCGCTTCGTTCAAATGTCAAATAGTGTGTGTTTTGAGGTTTGACGTTTGGAATGTTTAATGTTTACTCTTCTGCAAATAATGGCTGTAATTGTTAGCTGCAATTGGTTACCTCAATTTACTGTAAGTTAATGCTTTTTTATACAAATTTCACAAGGTTTATGCATTACTATTATACTTTTGGTAGGTTTTTATGGTTTAAAATTAAAAGCATTATACATCTTAAAGGGTAAGATAACGACTTAGACCTAACTTTTAAGAATTTTACGTTTCCTACAATGTAGTTCATGAGGAACTTGAAGGGCTTTTTACTATTAGTATTTATTAATACCGTACTAAGAGAATTCTAAAATGCAACATATTATTACCACCAGTCCATATTATTACCACCACCTTGCCTAGGTTGACATCTAGGCCTCATTAATACATGCACACAGGAGTACCTTAGGGAGTACTTGTTAAATAATTTAATTTAATAAATATAATTAATAATTAATTTATCATTGAATTTTATTCTCTGTTACTCGGTAAAATAATTTAGCCTATATCGCTACATTTCTCTCTTTTTGACTGTTGTAAAGATTTTTTATGAATTTTTTTCTGTACAGTAATTTTAATGTTAAATTTTATAATTGTACCTGACAATTGCTAATGCATATTTGTATTAGTAGGATGTCAGTGGCAAATAAATGACTGATTTCTGACCTATCTACCTTGACTTGCTAACTCAAAATTACGGAGGATACAATTAATTTTTCATTTAGTTACGGTTTGATTTAGGTAGCCTATAATAAACGTAGCTGGGGGGTTACGGAGGTACGGTACAGTAGGTAACTTAGTTTGGCAAGTTAGTTCTTGAGTTTAGCTACAACCATCTTACATTGGAATTTATTTCTTTAATGTTAGGAATTTCGTGCTATTACGAAAAGTTTTTTGATTGGGCTATAATTCGACTCATGATTTGGAGTTTTCAAGTTAGTAAGGGGACTAGATCCTTCTTGTTTGAACTTTGGTCTTTAATTAAAAACCTATAGGTCCTAGGTTATTTTCTTATCGAGTATCTGTATCTGTTACAGAAATGATTAGGTCTTCGCTAAGACCTGGATCGACTGGAAGAAGAATGATGACTCCCCAATCAACCGATTGTGGTGAAGACACCGGATGTAGGATGAAGGATGTAGGTGTAAATCAATTTAGCCTTAGAACTAACTTAGGTTAGGGCAATGAGATCCTCACCTGACCTTGGCCTAACATGGTAGACATAGGCTATAGGTTACTGTACCAATTTGAAAAGTATAACTTATTCCTAGGTAGAAACTTTAATTAACATTCTTAAGAGTTGGTTGTAATTGCCTAAACCAAATTTCAGTTAGGTCTTAAGGTAACTTAAGGACCATTGCCTTAAATTCTATAATTGATTGTATCTTATAAATAAACAACATAACTTAAGGTTGCCTGACTTTATGTTTTTAAGGGTGGGTGTTGCTATTTTTTTCTGGGGGGTTTAAGGTTTTGCAAAATTTAGGCTATTTGAAGCCATACAGTGTTAACAGCAAATCACAAGTTAAATACCAGTATTATTGGCCCTAATTAATTTTCTCCTTATTTACGAAAGAAGATTTAAGTTAACACTCTTTTGTAGCTTTCAAGCAGTTTGTAGAAAGTGTTGGTTTCTGTTGGCATGAGGGGTGATAAGTTACAGTAACATTAAAAATAAATGTTAAAGTTCTTAAGATTTTTTTCTTTTTTCTTGAGAGTCTGCAGAACCTTCGCCATCCTGATTTTTAGTCCCATAAGAACCGTGTTAATTATAGGTGACTTTAAAACACTTTATCTTGATAATCTTGCATCGGATTCGCATGAAACTTGATATGTTCACCATAATGGTATGGCGGTTCATTTGACGTGGATACATTGTTTAACAAACCTCAAAAAAATTTTTAAACATGTTAAATAATATACAACTTTACCATGAAATATTATTTACACTTCACCTGTATTTTTCAATCATATGTTTTTTGTTATTGTTGTTCCTGCTCTAGGTTTTCAGTTTGTGTATTATGTTTAAAACCTAATCTTTTCCTTTAATAAATTTAGTTTATTTCATTATTGTATCCTGATTATATTTATAATTACTAATGAATGTCCCACCCAAGATCCACGGCTTTTATTAGGTTATAGGGCCCAGTTCACGTTAGGAAAATTGAGGGAAGTATTTATTGGAATTAAATCTGGAAAATGCAGGATGAAGATAGATACAAAGTACCTCTTTTTGACGGGACAAACTTTAGTAATTGGAAGTTTCGAATGCAAGTTTTACTTGAGGAACATGATTTGGAATCTTTTATAGAAGAATCATTTAAAGAAAAAGTAATCTTGCTGAAAGAGGATACCAAGAAGGATGAACAGGCAAAGGAAAAGGAAATTGCAATTCTAAAGAAGAAAGACAAAAAATGCAAGAGCATGATTATACAGAGGATAGCAGATTCTCATCTGGAATACGTCAAGGATGCAGAAACCTCGTTTGATGTTTGGAAATCGCTCAGTAGCACTTTTGAAAGGAAGGGAATAGCGAACCAGTTGTTACTAAGGAAGGCTCTACTCACCATGAAGTTCAACCCATCAACTGAAAATTTGGAAGCACATTTTCTGAAGTTTGACAAGATCATCAGGGAACTAAGGTCGACAGGAGCATCTCTGGAGGAAATGGATGTGGTATGCCATTTGTTACTGACAATGCCAAGTGAGTATAACGTAGTAGTTACAGCTCTTGAAACTTTGTCATGTAAAAAGTTGACTGTAGCATTTGTAAAAAATCGTCTGTTGGACGAAGAAGTAAAAAGACAAAACAATTTTCAAAGTAAAACTAAGGATTCTAACTTATCTGAAGCATTTGCTGTTAAAAATAAGACAACTGAATTATCTGTCCGGCATAAAGGTTTAGCTAGTGCTAAAAATCAAAGTATTTTTAAATTTAAATGCTACAATTGTGGACTAGTTGGTCACAAGCGTTCTGAGTGTACTCATAAAATTCCACAGCAAAAGTATAATGGCAAGTCTTTTAAGGGAAACACTGCTGTTCAACAACCAGAAAGCAAAGAAGAGGAAACTGTTTTTGTCGGAACTGCAATCAAACCGGAAAGGTCGGTGAAATCTGTTGTATTTTGTTTAGATTCGGGAGCAACTGAGCACATGGTAAGTGATTCTAGTATGTTAACTAATATACAGATGTTAGAGAATCCAATCACTATTCAAGTTGCAAAAAATGGAGAAACTCTAAAATCACTACAGTATGGGGAAATTCATTGCACGAGTTTTATTGGGGATAAAGAAAATAAGATTTCTATTAGTCACGTGCTTTATGTTCCTGGTTTATCTATGAATCTTTTATCAGTTTCTAAACTTGATGCCAATGGACTTACAGTCACATTTGTAAATGGAAAAGCAATTATATCAAATGATGGTAAGGAAGTTGCTGTAGCTTACAGGGTAAACAAACTTTATAAGTTAGAACTGAATAGCTATGAAAAATGCAATGTAATCTGTAATTTACAGGATAGTATTGGGGAACTTTGGCACAAGCGTTTGGGTCACATAGGGAACAACAGTCTAAAAAGTCTTAAATGTATGGTTGATGGTATAGACTTGCCCGATAAAGTGTCTCTGCCTGATATTTGTAAAGGTTGTGTTGAGGGGAAACAAACACGACAACCTCACAATCAACCAAGGAGTCGAGCCAAGAGACCTTTAGAACTTATTCATAGTGATCTTTGTGGACCAATAAATCCTAAATCTTATGATGGTAAGAAATACATGCTTACATTTATCGATGACTATACTCATTTCACAGCTGTTTATTGTCTCACGGCTAAATCTGAAGTCTTTCACTATTTTAAGGTATATGAGGCAATGGCAACAGCACACTTTAATTTGAAAGTTAGCCGTTTTCGATGTGATAATGGGGGTGAATTTGTGTCTAATGAAATGAAAGAATATTTTGAAATGAGAGGTATTCAGTTTGAATTTACCATTCGGTACACTCCACAACAGAATGGGGTAGCCGAGCGGATGAACCGAACGATTTTAGACAAAGCTCTTAGTATGATTTTTAGTACTTCTTTGGACAAAACTTTTTGGGTGGAAGCAGTAAAAACTGCAGTTTATCTTATAAACAGAAGCCCAACAGCTGCTCTGGTAAATGCTGTTCCAGCAGAACTGTGGTTTGTGGAAAAGCCAAATTTAAAGAACCTGAAAGTTTTTGGTTGTGTTGCTTATCTCCATGTTCCAAATCAACATCATGGCAAAGGTAAATTTGAGAAGAGATCAATGCAGTGTATATTTATCGGGTACTGCACGAATGGATACAAACTTTGGTGTCCACAAGAAAGAAAGGTTATTACAGGACGTGATATCATATTTGATGAATCGTCGTTCGAGATCAAGAAGGAGCCAATCTACGCAAAGTACGACCGGAATTCAGAAGAGGAAGAGGAATCTGTCAGTGATGTTGAGCAGGAAGTTTCTCTTAAAGAAAATGAGAACGGAGCTTTGGATGATGAGAATGTTGTAGAATTAAGGCGGAGTACCCGGAATCACACAAAACCGAAATATTTGGAAGATTATGTCAGTATGGTATTTAATGCTGAAACGTATGTTGATGATGTACCAGTAACATTCAGTGAGATAGCAGAGAGAGAAGACAAAGAATATTGGTATGAAGCAGCAAAAGAAGAAATAAATGCTTTGGATGAAAATTGTACTTGGACGCTAACACAATTAACACCTGGAGGAAGTTGGCTGAGGAACTTGTTGAAGGACATGAATTTGATAATAAACAATCCTACGGTAATCTTTGAAGACAATCAACCCTGCATACAGTTTCTTGACAAATGGGACCACAGAAAATTGAATCAGGTCGATGTAAAGTACAAGTTCGTTCAAGATCTACATAGCAAGCGTGTGATAGAAGTAAAGTACATTCCAACACAAAATCAAAGAGCTGATATATTCACAAAGAGTCTTTCATCTGTATGTTTTGAGAAGTTGAAGATATGTTTGAGAGTGGTTACAGTTGATTTGCAATTAACAGAACTATTTCATGTTCAAGTTGAGGCGGAGTGTTAAATAATATACAACTTTACCATGAAATATTATTTACACTTCACCTGTATTTTTCAATCATATGTTTTTTGTTATTGTTGTTCCTGCTCTAGGTTTTCAGTTTGTGTATTATGTTTAAAACCTAATCTTTTCCTTTAATAAATTTAGTTTATTTCATTATTGTATCCTGATTATATTTATAATTACTAATGAATGTCCCACCCAAGATCCACGGCTTTTATTAAAACATGGTTTGAAAATGGTGGTAATATACATTGTTTTTCATTTGTTATTCTAGTGGATAAGTTTTTAAATTAATTTTCTATCATGTCAAATGAAAGACACTACGGTAATATTTAAAATGATATCAAGTTTGTAATTTTCAGACAAAAAACAAACTCACAGCAATGTTTTATCCCTTGAGTTGTGAGAATATACCTTGGACTGAATTACTTACAAGTTCCGTCAAAAGAGCTCAACGATTATAGGAAGTCTGTCTCTGACGATCGATCTGATGGTCGTTGTAAATTATTGTTTCTGTGTTGCAGGCCTGTGTAATAGTATGTTCGAAATTTGTTTTAATTTGGGTGCGTGTAAACTATATGTGTGTTTTTATTTAACTGTTACCAGGCATGCTTTGCAATGCCAACCTGAGTAATTTTTGCCCCTTTAGGTGAGTTCTTTGGCTACGCTCAATCAGGTTCAGCTTGTACGCTTCGCTCACTTGCCGCAAGTCTAGAATATCCTCTAATTTTTCATTACCAATCTTCCCTCAATACTTTAAAAAAGAACAGTTGTTTATCAGTGTTGGGGAGTAGCGCGCTACTGTAGCTCCGCTACTTTTTTAGTAGCGTTAGTGTAGCTCCGCTACTTTTGAAAATAAGTAGCTTGTAGCTGTAGCGAGCTACATTTTTTGAGTAGTTGTAGCGGATTATTCCGCTACTTTACTCGCTACTATTGTTTCAATAAAATATAATAATTGTGTTTACATTTCATCATTCATTGCTTCTAAATAAACACGAGAGAAGGTTAGTCAGCTGTTATGTTTTTTCTCGTTGGAATTGAAGGTTACTTTCAATCCATTGCCACCACCAGACGCTCCAATTGAGTACCATAACCTCATAACCACAACATGACAATCACCAGTCTTGTTCTCTTTTGTGTTTGCTGACCACTAGATGCGCTAGTAGTATTCTACTAATATGCGCCTATAGAATAGAAACTTAACTGTTGCACTATGCTTGCACACCGCCAGGATCGCTCAGGTCGGCAATTAAGGAAAGGAATGTTTACAACAATGAGAAATGACGCTACGTCAATGAATTCAAATAAATAGGCAATTGTTACTGTACTGCCATAACGACTCAACTAACATAACCTCAATTACCTTGATTGATGATTGATGTTAGAAGTTGATGTGAACTTTTACTGTAGGCCTACTTCCCGAACTTTGTAAATTTGTACTTAGTACTTTACAGAGTGCTTCATACTTATATTCTGTTTCTGTAGTATCTAATCTAACAATCAACATCATGGCAATTGGTAGGCCTAAAAGCGAGATTAGCCACTAAACTGAAAAGCTAGTCCAGTCCTTCTTGACGTGTGCATACGCCAACATTATTAACCCTATTGTGGCCGGTCTAAGAAAAATGTTATGAACTTAATAACATTAAGTTCCTGGTGAAGTAATAAGTTATAACTTAATAAATCTTGTTGTTTACGTCTTTGATGTAAATCTTTTTATTCGACAATTTATATTTTCATGCCACTATTCTGTTTAGGCCTACATTACCTAGGCTCCATAAGAGTCACAAATTATTATATTAAAATGAAAATATGTCTAAACACAATAAATACCAAAAGAAGGAGTAGGCCTATATTTTAAAAAAAATTAATTTTACTTTTAAGTGGGAAAATTGGGTGGTTATATATTAGCCTACAAGAGAAAAACAGGACCAGTTTGCGAAAGTAGCAAAGTAGCTTAAATTGTAGCGAGCTACTTTTTTATTGTAGCTGTAGCTGTAGCTAGCTAATTTTTTGAAAATGTAGCTGTAGCTGTAGCTAAGCTACTTTTTTGAAAAAGTAGCTGTAGCTGTAGCTAGCTACTTTTAAAAAGTAGCTTCCCCAACACTGTTTATAGAATAAAATACAAAGAAACATTTTTTTTCCATATTTTGTGTTCATAAACAACTCACATCAAAAACTCCAAAATAATCTGCCATGGGTACGTTATTGACAGTCCTGGGGCTATGTCAAGTCGCACAGGAATGGGATAAAACAATGTCCCTCTCCTGGTTCTAAGTTGCCTCCCCACCATTTTTCAACCAAATTGATTTAGCCGTTCTTGAGTTTAAAATAGTGTTACTAACACAAATTTCTTTTATATACATAGATGACAAGGCCTTATAGCCGAAGAACTTGGTGTCGGCAGTTGAAGATTATGATGACGTAACATCAAAACATGTTTCTATTAAATTTTTGAGCTATTGAATGCTATAATACGAGCAATGTCTGAGGGATGTGTGTTCCATGATCTCGAAATCTAGCGGTTAGATTTTGCTTAAACTTTGCATTTAAGAGTTTTTTGGCCCAAAAATAAGTTTAGAAAAGGTCTCAAAAACAGGAAAAATCGAATTTGGTCTAAATTTAAGTTTAAAAATCGTAATTTTTAACATTGGTCTTAACAACAACAATAATTTTTAACATTGGTCTTGGTTGCTTTTTCGGTAACGAAATAATAATGAAAGGTATGTGGTGAGAATAAATACAAAAATACCTGAAAACTTAGGCTTTTAATTACTTAAAACATTGACATGATGAATAACAGGGAACAATATTTTTGGAAAATATAAACATTATAAACAGCTGATTGTTTACACATTTTAAAGTTCATCACATTCTCCCCTACCAATCTCTTTAGGTAACACATAGTCACGCAGACGAGCTGGAAGTTTGTGGTTGCGCTGGGAGCGTCTGGGTTCATCCGTTTCAGTTTCAATAACATTGCCTTCTTAAGTATTTTTATTGTTAGTGATAACGCTTTCTTGCTTTTCTCGATTGTCGATAGGGGTTGCGTTTTCCTCTAATGGCTCTAAATGTTGTATTTGGCTTCTGTCATCTTGTTCTGGCAAGTTAGCGTTACCTCTTGGAGCTAAATGACGCAAGGACACAGTTGTTTCACTGCCGTCTTTTCTTCGTATGAACGCGTACTCAGGGTTTGCTTCAATCAACTCAGCTTCTTCCACCAGGTCATCATACTTACTTGTGCGGACATTCTTTTTTACAAGAACTGTTCCTGGTTTTAAAATCCATGACGGCAATGTGGAACCATTGGATGTTCGCCTAGGATAAGCAGGTAAGAATCGTTCATGGGGAGTGCAGTTGGTCATTGTGCACAACAGAGAACGGATTGAGTGTAATGCCTCGTTCAAAACGGATTCCCAACGATTGACTGGAAGTTGTTTACTTTTAAGGGCGAGATTAATAATTTTCCAAATGATTCCATTATATCGCTCTACTTGGCCGTTTCCTCTAGGGTTATAAGGTGAAGAAAGGCTGGTTGCAACCATGTTTGAGTGTAGAAACGATGTTATTTCATGAGACAAGAACGAAGATCCTCTGTCAGAATGAATATAAGCGGGAAGACCAAAAGTGGTGAAAAGGTCAGTGAGACATTTTATTACGGTAGAAGATGTAAGATCCGGACAAGGATAGGCAAAAGGGAAGCGGGAGTATTCGTCCACAATAGTGAGTATGTATCGGTTACGAGAATTTGAAGGAACAGGTCCCTTGAAGTCAATATTTAGTCGCTCCATTGGAGCCGTAGCTTTGATAAGATGACCTTGATATTTAACAAATTGAGGCTTGATTTCGGCACAAACAGTACACTCAGATGTCATTCTTCTGACCTCTTCAAGAGAGTAGGGTAGATTTTTCGATCGTAGCCAGTGGAACATCCTGGTGACCCCAGGATGGCACATCATCTCATGAAGTTGGTACAATTTGTTGTTGCTGGTTGCTCCACAAGCACGAGATAACATGTCGGCCTTGACGTTTAGAGATCCTGGCCGGTAAACTATTTCAAAATCGTATGGGGACAGTTCTAACCTCCATCTCATCACTTTGTCATTTTTTATTTTGCTTGATTGTTTTTTATTAAAAATAAACGACAATGCCTGTTGGTCAGTTACTAGTTTAAATGGCTTTCCAAAAGGAACACTCTCCATTTACGAAGGGCTTCCATTATTGCTGCAGCTTCCTTTTCAATCGCCGAGTGGAATTTCTCACTGTTTGTCAACGTACGCGAAAAGAAAGCTACAGGTCGACTATCCTGGCTAAGCGTTGCTGCAAGGGCGAAATCCGAGGCATCGGTCTCTACAACAAGTGGAGAATGGTGATTAATAGTCGTAATGACAGCATTGGCGATATTTGTTTTGATTGTTTCAAAATCCTCCAGAACCTCGTTGGGTAAGGGAAACGTACTGCATTTTGTGAGTCTGTGGATTTTGTCAGAAAATCGGGGAACGCACTTAGAGTAATAGGCAAAACAACCAAGAACACGTTTGAGTGAGGCACGGTCCTTTGGTGCTGGCAGATCAAGCAAGGGTTGCATTCTGTCAGGGTCAGGTTTTATGGTTCTTTGACTCACGAGATGGCCAAGGATTTTCACCGAATCTTTAGAAAATGAACATTTTGAGTCGTTAATAACCAACCCGTATTTCTTGGCACACATAATAAATTTTCTGAGATTCGTGTCATGATCAGCTTGTGTTTCTCCACAGACCGTAATATCATCAAGGTAGGCAAATGTTCCCTGTAGATTTTCATCTTGTATTATTTTGTCAATAATTCGTTGGAAACATGCCACACCATTGGTTACACCAAAAGGTATCCTGGTGAACTCGTATAGCTTCCCACAAGCTTCAAAGGCAGTAAACATTCTTTCATCTGGGGAAATCGGAATTTGATGGTAGGCCGACTTTAAGTCAATGGTGGAAAATATTCTGAATTCGGAAATTTTATGAACCAAAGTATCAATATTTGGTAGAGGGTAGGCATCTAATAGAGTAAATTTATTTATGGTTTGAGAATAGTCAACTACCATCCTCTTCTTATGGTTGTCACTCTTCGTAATTAGGACCTGAGCACGCCAAGGTGAATTGCTCTCTACGATTATACCATCTTCTAAGAGTTTAGAAACTTCCTCCTTGATAAACTGAGAGTCTTCTTGTGAAAAATATCTAGATCTAGTAGCGATTGGAGAACAATCGGGTGAGAGATTTGAAAACAATCTGGGCGGTGTAACGGAAGCAGGGATTGAATTTGAAATCCTTAGAGGGTCAAGATGGCCATCAAAACTTATGTTGACGTCTGAATGATTTTTCATAATGTCATGACCTATCAGAACGTCCGCACACAAGTCCTTCATTACAGATAGTTTAGCTTTCTGATAGTTATGGCCAGACAGCTTAATATCTGTGACAATGAAGCCTTCAAGTTTAGATGTTAAGCCTGTTGATGCCATTGAAACACAGCCAGACTCAGGATGGATGGTGAATCTATGTTTTTTAGCATACTGTAAACTTACGTAACTGTGTGAACTGCCGGTGTCGATGAGACAGGTTGCTGTAAGATTGTCTATTTTAATTTTTGACAAAGCTTTTTGGAGAGATGCAGGAGGGCCCGCTTGTGCAGTATATCCTATTACCGAGGAAGTAGTATGGGGTTTTACAGCAGATCTTGACTTGCATACTTTTGAATAATGACCAATTTTTCCACAACGACCGCAAGAGGCCTCTCTAGCGGGACAGTTATTTCTAGGATGGGATTTATACCCGCAGTAATAACAATTCTGATCTCGGTTCAAAGTGCGATTGTTGGGACGAGAGACAGCGGAAACTGCATTGTTAGATTCTACAGAAGAAGATGATTGATTGGCAACTGTTTCACGATCGGAAGGTGTGATACCAGAAGGTTGGCAACAAGGGGGTGTAACATTTGCTGTTAGAGTGGTATAATTGGGTTGTGTGGAGTATTGGTCTGCCTGTTTTTGAGCAGATTCCAATGTCAGAGCTTGCTTTACAGCATCATCAAGTTCTAGGGTTTGATTCTCAAGAAGCATTTGTCTGATAAGTGACGATTGGAGTCCATTTATAAAGGCATCCCTGATGTAAAGATCTCTATGTTGAGTGGATGTCACCATAGTAAAGTTGCAGTCTTTACTTAGTACTTGAAGTACATTCAAGTATTGTTTGATATTTTCTCCTGTTTGTTGCCTTCGGATTGCTAGTTGATACCTGGCAAACACTTCACTCTTCTTTGGAACATACAATTTATCTAGGAGTGAAAGTGCCTCATCGAAAGTTTTACAATCTTCAATTAGTCCGTAAATATCCGAAGATATGTTACTTAGAAGGATTTTTAACTTTTCGGAATCTTCGGTGAACTTAATTGTCTCGAGAAAGTTAGACAATACTTTTTTCCAATGCTTCCATTCTTTTTCAGCATTTGGTGCATTGTGGTCTGTGTCAAAACATTTAGGTTTGATATACTTATCCATCATTCAAAAAAAAAACCTTTAAGTAATTAAAATTGTGGTGAGAATAAATACAAAAATACCTGAAAACTTAGGCTTTTAATTACTTAAAACATTGACATGATGAATAACAGTGAACAATATTTTTGGAAAATATAAACATTATAAACAGCTGATTGTTTACACATTTTAAAGTTCATCACAAGGTATACAAAAATAAAGGAACATTAATGTTAAGCAGACTTTTTGAAACAGCTGTTAACTGTGAAGAGGTATAGTTGGTTGTTGGGGGAAATTTAATAGCTCTATTACCGTGACACTATATCAAAACTGAATTAAAACCAACGAGCGAGGCTCGGTTAACCTGGTTTTGTAAGTAATTTAGTTTTATGAACATTTGGTTGTCTATACGAATCCAGCAAATACAATAATATGTCCAACTGTGAGCGTTAATGAAATGAAATGAAATGAAATGATCTTTATTTGTCTTAAGAATGTACAATACATCATTGACAATGTCAAAAATACAGCGAAAGCAAAGTCAAACAATATTGCTACGAGATACACTATGGTAGTAAAATGACATAATTATACCAACTAAAAATCTACATTTGTTGAATTGAAGAACTCGTTTAAGTTATAGAATGGATTTTCCAAAAGCCACGAATAAAATTTCTTTTTGAATAGTTTAAAAGGGTACAAGTTAATTTTATTTTCTAAGAAATTAGATTTTTAGTGAAATAATAATATGACTATTGATTTTTTTGGTTAGACGTGTAAATTCAATAACAGCATGATTTTTCCCACGTGTATTATAATCATGGACAGAATTTTTGAAACTTAATAAAGTAGGATTGTTTAATATGTAAATGGTCATATCAAAAATATATAAATTTACTACGGTTTGAAATTGGAAATGAATGGCGGTTCTTACACGGTCAATACGGATCGCGATATTAGGACCGTGATCCAGGATCACGATACGGATTGAGTGTGTAAAGTCAAATATTGATGGAATTTATGGATCGCGATATGGATCACGATTTTGAAATTCATCAATATTTTTCGTCAATATAGCGATACATATTGAGCGTCTAAGGTACGTTTGAGATCCGGTATTGAATCAGCTAATTGTAAACACACGAGGTGTTTTGTCTAACCACAGTAGGAGAGCAAAATCTCATAATTATAATTTGGTTTATTATGGCCAGTACATAAAAACATATACAATTATAATGGATAATCTTTTTACACTGTTCGGTAATGCTATCATAATTAAACTATACAGTTTTATAGTTGGTGCATGAAAAAGTATAAGTTTTGATTGTTGAATTGTTTAGTACTAGGCCTATATCTAAAGATACTTAATGCTATAATAACAGCTGATAAATTGGACAATTATAACGTTTTAAAAAGTAGGCCTACTTTTTATACATATTTTGCATCATCTGCCTATTTGCCTATCTGCGCATTTGTTTTGCTTTGTGTATTATTTCATGCATTATGAAACCCGATATATTATTTTGGAAATCTATCAAAAGAAGATTTACATAATATGAATACTAAAAGTATATAAATTTATCACACAAAAATACGAAAGTACAAAATACATCATACTAAAAACGATGTAGGCCTACTGAAGCTAAATTTTTAAACAATTTGTAATGTATAAAATAGATAAAATATACTCATGATAGTGTCCTTTTAGCGAATTTCCCATAGGGAATAAGCTATTACCGTAGGTCTCATGGTGAGACCTAAGCCCGGGACCATGTTACTTTTTCGTTTTGAGGTGCCCAGAGACCAAAACTAATAGTCACTAAAATTTTATATATATATATATGTATATATGTATATATATGTATATATGTATATATATGTATATATATATATATATATATATATATATATATATATATATATGTATATATGTGTCCCTAGACACGATAACTCTCGTAAAAATGGTCCGATCGACACCAAATTTGGTAGAGATGTGTAATCCTACGTTTATTCGGATGAGTTCGAAAACCAGACATATCGACCTACCGGAAGGGGTAGTTTTAGGGGGTTTTGTACCCCAAAAATGGGTTTTTTGCATTTTTCATATGTAAATTTTAAAAATTTTAAATTTTTATTTTTACCATTGGATTTAGCTCAAAAAAACACACAATTTAGTATTTTGAAGCTTTGCTCTATCTCCACTGGTTACCGAGATATTACAAAGTCTAAAGACAGTACATTGTCTTTTGGGGCTCCAATATTAATCTTATGGAGAATAAGGATGTGTTAATATTTCACTTATTAACCAATATTTTTGGATGAAACTTGGTATTTAGCTTCATTTGGTTGAGATTCATCCATTTAAGGTAAAAAATCTTGGTTTTTGTACTTGTCATGGCAGCAAACCTGCATACTTTTTTCCCATGTTAATCATATGGAGAATAGGCAAACTCTTTTATTTATGGACAGATATTGATGAAATTTACTATATGGCTTTATATGGTCGAAATAAATTTTTTCTAAGCTAAAACCTACTTTTAGTGTCCCCCATGGCAGCATACCTGCATACTCTTTCCCTATATTTATCTTAAGGAGAATAGACATTTATCTCCCTATTTATGAGCACGTGATAAAATTTCGTTTACAAGTTTAGCTGGTCAAAATTAATATTACTAATTTGGAAATTCGCTGAGTACGCAGGTCTGCTGCGACGGGGGGTATTTTCTGAATATGGGCCAACCATTTTAAGGAGTTTCTCGAAACAGGTCCTAGGCATACGAAAGTAGTTTTTGTAGTCTTCTATGACTGTAAGCAGTATTTCATTTAAAAGGTTCAAATGACTATACTTTTCCCGTTTTTGCAACCATTCCTTCACCCACCGCTTGCGTTTAACCCTCCTTTTCAGTGATAAAGCAATCAAAATTGCTGCAAAAGCTTTTCTGTTGTTTTCGTCCATAACTTAAACGGCAACTGACAACAATCAACTGATATTGAGCTGCGATCCAGATGACGTAAGTATTGATGTGTGATCCATATTGACCGTGTAAGGTTTAGCTCATAAAATAATATTGTCAATATTTATCACGATCCAGATCATGATCCGTATTGACCGTGTAAGAACCGCCAATAAAGAGTGGTTTACAGTGCTCCCTTGGATGGCATTTATGAACTGTTCTGATAGCCTTTTTTTGAAGTTTTAGTATTTCTTCAATTCTAGAGCAATTCCCGTAAAGAACTAATCCATAACGGAAAATAGATTGAAAATATGAAAAATAGGCTGTTCTTAAGTAGGATTTTGGAATAACGTCAACTAGTCTGTTAAGGAGATAAATGACTCGTGAGAGTTTCTTTTTTAGGTGATCAATATGTGAATACCATGTTAAATTTGGATCAATGTGAATACCTAGAAACTTAACTGGATCCACCATCAGTTCGGGCGGTATTTGAGAATTATATCTGGTATTGAAATTTATAACTTTAGTTTTACTTGTGATGAGCAGGAAGCCATTACAATTAAACCATTTTGTTGCCTGGGTTAATGTTTCACTAGCCAATAGCTCAAGATTATTAACATCATTGCTAACATTGAAGAAGGTTGTGTCATCTGCATAAAGGATAGTTTTTGAAAGAATCGAAAATGGCAGGTCATTAATGTATATAAGAAAAAGCAGAGGGCCCAAAACCGAGCCTTGTGGAACTCCCCACTCCACTCGAACTTCATTGGACAATTGGCCACCAACTTCAACTATTTGCCTTCGGTTACTTAGGTAAGATTCAAAAAAATTTAAAGCAGATTTACAGAAGCCATAATATTTCAATTTTGAAATGAGAATTTTACTATCCACACAATCAAAAGCTTTATTTATATCACAAGGGGTGGCTTGGGCAAAAGTCTTCTCCTCAAAAGTTGAATGAACATGTCTAATTAAATCATCAAGAGCATTTAAAGTTGATTTGCCTCTTCTAAAACCAAATTGAGAAGAACTTAAAAGATTATTAATTTCTAAAAATGTAGAGACCTGGTTATGGACTAGAATTTCAATCAATTTACCTATTACTGGGATAACCGATATTGGACGATAACTTTGTGGCTGGTCCTTGGGACCTTTTTTGTAAATTGGACAAACGCGAGATATTTTAAATGGTCTGGAAAAACTCCATCAATCAGAAGGCGATTTATGCACTCAGTCAAAGGCTCAGCAAAACTAATTATGATTTTTTTTAAAAGATTGTTTGACATACTGTAGTAATCACAACTATCAGAACTACTCATTCCCCTGGCAGCACTCAGTATGTCATTCTGAGTTACTGTAGACCACTTAAAAATAATCATGCTGTTATTAGACCTATTTTCCATGAATTCTTTGTAAGAGGTATTTGATCTTGAGTTATTAGCTTTCATTTTTACTTCTTCAACTGATTTAATAAAGTAATTGTTAAATGTATTGGGTTCAATCTGACAAATTTCGTGTTTTTTACTTTGTGAGTTCACTCTTATAACATCCCAAGCTGCTTTGCACTTATTCCGACTATTATTAATATATTCAACATTTTTGGCAAGCTTTGCCTCGTTAACAGCAATTCTGTACTGGCGTTTTAAAACATTGTATTTTGGCTTGAGATTAACTTTATTGACGTCAGTTGTGTGATGAAGCAAAAAGTTGAAATACAGTAATTTTTCTTTCATAGCAGCTAGTTCATCTGTATACCATTTTTTATTATGTTTATTTTTTGGTGCAAAACCCTTTTCCTTCAACTTAACAATAATTTTATAGTCATTTACAAAATTTAAAATTACATTAAACACATCCGAAAAATTTATTTTATATTATAGCTACACATGAATTTAGAAAAACAATTTGTGAAAAAATTGATATATTTCGGGCTTCCTTCTGAGCCCATTCCTCAGTCTAACCTAATTTACAAAATAAAAATATAAACAATTATTCTTTTCATATGTAGCAAGAAAATACAGATAGTATTAAGTAAAAAGTTTTACAAAAATAATACGAATTAATTTGGTGTTATGTATGGAACTATATAAAAATATCGTTATAATATAAAAAATAAAAATAAAATAAGAACAATCGCACGTAGCTAAAACAGTGGTTAATTTGTCTAAACACATTTTAGCTGATGAAGAATTAAGTCTTTTAGGAAAAGGTTTAAACTTTAACTTAACACCTCATTATAACTCAAACCTAGATATAATAGCATCCATTGAAATGAATGTAGGGCTCCTCCCGCAGGATCAACAAGACTTTTACCGATGTAATATTGTAAACGTATTACAAAAGAATCGTAAAGTTAAGAAAAACCTTAGTAATTCTGAAATTTCAGCCCTAAAGTCACTGCGAAACGATGAATCAATAGTAATTCTACCCGCTGATAAAGGAAAGGCCACAGTTCTATTAGACAAACTAGATTATGATAAAAAAATGAAAGATTTATTGGAAGGAGGTCATTATAAACAGATAGTAAAAGATCCCACGAACAATATTATGACGAAGGTGAAATCGGTTTTAAAAAATCAAGCAAAAGTCTTATCAAAAGAGGTAATCAGAAGGTTGTCACCACAATTTTCAAAACCACCGCATATATATGGTGTTCCAAAACTACATAAGGAAGACATACCATTAAGACCTATAGTAAGTTCTATTAATTCGCCCAGCTATGAATTATCAAAATATCTCTTACCAATACTGAAACCATTATTTGGATTTGAGAAATCATTTATTAACAACTCTTTGGACTTTGTTCAAAAACTAAAGGAGGTATCAATTGAAAAAGATGACATATTATGTAGTTATGATGTAACAAGCTTATT
Organism: Neoaliturus tenellus; assembly: GCA_030545055.2. Taxonomy (NCBI): domain Eukaryota; kingdom Metazoa; phylum Arthropoda; class Insecta; order Hemiptera; family Cicadellidae; genus Neoaliturus; species Neoaliturus tenellus. The sequence continues at coordinate 149,544,086 of CM061534.1, read as the reverse complement.
TACAAATATACCAGTAAATGAAATGTTAACAATTGTAAAATCCAAACTAGAACAAGACATAAACCTCAAAGATAGGTCTGCATTGACTATACCGTCATTGATGGAGCTCCTAGAAGTCTGTGTAAACAATAGTTACTTTCAGTACAACTCTAATTTTTTCCTGCAAAACTCAGGTTTACCAATGGGGGGAGTTCTAAGCCCTATCCTAAGCAATATATACATGGATTTCTTTGAGAAACTAGCTTTGACGTCTTGGCCAGCAAAACCTAAGACTTGGTTAAGATATCTAGATGACATTTTCTGTGTTTGGAAACAAAATGAGATAAAAGGAAACGAGTTTTTAAATCATCTAAACACTTTAAGACCATCTATAAGATTTACCGTGGAATATGAACAAGATAACAAACTGCCATTTCTAGATGTCATGATACAAAAAACTGAGAATAGAAACATCTGTTTACAGAAAGAAAACAAATACAGGTCAGTATTTACATTATTCATCTCACAGTCCGAACCATGTGATGATAGGAATTGCCCAAGGATTATTTTATAGAGCATATAAAATTTCATCTAATGAAGAACTGAAGAAGAATGAAGTATCAAATATAATCAAAGAGCTCAAAAATAATGGGTATCCTCTCAAAGTTATAAATAAAGCCCATATGAAGACCAGGAAAAACCTATCAAACAGAAAAAATGTGATGAACAATGAAGACCAAAGACCAAATTTCACGGTGATAATCCCTTACGAAAGAGGAAAATCTGAAAGAATAAGAAGAGTAAACCACAAATTTGGAATAAGAACATCATTTTCCACTAACTCCACATTACGAAGTCAACTAACAAAAGTTAAACCGAAATCGTGGAACAAGAAACTAAAGATGTGGTTTATAAAATACCGTGCGAATGTGGGAAGAGCTACTTTGGACAAACATCCAGGCCTCTTGGAATAAGAATAAAAGAACATAAAAGTAGCATAAATAAAAAACAAGAAAATTATTCTAAACTTAGTGAACATGCATTTGCAGAAGAGCATAAGATAAACTTTTCAGAAACAAGTATAGTTTTTAAAGAACCTAAGTGGAAATTTAGAAATATTAAAGAGGCTGCATGCATGTTAATTCAAAGAGATGCTATATCCCAACCAAGCGCTACTGTTTGTCCAATGTATATCCCAATTATAGAAGAAGAAGTAAAAAAGAAAATAAATAGCTCAAAATTCCTGAATTCTTAAGCACGAAAAATCCCTACTTATACACTTATTTTTATATATTTTATTTTTATTTTTTATATTATAACGATATTTTTATATAGTTCCATACATAACACCAAATTAATTCGTATTATTTTTGTAAAACTTTTTACTTAATACTATCTGTCATATGTTTTCTTGCTACATATGAAAAGAATAATTGTTTATATTTTTATTTTGTAAATTAGGTTAGACTGAGGATGGGCTCAGAAGGAAGCCCGAAATATATCAATTTTTTCACAAATTGTTTTCTAAATTCATGTGTAGCTATAATATAAAAATAAATATTAATTTACCATTAAGACAAATACATACCGTAAGGAATTACATCCGAAAAAAGTGTTACAGAGTCTGTATTAATATTATTACGGAATAAAGCAGTCCAATCGTATGAAGCTAATGTTAAGGTTAAAGGTACAATATTTTTTTGTGGAAACATCAATTTGTTTTTGGTATATAATCTACTAGTTGTAGATAGCTCGTTTCTTAAAAGAAGAGGTGGTTTTACGAATTCAGTGCAAACTAATATTCCTTTGTGATCTGAAAAAGGAAAAGTAAATGTAGTCACATTATAAATACTTAAATTATGGTTACGAATAAAAACATTATCTAGACAGTTTTTTTTCTCTAGTAGGAGCATTAATCCAATGGTAAAAATTGTGCTGTCTGAACAAATTAAGTAACTCTTTAACAGTTTTACTATTTTTTGTCACATCAAAATGAATATTGAAATCCCCTCCAATTACTATATTATAATGTTTCCATTTAGTTATAAATATAAAAAATTTTCCAGAGTTGATAAAAATTCCCATGGGTTTCCATCAGTGGAATGGTAAACTGAAACGATAATTATTTTTTGACAGTCAAAAAAAGTGGTTGCAGCCTCAAAATGAAATTAACTACAGAATTTAGTAACATCACACTCTCTGGAACTTATTGCATTATCAATGAAGATATTGGCCCCCCCTCTTATATGATTAGTCCTAGAATAATCAGCAGCACAGTAAAAACCATTTGGATAAGCTAAATTAATTTCATCTTTTAACATCCAATGCTCAGAGAGACAAATAGCTGATACTTTGGAACCAATCAAAAAACTTTCCAAAACAGAAACTTTATTTTTTAACCCTTGAATATTTAAAAATATCATATTAAATGTGGAATTTTTATTTTTATTTTCACCCAAAAATTGCTGGTATGATAATGTGTTTACAGGGTTGTTATTAAAATTAAACTTCATGTGTTTGCTTGGGACTGAATTTCTAGGAAGTTTTTTGATTGGGTTTCCAAAACATTTACATCTTTTAATAACGTGTTGTTACACTTTTGTACTAAAAAGGTTTTTCAATAAATAATATTTTTATAACTATCACAGATTCTTCTTTCTATTTTTATTAGTTATTGAAACCGTTGAAACTATTCTTATGTAAAATATTGTATGAATACAAACCTAACAAAGTCATAGGGGTGTGAATCAGAAAAGTTAGAGAACAGAAATACACCATTTTTCAATATGTTTCATTCGGCAGTTTTAATAAAGATATCAATCTCATCTTTGTGCTTCCAAACAGCTATAAAATTTATTACCGTACCTTAAATACTCAAATCCATAAGTATTCATGTGTTGTTGGCCGTGAAAGCTTTGGCTTATCTTTCCTTCTGAGGCAAACTCGCAGTCATGAGTTTCAAATTGTGTAAGATGTAAACTTGCATTGCCTAATTTCATTTATCAATGATGCCATCAAACTAAGTAAGTTAATGGTTGACTTTTGATAGTAACAAAACAAGTGCAGTTTAAATAGTCTTATCCGAAGGAAAGACAACTCGAACAAGGTTTTTCAAATCAAAATAAGTATAATAGACAAACCTATTGCTTCATAGTCAAGCAGCTATTACTGTGACCTTATTTAATTCTAAGGCTCCTCTTTTTAAAATTACATGTAAAATAACTTAGATATTACGTGGCAGCTATTTGATTGAGTTTAGCAAACCATTAACAGACCATTGTGTAAAACGTTTTTCAGATTACCAAAGTTATTTTACTATCAAAATCAGTCATAAGAGTTATGTTCATTATTTTATAAAATTTCGAAACAAGCCTATAAGCATTGACTATATAACTAACGTGAATAGACTTTACAATCAATGCTTTTTGTTTGATACCAAAATTTTGATAATTCATTTTGGTAATTTTGTCTTGCCGTGCCAGAGTCGCGGCAAGTGATGTTATTATTATTCAGCGGGATTTACAGTGCTATTAAAAACATTTTACCACTATACAAACATAAACTGCAGGTATAAATGTTTCATCCTTGGTTAAGAAAAGTGGTAATAGGCTATGTACTGATTTACCTATCATGTCACTTGTACTTCACAAACTTGACTCAAAGTCTCATCTGGCAAAAAAAGGCAGATGCATCTTTAGGCTTCCGCCCTCGCACTTCTTGTCGTGAGTATTCAAAAGCCCTGGGTGTTCTGACAGTGCCCAGTTTGTATATTTTAATTGACTAAACAATAAAGTAGCCAATAGGTTTTGGATTCTTAAGTTATAAGACTAATTTAAATACCTTAAAAACAAACAATTTCGTTTTTAAAATCATATTTTCAGCTAACTCAACAGAGTCTAGTTATAAACCGGTGCTTGGAAGCATTAAAATACAATTTAGAGAACTTTTTACTTAAACTTAAAGCTAACTTATAAATTAAATTTAGACCTACATGGTAACGCTGTATTTCCAAAACTTATTAAGTAATCCAGTGCCAAAGTACTTCTTAGCCTTTTCGTAGCCTACATTTTAAGTTAACTAATCAACATTAACCATGGGTTGATAATAAAACAGAATCATAGCCCATTTAGGCCTACATAGGCTAGGCTACTGTAAGTTAATTTAATTTTTGTAATAAACAGATAACATACATATATGGCTATTTGGGAGCAATTAAAAAATGATATATTTTAAAATTCAAACTGTTAGAGTATGTATAATTTTTCTAGACTTTACTAATAATTGCGGTAAAGTTAATTGTACAAAACAAAACCCAAGGCATCAAACCTAAATACTCCCATCAATGGTATGCCTATGTTTAATTGATGAATAAGTTATCGTGGGTAATTTATTCAATCTATTACAATATTGAATTCTTTTGGAAATTACTTTTAGACCTTCATAGGATATTAAGGATTTCACACCTAGGTTTTGTCAAAAAATTGCATACTCAGTTCTCAGGACTATACTTGCCAATTAAGTTACTACTAAGTTAACTGGAAGTGTACTTTGGGTCTAAGATACAAGTTAAACGAGATGGCTTAGGGCCTACTGTAAGTAAAACACTAGAGCCCGTGACAATACTAAAACAAAAAGCGTTAACTTATGAGAGAAATTAATTAAACTTAAGTACCCTACCCAATTTGGAAGTAAAAACTTAGATAACAAATAATACATTCAAATAATTTTGGCTCTGGTTTAACTTGTCATCTAAAATTTGTATTTATCACAAGTAAATTTATTCAACCCAAAAGGAAAAAGTTTTTCGAAGTACTATTTATGTGTGATAAGAGATGTCATGTCGTTTAGTTTGCAGTTTGCATCCCGAAATGGATTGTCGTCGTCTGCAATACTGCAATAGTCGATGTCGAATTGTTTGAAAGCACAGTCCAATATTTAGGTTAACCTATATATTGGACCGTGCTTGACAGCTAGACGGTGGAATGAGAGAAATGAGCCAGTTATGACGTCATGGAATCTCATCCCTGGTTCCTGTCACGAACCCGACCCCTACAGTACAGTTCCGATTCCGCTGTTCCAACGATCCTATGTTTAAATGAGTGAAGAGGAGAAACCGCAATGATTTGAAGAAAGTCAATGGTAGTATTCCGGGCGCCTCACCGGTAACACCAAAACGGTAGCTTCGTCTGCTAACAAGGCATTTGCATTGTTTAGCAGACGACAAATTAGTTACCGGTAAACCCGGTGAGGCGCCCGGAATACACTGAATGATTGAGCCGCCTATCAATTCTAATATTATATAAAAATCTGGTGTGTTATAGTATGTGTGTGTGTGTGTGTGTGTGTGTGTGTGTGTGTGTGTGTGTGTGTGTGTGTGTGTGTGTGTGTGTGTGTGTGTGTTACCATAGAATAAGCATACCCCCAAGGGATATGCTACATCTATGGTGTTAACCATAGATAATCTTTATTGTTATTAACTACCCACTTGTTATTAACTAGTTTTTAATGGACCGAAGTAAGTAATTTACATTTTAGAATGAATGATATCGGCAGGGATGAAACTATCTACTAGATAAGAATAAACGATGGAACGTGGAATCGGAACAGCTTACAACAATTCCGACTTTTTTCTCAGAGGAAAACCACCTTACCTTAGATTCTGACATTAATCGCAGAATAATTCTGACTTTTTTCACAGAGGGGAAAAGATTCCGACTTTAAACTCAGAATTCTGACTTTTTCACAGAGGGTAAAATATTCTGACTTTAAACTCAGAATTCTTACTTTTTTCTCAGAGGGGAAAAGATTCCGACATTAATCTCAGAATTCTGACTTTTTTTTCTCAGAGGGGAAGAAGAAAATTTTTTACTTAGATAATGGCCCTTCAGATAATGGGGTTGGGTTCGTGACAGGAACCAGGGATGAGATTCCATGACGTCATAACTGGCTCATTTCTCCCATTCCACCATCTAGCTTTCAAGCACAGTCCAATATATAGCTGGAGAGCACTTTTTCACATCCCTGGGAGTCTGATGATGACGTAATCGGTATATACTTCATCTCTCCAAAATCGAATGTTTTTCCATCGAAACCGTATCGCATCGAACCGAAACTACAACTACAACTACACTCGAGAGAGAAAAGACAAACAAAGTGGACCACAGACTGTACGTTCACTCAGTCAAAATCATTCATAATTTTAACCAAAAATGCTCGAGAAATTTAGATACAGCCCTGTTATAGGGATATCATGCTTAACATAAAATTTGTAACTAAAAGCTGCTGTTCTTGAAACACGCAATACCATGATGGGCCTACTAGGCCTATGGAACACGAATAATTGAAAGTTTTGGCGTGTATTGCATGTGAACATAAGTTAAGCCTAGGCTAGGCCTATCTTAAGGAAAACTTTGTAAGTTAGTAGGCTGAACCTAGTTGGTTCTACTAAACATTGGCAAAAGCTCATTCCATAGCCGTGCTAGGCCTAATGGTACACTTGATAACTTGAGTTGTCTATTGGCTTGTAAGTATTAATGCCGAGCCTAGGTTTATAAATTATACAAAACAAAGACTTTATTTTCGTTCAATCGATTTAGAAATGTGAGCCTTTCATGCTCACGTAAAAGGATTGTACTAAGCTATAACTTAAATTTCTAAGGACTTGGTAAGTTACACCCATTCGTAGACCTATTCGGTTCAGGGCTAATAAGTCATTCCTACACAAGTTAAAACTTATTAGGTTAGCGCTAGATCAGTTGAAATGAAATTTTGAATAAATTATTTGAGTATAAGTTAGTTAGTAGGTGATTTAAAAGTTAATTATAAAAGTTATTTAGGCCAAAATTCAGATTTTTGTTTTATGACTTATCTATTACGTAGGCATGCCAATAAATAACATTGTGTAGTTTTTTATAAGTTACGGTAAGTCAGCTATTTTCCGAAAACATAATATGGCACAGGTTTAAGTAATGATTCACTAGGACTTAAAGTCGGTCATTCTACTTTGGCCGAAGACGCGACTGCAGGAGAGGAATCAAAGTCAAGCGAAGTGAAATTATGAATGGGCCGGGAATAAGCGTAATGGGAATCGTTAACGTTTGTAAAACTTTCATTATTATTGCTGAACTGTTGTTTAGTTATCGAATCGATCGAGTCTGCAGGCGACCCGATTGTTTTTATACGTTCGACACGAAACAATCGATAGTTTCGTGACGTCATAATCGGATTCCCGGGATGTGAAAAAGTGCTCTCCTATATAGCTAGTTTAACCTAAATTGGACTGTGCTTTCAAACATTTCGACATAGACTATTGCAGACGACAATCCATTTCGGGATTAAGATTAAGTTAGTCATAAGTTGTGACGATGCCAATTTAATTGCATGTACAGTGTTGGAAATGCCTAAAGGAAAATAAAGATTTTGATTTTGATAAAGATTTTGATTTGGTTTTGGGATGCAAACTGCAAACTAAACGACATCTCTTTTCACACATAAATAGTACTTCGAAAAACTTTTTCCTTTTGGGTTGAATAAATCTACCTAAGTTATGATGAATACAAATTTTATATGGCAAGTTAAACCAGAGCCAAAATTATTTGAATGTATTTGTTATCTAAGTTTTTACTTCCAAATAGGGTAGGGTACATAAGTTTAATTAATTTTTCTCATAAGTTAAGGCATTTTGTTTTAGTATTATCACGGGCTCTATAGTGTTTTACTTACTGTAGGCCCTAGGCCATCTCTTCTCGTTCTTGTAAACTTATCTTAGACCCAAAGTACTTCCAGTTAACTGAGTAGTAACTTAATTGGCAAGTATAGTCCTAAGTGGTAGTATGCAATTTTTTGACAAAACCTAGGTGTGAAATCCTCAATTGTGAAGGCCTAAAAAAATAATTTCCAAAAGAATTCAATATTGCAATAAATTGAATAAATTACCTACGATATTCATCAATTAAACATAGGCATACCATAGATGGGAGGATTTAGGTTTGATGCCTCGGGTTTGTGTTGTACAATAATTAACTTACCGCAATTATTAGTAAAAGTCTAGAAAAATTATACATACTCTAACAATTTGAATTTAAAAATATATCATTTTTTAATTGCTCCCAAATTGCCATATATGTATGTTATCTCCTTATTACAAAAATTAAATTAACTTACAGTAAAGTAGCCTATAGTAGACCTAAATAGGCTATGATTCTGTTTTATTATCAACCCATGGTTAATGTTGATTAGTTAACTTAAAATATAGGCTACAAAAAGGCTAAGAAAGTACTTTTGAACTGGATTAAGTTAATAAGTTATGGAAATAAAGCGTTATCATGTAGGTCTAAATTTAATTTATAAGTTAAAATGCTTACCATTTAAGTTTAAGTAAAAAGTTCTTTCAATTGTATTTTAATGCTTCCAAGCACCGGTTTTATAACTAGACTCTGTTGAGTTAGCTGAAAATATGATTTTAAAAACGAAATTGTTTGTTTTTAAGGTATTTAAATTAGTCTTATAACTTAAGAATCCAAAACCCATAGGCTACTTTATTGTTTAGTCAATTAAATATACAAACTGGGCACTGTCAGAACACCCAGGGTTTTTAAATACTCCCGACAAGAAGTGCAAGGGCGGAAGCCTAAAGATGCATCTGCCTTTTTTTGCCAGATGAGAATTTGAGTCAAGTTTGTGAAGTACAAGTGACATGATAGGTAAATCAGTACATAGCCTATTACCACTTTTCTTAACCAAGGATGAAACATTTATACCTGCAGTTTATGTTTATGTAGTGGTAAAATGTTTTTAATAGCACTGTAAATCCAGCTGAATAATAACATCAATTGCCACGACTCTCTGGCACAGCAAGACAAAATTACCAAAATGAATTATCAAAATGTTGGTATCAAACAAAAAGCATTGATTGTGAAGTCTAATCACGTTAGTTATATAGTCAATGCTTTTATAGGCTTGTTTTGAAATTTTAGAAAATAATGAACATAACTCTTATGACTGATTTTGATAGTAAAATAACTTTGGTAATCTGAAAAACGCTTTACACAATGGTCTGTTCAATGGTTTGCTAAACTCAATCAAATAGCTGCCACGTAACATCTAAATTATTTACATGTAATTTAAAGAAGCCCGGGCCTTAGATTTAAATAATATCACAGTAGTAGCTGCTTGACTATGAAGCAATAGGTTTCATGTTGTCTATTATACTTATTTTGATTTGAAAAACCTTGTTCGAGTTGTCTTTCCTGCGGATAAGATTTAAACTGCGGATAGTAATTAAACTGGACTTGCTTTATTACTATCAAAAGTCAACCATTAGTTTGATGGCATCATTAATAAATGAAATTAGGCAATGTAAGTTTAAAAACGAACTGTACCGTTTCAAACTTTATGAGAATACATCTTACACAATTTTTAAACTCATGACTGCGAGTGTGCCTCAGAAGGAAAGATAAACCAATGAAGCATTCACGGCCAACAACACATGAATACTTTTGTATTTCTCCACATTTGTACTTCATGAGGAACCCTATTGAATATAGAAGTATCCACAGGTCCGTACAATATATAGGCGCGTCCGGTTGTTTTTCCAAAGTGTCTTCCAGTTAAGTATTTAAGATAATAAATTTTATAGCTGAGTTTGGAACCACAAAGATGAGATTGATATCTTTATAAAAATTCTGAATAAAACATAGTTGAAAAATGGTGTATATCTGTTCTCTAACTTGCCTGATTCATAACTCTATGAATTTTTTTGGGTTGTATTCATACAATATTCTGCATGAGGATAGTTTCAACGGTTTCAATAACTAATAAAAATTAAAAGAAAAATCTGTGATAAGTTGTAAAAATATTATTTATTGTAAAACCTTTTTAATACGGTCGGTACATAAAATAATTGGTTATGCTTCCAATATCTTTCATTCTTAATTGAGCTCCTTGGACGTATGTAATTATTCTGAAACTGATAAACATTTTGTTAGTAAATGTTTAGAATATGTCCATTTTGTTGTATAGACACAGAATTCATATATTTATTTATTTATTTGTTCCCAACGGCTTGTTGCCAGTTTACAATAAAACACAATCAGAGAAAATACAACAAATCATACAATTAACATGCAATATGCAAATAATAATGGTGTGCAATGAGTTGCAATTACACTGTGCAGTACTACATGCAGTAATTCTAGAAAAACCACAAAGGACAGTAACATTCAATCACTTAGAAACAAGCAAATTATAAATATACTTGTCAAAACTAACTGATACATGCATGTACAATAAGAAAGTTAGTGAGTAGTATTTGACTGATCAGTAATGCATCTAATATTCTCAAGCACAAAAGACAAGTACCATAGCATTCAATAAATACAATGCAATAATATGAATTTATACAAACTATTGATGCATGCAAATATAAATTGATGTGGAATGCAACTAAACGTAACAATACAACGTTACATCAATTGAATTCTAGACTACTTCTGAACAAACATGCTACAAGATGCAATTAATTTAGTTCGTCCAGGCATTTGTTGACGATTTGAACATCAGGGAAATTGGAGCTCGCCAGCCGAGCCCAATGAAGTGAGGACCCTCTTGGTTCGTGGAAGGCTGTCATTGAAGAAGTCGACAGCTTCAGACACCAGGTTGCCAAATCTTTGAGTGCGAACCATTGTTCGGTTGTAGCTGTAGCTCCGTGCATGTGGATCTCTAGCAAACAATTCTTGAGACCTGGTGCCAGTGGGTACTCGTAAACGCACAGTTTCCAGCAGGTCTGGACAGTCAATGTATCCCCGCAGCAACTTAAACAGGAACATGCCATCTTGTATGCACCTCCTGGCTTGAAGAGAAAGCATGCCCAATTCGTCCGCAACCGTTTCTACCGGGACCTCACGATAGGGTATTCCCTGGCGAACCCCAACCACTCTGAGGAATCTGTCCTGAATATTCTGCATTGCCATTATATGCCCCCGCTGATAAGGAGACCAAGCCACAACAGAGAACTCCAGAAGCTGCCTCACTAGCGCACGATAAACTGTCCTCAAAGCACGAGGATCATTAATCCCCCTTGTAAACCTTATCACAAAACCCAGCATGCGAGAGGCTCTGGAGCACACTTCCGTGATCTGTGGTCCCAAAGAAAGATCTGTAGTCATCATGACGCCAAGGTCCTTAACCACTGTAGAACGCTGAACAGGGGATGCGCATAGATGATACTCAAAGTTTATCCAGTTGACCTTCCTCCTAAAAGACATTACGATGGACTTTTTGGTGTTGATCAGCATCGAATTTACCTCACACCAGGATTCCACAGCTGACAAGTCCTGTTGGAGGAAGCCACAATCTTCCACACTTCGAATCTCTCTGAAGACTTTAAGATCGTCAGCAAACTGGAGACAGTCACTTTTGATGACACTAACGAGATCGGCAATAAATATGTTGCCTGATCTCAAGAGGTAAGGGCCAATGTGCGAGCCTTGTGGGACCCCAGACAAAGACCTGAATTCCTGCGATGAGGCAGACTCGTACCTGACTATCAAAGTCCTGTTGGTCAAGTAAGACGAGAACCAGTCCAGGAGAGCTCCAACCACTCCATACCCACTGAGCTTTGTAATCAGAAGTCCGTGGTCGAGCCTGTCAAAGGCCTTGGATAGATCGATGTAAATACAGTCCATTTAGCGAGATTTGATAAATGTAGAATGAATCTTTTCTTAAAAAGGATGAGATTAGTTGATACCGATCTACCAGGCATGAATCCGTGTTGACAGGTCGGTATTATGGATCTGAAGAAAGTAGACATTAGGTCGAGGACAATCTTTTCAAAAATCTTCGCCACTGTTGATAATATAGTCACAGGTCGATAGTTCCTCACGTCACCTCTATCTCCAGACTTGAAAATTGGCACTACAAAACCCCGTTTTAAAATTTCAGGAAATATGCCTTTCCTTAATGAGAGATTGAAGAGGATTGATAAAGGGAGAGCCAATAATTCGCTGGAGAATCTAAGAACTGAAGCTGGAATTCCGTCGGGCCCACAACCTTTGGAAACGTCGAGGAGGTTGAGCTTCTTTTCAACATCGCCCACTGTGACTATGACGGACTGCCATGGGTGAAAGATCGCTGGGTCGAACTGCCAACTAACGTTTGAGGGCGGACAGTAAACTGACGAAAACATCTCGGCAAATAAATTGCACTTTGCCTCCGGCGTATGAGCACTATCGGAATTCAAGTGGAGGACGTCCGTATGCTGATTATGAGAACGGGAACCTTTGACAAACCCCCAAAAAAATTTCATGTTATTGGGTATAGACTGTTCAACATTCCTTAAGTAGGTAGCGTGACATTCCCTGGTGACTCGCTTGCAAATCCTCTCGGAGAAGCGATAGTAATCTGCTTGATTTAGGGTAGTTTTGTAAATTCTATGGAGTGTTTTCTTCTGGATTACCAATACTTATAATGGAAATGACGTCATATCAAAGCCGACGACCCCCCCCCCCTTGCACATCACCTTACCGTGATTTTCAATCTGGACCCTCCCCCCCTATTTTCAGATGTCGTAATTTATGGACGACCCCCAACCTAAGTTAAGTTAGTTTTAAGGCTAAATTAATTTAGGCCTACATCTTACATCCGGTGTCTTAGTCACAATCGGTTTCAGATGGGGGAGTCGTCATTCTTCTTCCGGTCAATCCGGGTCTTCGCGAAGTGAGTGAAGACCTAATCATTTCTGTAACAGATACAGTACTCAATTAGAAAATAACCTAGGACCTGTTTTAAATTTAAGACCATCAAGTTTAAATGAGTGGGACCTAGTCAACTCTCACTAACTTGAAAACTCAAAATCTTGAGTCGAATTAGCCCAATAAAAAAACTTTTCAGAATAGCATGAAATTCCCGTCATTAAAGAAATAAATTCCAATATCCGATAATTGTAGCTAAACTCAAGAACTAACTTGCCAAACTAACTTAAATAATTACCAAACTAAGTTATACCAAATGTACCTCCGTAACCCCAACTACGTTTATTCCTAAGGCAAACCATAACTTACACCTACCTTAATCAAACTGTATGGTAACTAAATGAAAAACTAATTGTATCCCCGTAATTTTTGAGTTAGCAATATGATTACATGCAATTGACGAATTGTAACTTAAGTTACATCTTACCCTTTAAGATGCAATTCTTTATATTTTAAACCATAATAACCTGTCACAAATATGCTAAGTATATTTAAGTAATATGCGTAAACCTTGTGAAATTGGTATAAAAAAGCATTAACTTACCGTAAATCGAGACTTTAACCAATTGGTAGCTCAAGGAGACTGTAGGCCAGGGCCAGGAGAGCCGCATCCCATAAGAGCAATGGTGTCACTTTCTGCGACATCCATGGATGTCGCCTACCGGCAAGTGTTGCCCAACAAAACAGCAAACAACAATCGTTCTCGTTTGCGTTGGGAATTTTTTGTCTCAACAATTACTAAAATAAGGAATTTAAAAGCAAAGTAGGGTAGAATTTATGATTTTAGATTTACCTTGATTGATAATTTATAATTTGGTCATTACCTAATGGTTTGTTATTAACTAATAATCGAAATTTAAAATAGAGTAATATGGTGTCGTTTAGATAAATATCGTACCCATGGCAAGACTGCTTCATTCTCTCTTTCAATCAGCTGTGTAATGGTAAATATTATAACGTAACTTGACTTCCGTTTTAGTTTAGACGCATCATATCCGGAACACAAAAAAAAGCTATACGGCTGACCTGGGAAGAAGTTATGCTTCTTCCTTTACAGACCTTGTTGGTAGCTAACAATAATAACAGTCTGCAGAAGAATTGAATAAACACTCCAAACGTCAAAACACACTATTTGACATTTGAACGAAGCGAAACGCTGGACATAAAACGCCGGTAAAGGAAAAATTGACTCTAGGAACGGAAACGTGGCAAGTGACGTCATGAAATCTCATCCCTGGTTCCTGTCACGAACTCGACCAACACCACCTAGAACACACTGTCTTAAGCCGCGGTCCGACTAGGCTGGTTACCAGCCGCTAATTACTAGCCGCTAGTAAATATCGCCTTCAGCCAGCGGATCTGAAGGGTTCACATTTAAAGTAAACCAGCCGCCAGTACAGTTGCTGCTAGTACTATTGGATGAACGTTTTGACTTGAAAACATTGTGTGTCATCGGCTCCCGCGCCACTCTTCTTCGACTTTTTTACTTTGTAAACTTCAAGTCTGTATGTATCACGCAGACTTTTAATTTTTTCTTCAATGCGGGCAAACTTGCGCTTAATGCTTGTTCATCAAGCCGTTGAACTAACTCTTCATAAGCTGAGTCTTTGGCATTTTTGTTTATGTAGTCTGCATTCGAAACATCCCACAAGCAAGGATAATTTTGGAAAATGCCTGAAAATGTTATAACGTCTTTACCCGACCACTTGATGCTGTCCACCATATTCACCGTCAATTGCAAAAAAGTACAAAATAAAACACTGCAAACACTGACACAGCGCACAAAACTAGACAGGTTAATTCGCCAGCCGCTTGTGAGCTACTAGCCACTAGCCTAGGGGTTCACATTGGCTGGTTGGCGCCAGCGAACTGATCACGTGACTGCCAGCGGATGGTACTAGCGCTAAAAAGTTAAACATGACCAGCTTACGATTTCGGCTAGTAAACACAAGCCCGCTGGCATTTACCAGCCGCTAGTTCTGGATCAGACTAGGCTGGTTGCTAGCAATATCACCAGCGGATATTTACTAGCGGCTAGTAACCAGCCTAGTCGGACCGCGGCTTTAGTAGCAGGTGTTGACTCGACCCGACCCGCGCCGTCGTACCGTACGGTGGAAACGTCGATTTCAATTCCCCCATTTTTCCCGTTCCTCCCGCAGCCAAGACTCCAACCATTGACTTTTGATACTGTACTACGATATCTAAAGACAATGATCCAACCAATCAGAGTCTCTGAGAATTACCACAGCTGTTTAATATCTCATGTTTATGCCAATGTTTTAATTTTTCATAAACAAAAAATTTTAATTTTGACATTTGATGTGTAACAAGAAGCGCTTTCAATGGCAAAAGTAGGGGAAGTTACAATGTCATCAGCGCTATTTTCCACTCTGAATTTTAAAGGCGAAATTAAAATAACATCTGATTGTGAAGAAAATTGGGGAATTTAGGAAGGTCCTTGTGGAATTTTCCTTGTGGTGGGAAATAAAAGTCTGTCTAGTCTTTCAACCGCACATTTATTTTGAACGGGGTATAACATCCCTCGGCGCTCATAGTAATCCACTTTTGTTACTGACAAATATATCAGCTGTTTCATTTGTTAGGATCATTAAGGAATGTCAACATTCGGATCTATAAACATTAATGTATCATTAATTTGTAATTTGGTAAGATTGTGAGAAATATCTCTCTATCTATCTAGGTTTTAAATATTATTTGCATGACAGTAAAAATAAAAATAACAATGAAAAAGTTAAACTAATATTAAAACTATTTTTACCAAAAAAAGACGTTTAAAATTATTGTGGTACTTAAAAAAGAAGATTTTTCGTGTTACCGTAACGATTTTGGAAATACCCTCCCTCTCGTAAAGCTGCGTCACGTTAAGCCGAACCTCTGGTCTGCACCCTTAAGCGTTACGTAATATGTGGACGGTATCCGGTTTCTTTGGTTAGGGTCGATGACTTTTTCTGCCCCTTATATAACGATACGTCTACCAATAAAACTTCTCTTTCAGTCTCTTTCGTGGAGTGAAAATTTTTAGATTATTGTGATTATTGTGGAATCAGCTGTTAACCCAAACAGATTTTAGAAGAATCTGTGAGTGGAGGTTGTCGCCGTCGCACTCGTCGCAGCCCGTCCCAGCCTGGCAAAATTGCAAATTGTTTGCCAAGTGAAGTGCCAAGTTATCTCAAAAGTCTCATTTAATTAACCCGGGGATTGATAGAGTAAAAAAAACCTTTAATATTAGCATTCGGCCCTTCAATCTTGTATGACAACGACAAGGAACAGGAACTTTTCCGTGTTTTTCAATTGATTGTTTTGGACAAAAAATTGACATTTCTTCTCAGAAAATCATGATTGGAAGAATAGTTGCAAGAGGATGTCATCAATTGGTAATTTTAAGTTTAAGATAGCTCGAAAATAAATTTATCTTTGTGAATCATTTTTGATGGGCAATCTAATAAGCAGTCTAAAATCAGTTCTGAATTCAGGGCAACAGGCCAGTTATTGTGAACCAGTGTAATCCTAGGACATTTTAACCTCTCATATTTTGTTAGTTGAATATAATGACTATGCTAAGACCAATTAAATTAGAAATAGCCTAAATTGACCCACTTGTGTGTTCTTCTAGGGCAAATAGCACCTAGTTCAGGGTCAGATTTTGGAAATAATTTTTCCTCTCATGTTTGTTTAAACACAACAATTATTTTATTTGTAGCACAGAGAGTTTAAGGAGATTTAGGTAAGGTTAGGTAGGCTATTGAGTTTGTTCTGTCGGAAATTCTTTGAGGTTGTAGAAACACATCAATGAGATATTTTTTCAATTCTATTAAATTAGAGTTTTAATGAAATAGTTTTGAAAAGTTACCAGTTGAAGTGATGTGAGGTGGGATTTTGTTGTAAAATTTAGGACCAGGAAAGCCAGGCTTAGCTTTAGTAAGTTAAATCTAAGGTTGTGGTCATCATACGATCTATTGTTTCTAAATCTAGTAGGCCTATCATAGATATGTAGATCAGAAAGGTTTTTAACTAAATAACTTATTGCTGATTGCAAAATTGACTATCTTATCGCAAATGAAAAGAGAAGGCATAGTTAGTACATATTTGATATTGAAATGCAGGTTTACAGTGGTCCTTATAAAAAAAGTCTAGGCCTACAGTGTATCTCAGGCCCGTGCTAGCCCAGTTCTTAGGTTGGTGAACGGCAATGGCCATAGGGCACCAGTGTAACCCCCAGTCTCCATCCCACTCCTCTCTCTTCGGTGACACAGAGAGGATTACCAAGGATCTAAGATTATAGAATGTGTAATGTAATGAATATAGTTTGAAATTTTAACCCCTAAAATTTAGCTACATCTTATATGATTTAATAGCTCCAAATCCACTTTATATCTAAACTTACATGTTTTTTAATCTTTTTAACACGTTGAGTGCGGCAAAGAGTATCAGAAATCCTTCCCGCGGGCCTGAAAATTTTATTTTTCATGAAATCTTACCTTTTGTCTCCAGAAGTCCAGACCGATGCGGCAAACTGGCGTTCTTGCATTATTTCACACAAAAAATGGTGTCCAAAAGTGCAGGTCTCCGGTGACTGAGCCGGCCCGCGCAACGACGCCCATAGACGTCACAACTACAATACATGGTTTTTCGTAACACAATAAACTTAACAAATTTTTACATCAAAAATGTTTAATAAAAAAATATACAGTAGAACCTCGATAGTTCGACTCTCGATAGTTCGACACTCCTTATAGTTCGACAGGGTCCATGACAACTTAACATGTCAGTAACAACCGATAGTGTCCATGTTGGAGACTGACAAATGTGAAAATGTAAACAAAGTGGTGAATAATGTAAATATTTGTCATGTTAAAGTTCTATTAAGTTATTGTTTCATTAAAATTTAGTATTTCCTTAATTAAAATCATGGTTTTTATACTCCTAGTGTTGAAATTTCCCATATACTCCCTATAGTTCGACATTTCAATAGTTCGACACCCTCTAAGTCCACAAAGTGTCGAACTATGGAGGTTCTACTGTAATTCACAAGCAAAAAAAAAAAAAAAAAATATATAAAAAACTTATGATATAATTGATAATTATGTTCAACAGAATTATAACTAATATTTACAACTATTTACAGCCCCTTCTAAACTTACCATCCCAACCATTGTTTTTTTTTTTTTTTTACTCAAACATATTCATGGTACTGGTCAAAGCACTTCTGGTATTGGGGACTCCATTTTAAATAAAAGATGATAAAACTAAAATAATAAACACTTCAAAAAGAGTTAAAAGTAATTAAAAAAGTTCAGGTCACAATAGATTGGAGCCGGCCCACGGGAAAGGCTGGCGACGCACAACCGAAAGAAGTCAGGTTGCCCTAGTAACGCACGTATAAACAACTCCGAACTACTCCGCAAGACAGCTCCACACTGACTGATTCATTTTGCCAAGTCACAGCCGGCGACACGTGACCGGGCAGGCCGGCGTGCGGGTCTATCGCTACCGGTCACCGGTGACTGAGCCGCACCCAAAGTGTTAAATTTCAATTTTATATTAGGCCTATATCCTTGCTATTGGCATTTTTTTAATGTTTTGATGGGGAACTGTCCAAACCCCGGTTTTGTTACTATTATCTTAAACTAGTTGTTAAAAAGCATCATTAATTAATAGCCCAATAGCAAATGGCAACTGGGTCTGGAATCGAACCTTTAAAAAGTTTTTTAACTTTTCTCAGGATCAAACTTATTACTTTATCACTTTTTAAGACACCAACGCTACCATGGCGTATTTTAAGGTGAATATAAAAGAAGGATGAGTGTAGAATAGGTGTGATACCTCGTGTTTGACAATCTGGTGAGTTGACAATCTGTGTTTTCGAATAGGCCAGGCTTGAGGAATTCGATTTTGTTTGCTTTGTGAACCTTAGGCGCTGATTTATTATTATTTCTTGAGTGTTAACAGTACGAATTATCTACCCCTTATTTAATTTTTTTATGCACTGTGCTGTATACACCAGCTGACTACAGATCAGCTTTTGGTGTAACAAAAAACTTCCATTTTATTATGGAAACTACCACGTTTTTGTGATTTTTCCTCATTAATATTTATGGAGGAAAAATCTACATTTTTCCGACGGGACGTGTTCGGATTAGGCAGATTTTCGGATTAGCCGGGTTTGGATTAGCGGGACTGCACTGTGTTACCATTGTCTATTAAAATAGGCCCTACTTTTTTCCTATGATAGCCTAATGTGTCGTATATTGTTGAAAGTGTTGTAGGCTCTGTATTGTACTGCGATTCTCACTATATAGTTAGAAAAAATTAACCTGCTTTGTTCATGCTAAGATAAAATTGTTTTTATCTTTTTGCCTCAGTGAAACTTCTACATCCTTTTAGTAAAAGATTCATTGTGATCATTTTAGAGACAGTCAAAGGATTAATATTCAAATGTATATCTCATAATGAGGCTGCAACAGAACAATATGACCAATACTCATTGAACAGTAGTGCCAAGCCACATTCTAGTCACGTCCGCCAGGGATAAGTAGGGCTCTACCCATGTCAGTTTTAAATATATGTTAAGATAGTTTATATAATACACAGTAGAACCTCGATAGTTCGACACTTAGTGGACTTAGAGAGTGTCGAAGTATTGAAATGTCGAATAAAAATGTCGAAGTATTGAAAAGTATCGAAGTGTATAGGGAGTATTTGAGAAATGTTAACATAGGGAGAATAAAAATCATGAGTTGAATTTAGGAAACAATAAATTTTATTGAAAGCATAACTTTATTGAACTTGAACATAACCAACATTCAAATCATTCGTCACTTTTGTTTACATTTTCACCTTTGTCACTCTCCAACATAAACACTATTGGTCATTACTGACATGTTAGGTTTTCACAAACTGTTGAACTATAAGGTGTGTCGAACTTTTGAGAGTCGAACTATTGAGGTTCTACTGTAGTATGTTTTAAATAAATTTACACAATCCATCCAACTTTTGTCAGTCAACGATTAAGTAAACAAGTATCAAGTAAGTAAGCGTCTAGTAAAGCCAAAAGTATTTCGGAGTGGGTGAGAAAGTACAATATGCCTGCATACATACACGTAATTTGCAACTGATGGTTAAATTTTGAATATTGCTTCAACCGAAGACACAACCAGGATGTGCTGTAAACACACACATCATCATCGGGAAGGCAGTCTAATACGATTGAATTGTGTAAGGTTATCAACAGCCTACTTTATAATCTTTTTTCTTAGTATCAGTCGTTAAGTTAGAAATAAGCTTTATAGAAAATTTTTTATACTTTTTCAGATTCGAAGCAACTTAAACATTTTTAATCTTGAAGCACCAAATGCTATCTGTGCAATAAAGAGACCAGTTATTCAAGCATCATTATCTTTAACAAATAGTTTTAGAGGTAAGTAAATTAAACTAAATTGAAATTAGAAGTTTTTTTTTTTTTTTTTTTTTAATATTAGAGGTTTAACACATTTGACATGCACCATGCATTACCAAACACTGGACAAAGTGTCTGTAAAGTAAAAGTTTCCAAGGCTTTTGTTTTGCAAATCCTTAATTCTTGACGTGAGGTACCAATGAAACTTAAAATCATCTTTTATGTAGCTCCAAAGATAAGTAAGGCACTGGTTATCGATTAAAATTCAGCAAATTCCAAAATATAATATTAGCAGATAAAACAATATCAAACAACCTTCTTTTCTGTATGGTATGGAAAATATAATTAAACTTGGTTTATTAATAGATTTAACTTAGGCCTAATATAAACTACATTGAATTCCGCTTGTTTATTTTATAGTGTAAGCTATTTATGATTCAATTATTATCATGTGATTCTAAAAGTACTTAGATACCGTATAAAAAATAATTTGACTTTTAGAAATGATTCCTATTTGTACTGGGTTTTTTTTTTCTTTTTTTTTATAAAAATAAATTTATTTGAACTATGTTTGAATATTGGGACTATTGTACAATGCTGCTGCTAAATTTGTTAACCTCCACATTATTATTATTTACTATTCTGCTCTTTCAAATGCACCAGTGAGTGGAAAAAGGAAATAACCTAATAAAATAATTTTCAGAAAACTTCAAACTTTATAGTTAATTTTGTGTCCTTGTTACAAAAACTTGGCACGTAAAAATGTTTATCTGAACATGAAAAATAATTATACACCTTTAAAAAGATTTCTTTTCTTTTTAGGGAAAAAGAATTTTTAAAAGTTAGGTACCCTTTTTCCACTCATCTAGTAAATATTTTGGATTTGTTGTTATATTACATATTTTAAATAAATTATTATTTTAAAATTTGAGCTTCATAAAAAAACAAAGTAATGATACATTACTAAATTTCACACAGCTTGACGACTGGCTACTAGTGCCGCGTTGTGTGGAAGAAGGGCACTCCTTAGATTTATTCCCTTCTTGCACTCATCGCAAGCCAAAAATAGGTAAAGAATGACTAAAATATTTTTCAATTCAATAGATTCAATAAAGTTATGCTTTATTTAATATGAAATTTGACTTACTTAGTTTGATTTTCAAACAAATTTGAAATATTCCCTTTTTACTCTCACTTGTTCAATTCTTGGTTTAACACGTTCAATGCGGGGCACTCACTGGTGAGTGGTTTAGTTCCTTTCCGCCATGCTCCACGCTCACCGGTGAGTGTCGTATATCGTCTTCTCCATTCCATTGCTGTGCGGCAGCACACCAGTGAGGTTAGGGGAGCTTTTGTCCGCGTTTTATGGACGACTCTAATTGTTATGGTTTTATTTTTATGGTTGTCTAATTGTACAATTCGTTCCCTGTACATCTCTATGCTAATTGCTGTTACATTTTACACAATTTTGTATTCATTTTACGTGTGTTTAGGGCTACATTATAATAATATGGGGTGTATATTTAGTAAAATGATGGATTTGACATCCCAAAATGGACAATGGGGCCAGAGATGATTCAGAAAATGATCATACGTTTCTAACTTGCAGTCGACAAACATATAATGCCACACACACACACACACACACACACACACACACACACACACACACACACACTTACTTACTTATTTATTAATTCTAACAGCTGTTGCCAGGTGAAGATGAACCAACTAATTTAATGGCGTCTTTGGATACATTAAAAACACTTGAATAAAATTAACAAAATTGAATTTATTTTAAAATTAAACAATATTTGGGATATAAAAGGGACTAACAATTGATATTACAAATGATAGAGATTTTATTTAATTGATTGTTATCTTTATAAATGTCTCTGTTTGATATAGGCTATTGCTTGAACATGGAACTTCTCTCAGGGTTGGGATGGTTGTGCAGGGTCGAATAACTTCTTGTTTAACTAATAGTATTAGGGCCTACATTGAAAAAATCACAAAACTTGAATTGAATCTAGAGATAACTTCTGGATGGACTTGGATAAATTCTCTATGACAATGAGTACTATTGAATCACAAATAGGTTTACTGCCTCAATCTAGGCCCAAAGTTTCTTTTTGAATTAATATACTTGTAAGATGTAAATAAATTCACATTTCTTCAAAAGTTAATTTATGTTGATTTCTTTAAGATTCAATTAATGTTAAGACTTTTCTTGACTGTGAAAACTGTTTAGTTCTTTGATTTGTATTTCAAGATGGTTCAATATGTGATGAACAAAATGGCTGGATATTACCAATTTTAATTTTCTTCACTACAAGTTTCAATATCTTCTTGGCCTTTAAAATGGGTGTCTATTACCTGTAGCTCTTCTTCTATATTACTTTTGGTGTCCAATAAATACTTTATGGAGATTATTTTACTAGATTGGGACGAGACCCTTAAAATACATCTAATTACTAGGCCATTCAAATTGAGAAGAGGTGGGTTGTTCGTTGTTGCTTGATTGTATAAAATATTATGGTAATGCACACTGTATCACTGTTAATCTTCACTATTAATAACTGTTAATCTGTTAAATTCACTGTTAATGTCACTTTACTGTTATACTGTATTAAATTATTGTCATAGAGATTAATTCAGAATTATTGAATAATTATAAATGTTATTAAATTTGTTATTAAATATGAAGGAATTTGATTACATTACGGAATGTATATTAATTATTCATTTAGGCTATGTTGATTTACTTAAAATTGAAATGGCATATATTAGGCCTGTTCATCTTATGATGTACGGTGAATATAAATTTTTTCCAAGGTCAGGCTATATCTTTGGCTAATTTATAATACTTATTTGAAAATTTTAATACATAAATAAATGAATTGTTGCAATAATGAGAACGCCAGGTGCTGAGCGCTCACCATTGAGTGCCATGACAGAGCTCTTTTTAAATAATTGTACATACCTTTTTAAAACTTTAAAAGTTTTTTTGGATTAGTGAAAATTTAATGACACAGGGGTGCTCACAAGGGGGGGGGGGTTACGACGCAGACTGCGTCGTTGAAATTTTTGGGGGGGGGGGGGTCGAAAATGTAATATTTTGTCCGAGATGGGGGGGGGGGGTTTAAGTATACTTTTATAACGAGTATTAAAACTAAAGCCTTTCAAATACGGTACCCAATTCATTTTGACCGTCAAAAACTGTATAGAATAGGATTTACCATCAATTTTCCCAATCTGTTGGTTAACGAACACAGTGACTATCTGTAGTCATTTCTCTCTCTAAAGTTGGCGAAATCTAGAAGCCTGGTTGCTATGGAAACGGGCGAGCTGCAAATGTCGTTACGCGCGCTATGTCGTTTGCGGCCGCGGGAGCGGCGGAAGTTGGTGCCAAAGTGTTGACTCACTTGCCCATATCTGTTTTTATTTTATGAAACAACACAAAAAATAGACACATTAAGCTGTTGTGCGTGTGTGATAACCTCAAAACGTTTAGTTTATAAGTTAGGCCTATTCAAGGTTTCTAGGTTGTTGTTCAATGATTCAAAACCAGACAATTGAATTTTGTTCTAAACGCTGACAATGTATTAAATAAGATCGTATTAAAACCATCCACAAAAAGAAAATTGTAAAGATTCATGTGTCCCTGATGATTGATGAAACACCAAAACAAATGGAACATTCAAATACCAAGTTTAGTCTAGACGCCGTGCCTTCCTATTCACGTTGTCAAAGACAAACGGTGACCCCGCACATTTCACTTTTAAAACATAAGAATTTGCCTGTATTAGGCTAAACCAGTAAAAAGGTAGGTTAATGTGTATAATGTTGATAATTGTTTTAGTTTTAATCTTAATCTTCTGTAATAATTGCATTGGCCCGAGACTTTAAAGAGATATAGGACGTAGGCTAACCCTGAGGATAGTCGTATATTTAAAGGAAATCCTGCAAATATACTCATCATGCTCCTTAGCATGTGCATTTCTTTTGAATTTTGCATGGTTTGCAAACTGTAGATATAATTAGAATTAAGGATTATGACGATGTCCAGTGCATGTTTGTAATGGTTGACGACAATATTGCTTAATAATTGATACGTTAATCATGAAAATTGGTTTAGTAGTTACTAAGAAATAGCGTTTCAATTGTATAACTTACTAAGCCTTATAACTTAGAGGCCTATAAAGTTTCAAAATTTACTCCAAGGCCTACATTCTAACCAGCACTTTTGCAGTTTATTATTTTTTTTTATAGATTGCTCAACTAATAACATTAAACAGCCAAGCCTACATTTAAATAAGTTTCATGATAAAGAATTACAGAAAGTTACACAAGAACTTGATATTTAGAACAGGATATTTTTTCTGGGGAGGGGGGTTACAAATTTTATAGCCGTGGAGGGGGGGGGGCCCGGTCCGGTTGTGGTTGAGGGGGGGGGGGGTGAGTCTTGGTCCAAGGGGGGGTGGGCACCTCTGTAATGACATATGAATAAAATAACGTGTATCTTTGATATGGCGGGAAAGTGCGTGAGGGTGTCAAGTGCTGAGCACTCACCAGTGAGTGCTATTTTCAAAATGGCGACAGAAGACACAGAAACTGAATCTGTAAGAGCTTTTCATGTAATCAGAGGTCTTCAACAACCATAAGGTATTTTTATGCAATAAAATTTTTCAGCCCATGGGAATGTCTATAATTTTATATGCCGCAGTGAACGTGTTAAAGTTCATTGGTGGTGATGGTGAGTTTATGTCATCGTTGAGTAAATTATTGCAGACATTTTCCATCACACCTTTCCTTCACAAAATAATTCATAATAATTCGTGATACGGAATCTGATCCTGTCTTCAGGTGGAAGAAGTACCTAGAACATAATAAAAGCTAATAAAAGCACAACAGAAAAACCTTTAGAAGTTTATAGCCAAAAAAATTAATTTGATTTCATTGATTTAATGTTTTAAAAACTTGTTTGCAGGGTACAGCAATGGAGCAACAGTCAAGGTTCAGCATCCTGCACCCCCATTCAAGGGCACAGCTGTCGTTAGTGGAGACTTCAAGGAGATAGACCTTTGTGATTTCAGGGGCCAATATGTTGTTTTGTTCTTCTATCCTCTTGACTTGTAAGTCTTAAGCTGTATATTTTTTTAAATCGTACAAGTTGAAGCCTGGAAAGTTTGGAATCATACTAAGCGCATATTAAATTAAGAAAATCTCAATAATTTATGGCTATCATTACTTAAAATAAAAAGAAGAACTCTAAATTTGTTATACTTAACCTGTCTACTAAAAAAATTGAGTTCCTTATCATGGTTTATAGTTTTGGACACCATTCAATGTATTCCATGAAATACTAATGAATAAAGAATATTTTGAATTGAATTGAATGGCCAATAGTCCACAATTGTTGAGATTAAGGCCTATTTTACTGTCATTTTGTTGCAAAAAACATTTAATCACAAGTCAGATCATTGGTATTGATTGGTACTGACTATAGTAAGGTTCACAAAACTAGTCGGATGGAAATTTTAACAGCTGTGTCCCCCCTCTCACCCAGCAATGTTGTCATTTGCGGTTATGTATTATGTTGTAAAATTATATTTCTGGATAGATTTGACAAAAATTCATCTATTCTCATCGGACTATTTTGGTGAACTTTACTATAGCCACATTTCATTGAGGAAACGCTAGTGTACTAGTTGCTGCAAATCCAGTAATAAATTAATTTGAAATATATTAAATAATTTCAACATAATTGCTAAAAATGTTACATTTAGATCTAAATCAATGACATTGACATGCGATCAATCCAATATTATGATTATCAGTTATCACCCAAAATTACTAAACCTGTTGATAGCTGTACCGTAAGACATGTTTAAATGCTCAAATCAATGCCCAATTTTATTATAATAGGGAAATTTAAAATATTAATAAGTGCCTATTTTTATATCCCATTCTCATCAAATTTTGAAGGAAACAACTACAGACCAAGCCTATCCAACGACACCAAACACTTAAAAATATATCGATAATCATAGAAGTTCCAATTAAAGAAAAACAAACCCTTAGCGTAAATAAGTGTGATTTAAGAACAATTAGCATAAAGCTAGTTTCTGATGAATAGGGATTCTTAGTATCAGAGGTTGGAGTCACAATCGTAGTAGCTGATTTTTCGAGCTGTTATCCAGAGTAAGGCAGATAAATACTAAATCACTGAAAACAAAGGAAATGGACAACTACTATTAGAATTTGTTAAGTGCCTTAATCTGGTGGCCCGAGTTGAACGATGACAAAACCCTTGAAGGTAGCTCAGTGGCTCATGAAAAACAGCATATTTCCAAAGCCTGCAGTATGTTCATAATTCAAATTTAGAATTTTACAAAAGTAGGACACAAATAGAAAAAAAATCACCATCATAAAGTTAGGGCCTACATTCTGGTACTAGTAGTGGAAATAGCACAAACCTGACCTTAGAAACTTAAAAGTTTTTTCAATTAAATATTTTAATTCTCTAGGTTCAATGTACTTAAAGAGCACTCCTTTATGTTTTCAGCACATTTGTCTGCCCAACGGAGATAATCGCGTTCAGTGACAGGATGGATGATTTCAAGGCGATAAACACAGCCGTAATAGGAGTGTCCTGCGACTCCCATTTTAGTCACCTCGCGTGGATCAACACGCCAAGAAAGGTGGAATCCTTGTAATTAACCATTAAATTTACCATAACTGCCTTCAATGCCAGACTGCAGCAAGGGAAATGTGTATCTGAGCTCATGGCTTTTGAGAAAAGAAGATGGACAAGGGATGGGGTGTGCTTACTTTTCAAAAAACATCGTCCTGTTGTATCTAGGTCGTCATCAAGATCCAAAAATCTTAGACAAAACGTGAATAAAGTCAATTTTAGAGTATATTTTTTGAAAGCCATGAACACAGATACACCGAGCCATCTGTTTATGGAGCACCCGCATGTATTATCAGATATAGCCGAAAATTTTGCTTATCGTTTACAATAAGCAAAATTTTACAGTTTTAAAATTTTAATACTTAAAAATGCTTAATTTTTAATTACAGTAAACTTTCTCTAATCAGGCACGTCTGGGACTTGACTTGTGCCGGGCTACGAAGTATGCCAGATTACAGGATGAATATCAAGAAAATTTAAATTACACAAAAGAAGACTATAAAACTATTTTATTATTAAAACAGCTCTTAGAGAATAAAAACGGTTGTATAACGTACTATACTGTAATGAAAAATTAAGTACATGATTATGAAACTCAAAAGAGTACAGTAGACGCCCGATTATCGAGGTACAGTAATTGGGACCGAGGCCACCTTGGACACGAGGAAAATTCGGATACAGTAATACTGAGGTTTTGTACTATAGTGTAACTAATCAATTCATTTAGTTTAGAGGATATTTTAAGAGACGCACGCTAGCAGACTGAACACGAATTCGAAATGTAAACAAACCTACAGTGACGCCAGGCCTATTCCGAAATTACACGATGTCACCCGAAGTCGGCCGAAGACGACTTTTCTCCCCATCACGCATGCCAATACGGAATATGCCACATTCTAATATGTTATTGGGAGACAGTCACGACACTCACATCGAAGCTCCATGTTAAGTGTTGTCCGTGGGGCAATCAGCGCTCTAAGCGGATGAAACCGGCGTGAATGGACTCTCCGCCATTCTCGCTATGGGCAGGAACTTTAAATGTAACTTCAGTGAGCGTCGACCAATTCTGAAATACATTTCGGCCGTTATCATTCGATTCGGATTTAATTTGACAATTTTTATTGTATCAGCATTGAATAGTCAATGGCATTATTGTTAGATGTGTTCGTGTTGCGCCGATAGCTGCGATCCCCTGTGATTTTGTTGTCAACTCGGACGCCAACCACTACGAGCGCTAGTAAATCGACACTAGCGCTCTAAGCCACTGTTCCTTGCGTAACTGGAGTCAACGGGTGGTTCAGGCACAAAGTAACGAACTAAGTAACTAAGTGTCATGACTGTCTCCAATAACCTATTAGACTGTGGAATACGCTTTGTACGACACAGCGTTGCTTTGCGGCAACTTTCGATCCCAAACAAACTTGATCGCTTAATTGTTATTTTTGTTTCTGTCAATATAATTGGCCTTAAAGTCGTGCCGGATTATCAGCGTGCAGTGGCGGCCCTAGAGTTTGCGGGGCCCAAGGCGAAGTTCGACGGCGGGCCCCTTTATACCAATAAATCTAAACTATCCTATTCGGTTAGAAAAAACGTGCTAATCCAAAGAACAAGGAATAAGTTTTTAATAGAAATTAATATCATTATAGTTAACTGTATGTTACAAAACTACTTTTCTAGACTTTGCAATATACGGTACTAAATTGATCAATAATGTTCTTGTACTTAAGATTAGAGGCAATATCTCTCTCATTGAATAAAATTGCCAAAGAAAAAAGCTCGTTCCCGTTTATTACTACCAGTAGGCTACTACGTCCTGTTTCTGATATTTTAGTTAGCACAAGTATAGCTAAACATCACTTAGCACAAACCAACACTCAAACTTAATTTTATAACCTACTAGTGCAAAAGCCTCTAACCATAAAATTAAAATTTTATTGAAGAGTACAACGAAAGTTTAGCCTACAGAGAATTTAATTTTTACTGATAATATTTTTGTTGTTTATATTTTTTCATAGAACACTTCAAAACACTCTTTACACTCATGTACTATTAAAACACACATTATAAATGTTTATATGTATTTATTGTTAAACGGTAATATGAAAAAACCGCAACTGATGACAGCACTCTTATTATGGTTAGGCCCTAAACACTTTACGTCCAGATGTTTAAATAAATAAGTAGTGATAATCATACCCATTTTATTGTCATGTTTGTCTATAAGTTGAATATGAATGAATATTCAATTCGCTGTATAAATATTTCGCTCATGTCAGATTTTATTATTTTTAACCCAGTACCTTAAAGTCACTCACTGCCAATATTCGGATCTCATAATCAACACACGTGTTTTCATGTAAATAAAGTAGCCTTTTTATAATCACCATACTTTTAATGGAGGATCTTTATCGTTATTCCAGATTTTTTTTTTATTTTTGGGTTATGCTGCTCTTTTTTAACATTTCATTTCATTTTCATCTGTTTGACAACTATCTTTGAGTTGAACTCTCTCCTATTCTGCAATCTGTAAAATGCTCAATTTTGTATAGGGAAATTCCACTTACAGAATAAGTACTTCCGTTGACTGCCACGCATAAAGTTTAATTAATATATCCTCTTCACTCAATATGATAATTTGATTCTTGTTTTTAAATAAAAGAAAAACTCCTCATGTTTCAATGTTATCAAACGTAGGCGGTTCCCGAAACCACTTTGCACCTCTATCACAATTAAAATGCTTTTATGTTTTGCATATATCCTAAATTTTTGGCAAACCAGTAAATTTTAATTTTTTTACTACAGTACACTCTCGTTCATCGGACTCGGCGACATCGGAACTCCGCTTCATCGGAACTGAAAATCTGGATATTATTAACTTTTTTTCTTACGAAATAAATAATTTTCCGTTTTAGCGCCTTCAATTTCCATTCGTTCTATCCGCACAACAGTGAAGTACAGTACACTCTCGTTCATCGGACTCGGCGACATCGGAACTCCGCTTCATCGGAACTGAAAATCTGGATATTATTAATTTTTTTTCTTACGAAATAAATCATTTTTCCGTTTTAGTGCCTTCAATTTACATTCGTTCTATCCGCACAACAGTGAAGTGTCACATTTTGCATCAAAAGTCATCAGGCGTTTTCCATAATCTGTACCCATCGATGTGATTTACGAGGCCGTGGAGTATTCGCACAAAAATAGAAAGAGGAAGGGGGCAGGAAGTGAACATCCGCGCCGACCGCTTCCCAAACTGTCATTCAGTCTGTCTCGCGTCACGACTGCACCTGTGTTACGTGGAAGTCAGTTGACTGCTGTAATATGAATATGGAATATGAGAATAACGATTTTGGATCTTTATTTCCTTCGTTGGTTTTATTTTTATAGGTTCATTGTTACCATGTTCAAAGTTTGAGTGCCTTATTTTCATGAAATCTCTTGTGTCATCTTAAAAACAATAGTGAATACAATCACGACAGGTCACCGTACGGGCGGAAATGATGACTCACGACGGACTCCGCTTTATCGGAATTTTTTGACATCTGAACCGGCCGTCCGCCACATTAGTTCCGATGAACGAGAGTGTACTGTACCACATTTTGCATCAAACTTCATCAGGCGTTTTCCATAATCTTTACCCATCGATGTGATTTACGAGGCCGTGGAGTACAGTATTCGCACAAAAATAGAAAGAGGAAGGGGTAGGAAGTGAACATCCGGTTCGACCGCTTCCCAAACTGTCATTCAGTCTGTCTTGCGTCGCGACTGCACCTGTGTTACGTGGAAGTCAGTTGACTGCTGAGTTGATGAGTGGAATATGAATATGGAATATGAGAATAAAGATTTTGGATCTTTATTTCCTGCGTTGTTTTTATTCCTATCTGTTCATTGTTACCATGTTCAAAGTTTGAGTGCCTTATTTTCATAAAACCTCTTGTGTTATCTTAAAAACAAGAGTGAATACAATCACGATAGTGCACCGTTCGGGCGGAAATGATGACTCACGACGGACTCCGCTTCATCGGAATTTTTTGACATCCGAACCGGCCGTCCGCCACAATAGTTCCGATGAACGAGAGTGTACTGTAATTAAATGGCAAAGTAAAAATCTGCAGTCAATTTGTAATATGTAGTAAGTTAGGTTAGTAACGCACCTACTGAATTTTTACTCGTTCGACGTAAAAAATAGTGTTATTATAGTATACCGCCACTTAAGATGCATATTAATAGATCATCTTCACTCATTGGTTCTAATTTGAAAATCAAACCAAAATACATGATCTCATGTACACAAAGCAGACGTTTTATGAATCTCCATGCTTTTCTTATGGAGAATGTTTTGGGTTATTTCTCATTTCCTAATAATTTTATGGACACGCCAATAATTTTCCCTCGTACATGGGACCGAGACCTTTAATTTGAGACCCCTTCCATCTCCCTGTGATTAGTATAAGGTCCACAATTTTACTCAAGAAATTTCGCTTAGATCATGTGATACGTGAGTCGTGCGGGAAACAAACAGCAGGCAGAGAGACAGACAACGCGACCAGCACTGCAGTCGCCAGTGTGGCCAACACCAACACCAAAACTACAGTTAGCCTGTCCTTAAAAGTTAATAGTTTTGTAAGCCCGCACCAACCGCGTTCGAACAAACCTGAAAATTGGTTGTGTTGGAACAAAGTTTTGCCGATTTTTTTGCAAATTTTAAATATGACGTTATTACATTTTCCACATGGTTCGCAGTTGTGCGGGGCCCCTAAAAAACGCGGTTCCCCAGGCAACGCCTTGTTCGCCTTTATGTAGGGCCGCCTCTGCAAGCGTGCCAGATCATAGGATGCCGGATTACTGGAAGTTTACTGTACTACCTACAGTATAAAAAAACATATTGCATAACATACTGCAATGAAAAATTCCGTACATGATTATGAAACCAAAATGAAAATGATTTGATGTCGCCGATGTTGGATGAATACAACTGGCCTCCCCTCCACACATTCCAAAGTGCTTTGCATGACACATCTATATTGCCCCCTTGCGACTTCCGATCTCAAATGAACATGAACGCACATTATTTTTATACCTATCAATAAATTTTTTTGTGAAAGTCATGCCGGATTAGAGGAAGTTTACTGTATTACTGTCTTGACAAGATTGGCTTGACTACAAATACAAACACCATTCCTAAAAATATGATATTTAGTAACAATAAAATTGTTATTGTTAGGGTGGTGCAAACTCGGAGTATTATTTATCGGTCTTGGGAGTTTGGATCGTCATAAAGAAGAGAAAACAGCAAAAGAGAGCTTGTCTCAGGCCTATTCAGAAACAGTAACGTTTGTAAATTACAAAAATAAAAAGGCTCTCCCTACTACTGGTTTAAATATCGGACCCAGTTTTTAATGTGTACTTGCAGGAGTAATTTGTGTTGCTTTAAACTGATGAAGTGAGTTTGTTTGTCATGTTTTAGCATGGAGGTCTGGGGTCCCTGAACTATCCACTGCTCTCTGACTTCAACAAGAACATTGCCCGAGACTACAATGTGCTTTTAGAGGAGGATGGGGTGCCATTGAGGGGACTGTTCATTATAGACCCACAGGTAAGCCTTAAACAGAGAGGCGCTGGCAAAGTGTTGAGAACAAATTAATCTGCAATCTAGTGTTGGCAGAGATTTTTTGATTTACTTACTTACTTACTTACGAAGCGTCGTCCCGTAGACCACTCACTTGCGGCATGGATCAGTCAGGAGGCAGTGATACAGACACTGCCATGTCAATTTAAATTAGATTCAGCTAAGTTTGGCTCTTTTTTCTTGTGTAGCA
Source organism: Neoaliturus tenellus (assembly GCA_030545055.2). Lineage (NCBI taxonomy): Eukaryota > Metazoa > Arthropoda > Insecta > Hemiptera > Cicadellidae > Neoaliturus > Neoaliturus tenellus. Next base: position 149,511,425 of record CM061534.1, on the reverse strand, counting down.
CGGAATGGCTAAGGATAGGTCTAGGTTAGGTTTGGAGTTTATTCTGTCAGAAATTCTTCTAGGTTGTAAAAACACCTATCAATGAGATACTTTTTTAATTCACTTTTGAGTTTTGAAAGTTTACGAATCGAAGTGATGTGAGGTGGGATTTTATTAAAAAACTTAAGTCCGAGAAATCCAGGCTTATTTTCCAGTAATCTAAGGTTGTGATTTACAGAGGTTCTGTTGTTTCTGAATCGGGTGTTATAGCTATGATGACCAGGGACGTTAGTGAAACTGTTATTAATTGCAAAAATGACTATTTCATAAATAAAAAGAGAAGGCACAGTTAGTATTTGAAGATTTGAAAAGCAGGTTTACAATGGTCCCTAGGACGCAGGCCATAAATGTACCTGATCGCCCTCTTCTGCAGCTTAAAAATTATTTCAAGATTTTTTTTTGATGAGTTGCCCCACAAAACTATGGAGTAACTGATGTGAGATTCTATTAGACTAAAATAGACTAGCCTAGCTAACTCTACACTGCCCAACCTGGCAATGTTCCGGAGAACATACAGACCGGCCGAGAGCCTGTTCCTGAGATGGAGGATTTGTTCATCCCAGGTCAGCCCATCGTCCAATCTCACTCCCCAGAAAACTGACTGATTTGGCGTTGGAAAGCTGACTGTCACCTATCTCTAGGTGTGGAAACTGTGAGAGTTTTGAGTTTTGCCGTTGTCTTGATTGGATGAAAATGTAATTGGTCTTGGAAGGATTGAGAGAAAGCTTTAGTTCGGAAAAGTATTGAGCCAGTTGGTTGACTTTAATATATGAATCCATTTCAAGCTTTGTTTGATCGAGGTTTTTGGTGAAAAGGGTGGTGTCATCGGCATACACGACCAAGTCTTCCTCAGGAAGGGAAAGGCAAATATCGTTTATATATACTAAAAACAGTAGCCCTGTGATATCCCTCTTTAGTACGGTACTAACTTTTTATAAATAGGCTTGCCATAATTTTACAGACTCAAATCAGGACAATCAGGGTGTAAACATTGTAATCCCCCCCCCCCTCCTACCCAAACTACAGATGAAAGATATGTTCATGTTTACAGGACTAAATTGTAAATTCAAGCTGAATAATAGGCTATGGAATAAAAACCAATGAATTGGTGATATTGAACGTTATTTTGTTATTTTTTAAAAACCTGTGAAAATTTCAGGTCATAAAAAAGTAATTTTAGATGTAATTTTCAGGTTTGAGGTAAAAATTTTCAAACATAAGTGACATAAAAAGGAGTTTTAAGCTCCTCAAAAAGGTTTTGGTTCTTGTTTGGAAGATTCACTACCTAAACCTTCGTTGGTTATGGCAAATTTTACTTGCATTTTATTTATTTATTTAATCATTCAAGTCCAATAACATAAAGAAATGGACAATCGTCAAGAATTACAAATAAGTAAAAACAGAGAGAAAGAAAAACGGTCTTTTGAAGATCTTCACTGGTTTCGTTGAATCAGGGCCTGGAATTCTGCCTGCAGATGACCCTTCTCACGTGGTAATTGCATACCACCTCTTTTGGGATTCAATTAGAGAATAATATGGAATCTTTGCTGAGTGTGAAAATTCCAGTGCCCATTTTCTTACAGATGTTATTTACAATGCTCTGACCAAGTAGACCTTTATCAAGTGTGACATCAAGTGACTACCAGGTCATTGGTTTTACAGTAGTCACAGGCCAGTTTTAAAGCTGAGATAGATTGTTTATGTAAATCGGTTTTTGATCCGTTTCTGATTTTGATTCGAAATCCATCACTGTAATTTGATGCGTCAAAACATTAAGGATTCTTCTGTTATGCTACTATTCAATGCTAATCTTTTTGTTATACACATCTTGATAAAGATACTTAAGAAATAAGACCAAATGTTAATTTTTTATTTATAATATACTATTTGCGTTAAATTGTTACCAAAACTAAGACAAAATTGAAATACTGGATTGTCCTGGTCAAACCGGGATGTATGGCAGGCCTATTTATAAACCCTTTTTAACAGTGGTTCATTTTGTAACTTTTTTTTTTTTTGAAAAAAGTTCATGTTTAAACCTAAAAACTTACGTACCGGTACAAGGTTTTATATAGAGAAGCAAAGTGAGATTGCAGTTCTGTTTATGGAGATGCAAACCCATAATGTAGACTGGCTTATTATCCGTCTTTAAACAGATAAAATTATAGGCAGTGTTGGTAGTCTGTTTACATAGATAATCTATGGCTTTCTAATGTTGTGTGTTGTAAGGAAAGACAGTAAGTAGACTCCCTTTTAACCAGCCACCTTGGAACCAGCTGCGGCCAGATAATAAATTGGCCAATTAAACTAATGTTTTTATTTTATTTATTTATTTATTTATTTATTTTTATTTTTTTTTTTTTGTAACGCCAACCAACAGTTTTATATACACAATATATTACTGTACTGTATATAATTTATAACTCATATCTGACACCTTTGAAATTAACGACTAAACTAAATCAATATTAATTAATTTTTACTTTCTCCCTCTATACCATAGTATATGGAGAAAGTATTGTTTTCGTCAAAATTTTCGAATTTGAGTTGTTGGTGGATTTATCCATTTTGGTTCCCCTGAGTCCAAAAAAGTGGTTTTCGGAGTGATGTCTGTCTGTGTGTGTGTGTGTGTGTCAGGATGTAAACAGAGCTAGAGAATGCCCTAATTGTCCGATTTTAATGAAATTTGGTACATAGGTCCAAATCCACGATAATTCCAGGCGTTTTTTTCATTTTTTTTGAATTTTTGATTTTTAAGGGTATTTTACCCCCAAAAACCCTCAAAAATCGTCAAAAATCAAAATTTCTCAAAACGGCTCTAACGATTTTGATTAAAATTTTGTGGTTTATTAAGCTTAAAATGGCGAATAAAATGACACCACCCGCATCTCCGAGAAAACTCGCGTTCAAAAGTTATGGAGTAAAAAGTGTTTCAAAAATCAATTTTTTGGATTTTCAAAATAGCTGTTGTCTTGAAATAAATTTTACTTATCACCATTAAATCAAGCTCAAAAACTAAATAATCTAGTATTTAAATTATTGCTTTACGTCAAGTGGTTGCGGAGAAAATTCCATTTTTCGTTTAGCGGTAAACGCAGTACGTTGTTAAAAGTCACAGACGCGCGTAGGGTCAAACGAGCGCTGCTCAGCCGTAGCTATCCGACTGAGTCATCAAGACATTAATGTTTGAAGCTTTTAACATCTTTTTTATATTGTTGGGAGAAAGTATGTGTCAGTTAACTGATACCGTTTATTTTTATTGTGGTCTACTGGATTGCAGGTTCAAACACATTCACTTCAGGTATCATTCACTTCGGTCCAGAAAAGTACATTTTAATTGTTTTTAGAACATAATGTTGATTTGAATTTAAGATAAGAAAATAACATTTTTGGCGAAACACTGCTGGTTAAAGCGTTGTTTGGGTCTT
>CM061534.1:149384071-149507858 GCA_030545055.2 Neoaliturus tenellus | reverse complement strand
AGAAATTTAAAAAGTAACCATGTCTTTATGGTGTTAAAGGTCTCAATTGGTACAGTATAGAACAATGTATAGAACAAACTGGCTGGGTAGCTGAGTGGTTATAGTGCTCGCCTTTGAATCCAAAGGTTACCGGTTCGATCCTGAGAAAAGTTAGTAGAGTAGTGTGTTTTGGTCACTTTTAAAACCGGCCACGTGCCCACCGGGCCACGTGACGCGGCAGCTGGCGCCAGCTGCCATGTCACATAGCTTCCGATGGGGGTTAGAGGGTATATATGAGATGCTGTAGTTATATTTTATGCCATATAGGTTGGGGTGGAGATGGCGATAGTGTTGGCGTTAGGGTGAAGTGAATTTGCGCATAAAATTAAAATTAAAAGTTAGTTCAAAATTGAAATTCGTCGGTGTTAACGAAACTCTAACAGTTGAAGAAAAATTAAGAGTTAGTTTAAAATTGAAATTCAAACTTATAACTGAGATGCGGAAAATATGTCAAGGTCATCCAGAGTAAGTTTTAAAAAATTCTATCCAACTATCACCAGAAATAGTTTTAAGTTGAAGTAGTTGGTGATAGCGGGATAATTGATTCGTGCCATGGGAGAGGTGTTTATCGTTTGAAAGTTGGCGATCGAATGAGAAGCGCCGCCTAGGGAGAGGGCTTATAAAATGGCAACCTTCCCCCCACCACCCCTTCCCCCACTCCTTTAGACCAATAACCGGTCGCCGACTCTATGTGGTGAAACTGAACCAGACATGGCGGCCGCCATGGATAATTCTAACCTCAAATCTTAGCTCAGCTGAAGAGAATAGAGGAGCATGAAGTAGGAATTGTGGTGACAGCGCTTATATGAGGAATAGTAGGGGTAAAATAAAAAAACTTGTTGAACACAGTCGATAGGTGTAACAAGTTCAAAGTTGTTGAATTGTAACATAGAATGCAAAATGTTGTAAATAACACTATCATCAACATTAACCTGCGAAGTTTTTGAAGAGTATAATGGGTTAAAACTGTACTTCTTCCTAACTCTATTTAAATTAGTTCTACACTTTGAAATTGAAGGTTTAGAAGTACTTCGTAATATGTGTTGTGTTCGCAAAAGCTTTAATTTTAAACATTGTGCAGTCATCATAACCGATGTGTTAAGTTCAGAGGTTAAAAGAAGACTGAGATATAAAATGAAGTGTAAAAGAAATTGAAACAGAAAGCCAGAGTAGTAATTTTATAGGTTAGAATTTACAAAGGCTATTCCATGGATAATTCTAACCTCAAACCTAGTAAGTGAAGTAGTCATAACATAAAACTAACGAGAGATGATGACCGAGCGGATGCGAGGCAATGAATGTTTGTAGCGCGATAAACTACCCACCTTTATAGAGGCAATAACTCCAGCCAGATGGCGGCAGATGGCAAGCAAATGACTGGTTGACCGACTTTCACCTGAGTAGTAAGAGAAGTAGGGTTCTGTGTCTATCCCTACTCCTTGGGGTCAATGACCGACCGGAAAGGTCAATGACCCTCCCCCCCCCCTCCCCCCCCCTTCCCCCCCCCCTCCCCCCCCGAAAAAATGGAGCCCCCCCCCTTCCCCCACTCCTTCCCCTACTCCTCTGGGTCAATGGCCGGTCACCACCTTTCCCTACTCCTTCTAGGCCAATGACCGGTCACCACCGGTTGCTGACTCTATGTGGTGAAACCAGACCAAACATGGCAGCTGCCATGGATAATTCTAACCTCAAACCTGCTGCGCATACAACGAGTTCTCCGGACCGGAATCAGTCCATGCTATGCGCATGCGCCTAGTCCTGTATTACTCACTTTAGCGCTACTGCACATGGATAATTCTAACCTCAAACCTTGGTTTTGTGTTGTTGCGCATGCGCCGCTCCCCACTCCTTTGCCTTCCTTTTACACTGCTGCGAACTGGACTGGATTGAACACTGTACTGGAGTGAAACAACTTCCCCCACTACTCGAGAATCCGAGGAGCAATACGAGCCTGATCTTAGCGTTAGTCGTCAACAAACTTTCATAGCGAAAGGTTGTTGGCGACTCAGCAAGAGGTTTCAAATATATAGTAGGCCTATATATATTTGAACTTCTTCTACTACGTTGCGTTTTTTAATGCAATGTAGTATGTGTGTGTGTGTGTGTGTGTGTTTAGTTTTAAGTTGTATTTAATTTAAGAAATAATTTGCGCATTGCGATGTTAGTTATAAGTTGGGTTTAGCATTAAGGTGTATTAATTTTAAGAGGTGTTTAGCATTAAGGTGTATTAATTTTAAGAATAATGATGGTATTTGGTTGTGTTGAATTATTTGGTTTTTAATAATGATGTGTTGTTAGTTTTAAGTGTTGATATTAATAATTTATGTTGTTGTTTTGCCTTTCAGCTAGATGTTAGGGGGTAGATTAACTGTAAATTCAGAAGTTCAGTTGAACTTCACTTAGAAGGGGTGGGACATCCGCAAATTGCGGACTAGGTTTTTTGCATTTTGTTTAGGAATATGATGGGTGGGATTAGTTTGGGTGGGTGTTAGAGTTGCGTTTCTGCATTAGCTGTTCCAGTTTCCCTGAAATTAATGGTTACGCTTTGATGCGGACGGGACGTTACGCTTTGATGCGGACGGACCAGGGCCTCCCTGCTGTTCCAGTTTCCCTGAAATTAATGGTTACGCTTTGATGCGGACGGGACGTTACGCTTTGATGCGGACGGCCCAGGGACCTCCCTTGCAGAACGCAACTAGTGGGTTGGGAGTGGGAACCGCTAGGCAAACAGGGTGGTGGGAACAGTATTACTGTTCCCATCACCTTGGATCATTATAAATCTTGAATGACCTTGACCCACTTTCGGAAGGGTCAATGACCCCCCCCTCCCCCCCCCTCCCCCCCCTCCCCTCCCCCCCCCGAAAAAATGGAGTCGATTCCCCCCCCCCTCCCCCCACTCCTACCCCCACTCCTTCCCCCACTACGGGTGAACGACCGGTCATGACCTGAAAAATTAAAATGGCTATAACTTGATAATGGATTGACGGATTTGGACAAGCGATACATCATTGAAAAGGTCTATGTAAGACAAACATTTTGGTAAAAGAAGAATTTGGTTATCTTATTTTAGTCAAAAGTTATGCGAATTATTTTAAATAAATACCTTCTCTTTCCCCTTTTCCCCCACCTCCCAGGTCAATAATCAGTCTCGGCCAGCTGCTACCCCTCTCATTTGCATATTGTTATAAAAGACGCACCGACTGCGGCTAACATTTCATTCTGATTACAGACGTTACGCTGCGAACTTGGAGCCACAACCATGTTATCTCTGCTAACTACAACTTCTACTTTAACTTCTACTTCGACTTCTATTTCTACTACGGCTGTTCCTGCACCTAAGAAAACTCTTCGCCTCAAAAACCTTCCTGATTGCTACAAGAATCGACTTGCATCTCAACCTTCAACTTCTGGAGCTATTCTTCCGCCAACCAACACTTCTAGACTTCGTAGTATTTTTTCACCGCCTTCGCCTTCAAAGGACTCCGCACCACCATCAACTACTATGCCGCCACCGCAGAAGCCAGTTCACCACCATCCTAATACCCCTTCCGTTGAAACCATTGTTCATCGTCTTAGCACACCTATTATCCCACTATCACCATTGCCTCCTACCCCACCACTTAGTACACCTGAAGATCATACCTATCACAAAACTGATTCCTCTCAACCTGCTACTAAATCATCTCCTAAATCAGCTCCTAAACCAGCTTCTAAACCAGCTCCTAAACTTACTCCTAAACCTACTCCTAAACCCGCTCCTTCAGAGCAATTTCAATTATTACAAGAAGAGCGTCGTAGGGCATTTAGCCGTCCCACTACTTGCCCTGAAATGCTTACTAGGGGAATTAAGAAAGGATCACCTTGTGGGAGGAAATGTGTAAAAAACGAAAGTTTTTGCCGTGTACATGTCGTAAAACACATTTCTGAACCACAAGTGACAGAAACCCCCACTGTTGAATACCAATCCAAAATTATTGGTGTGAAAGGAAATAGGCTTAAGAGAGGTTGTGTCTATTTTTTTGAAAGTGTTATTGACAACAAACACATTTTGGCAACTTGTAACGGCGTAAGATATAATATTAAAGTGATTGAATCCTTGCGCAAAGAGAAATCAGTTTATGAGTTAGACTCTAAAGACTATCTCCTCAGACACAAACTGGATGGTATTACAAGGTGGGGGCGTAGCAAGTAAATTCACATAGCTTTTTCCAAATTATTGCTTAAAAAAATACTGGGGGAGAAACACAACGCGTTATAGCGTTGTGTTTCTCCCCCATTATTTTTTAACACTCTAAGTCTCGTGACCTACTAACCTACTTCCATCCAAGTAGTAAGAAAAGTACTTCCCCCACTCCTTTGGGTCGATGACTGGTCATGGTCAGCACCTATCCCTCATTTGCATACTATTATAAAAGCGGAGCGAGCGTTGGTCACCCCTTCATTTTTCTTCTACACGCCGCTCTTGTCGTTTCATCTCTGCTGTTTACAATATTTCTTGCTTCAAAATGCCTCCTCATCTGAATGAAAATTTTAATTTTTCTGAAATTTCTGATGTTTTTGAACAATCTGAAGACACTTTAAGTAACGACAGTGAAAGTGAAGATGATGAGGACGATGATGATTATACTGTTGAACTTAGTGAAGAACGTAAAGTCATAGCAATTGATCCACAATTTCCATTTGATACAATAGAAAAGTTTATGGCTGAAGCTAATAAATGGTTGGACTCAGGATGTTATGTACGAATTGACTCTTTTATATTGTATGGTGATAGTCATTCTTTCCTTGTCACACCAAATGACAGAGACCGCATGTTGCAGTGGGCACAATCTATGATGGAGTGGTACGAACAAGGTGTGGACACTGGCGGCTATTTTCTTGCACAACTAGTGTAATAACAAATTACCCTCCCCCCACGTAGTGAAGAAGGAAAAGAAATATTAGGAATCTAATTATAATACTTCCTTCCACATATAAAGAAGAAGGGGAAAGGAGTGGGGATTATAAAGTGGTGGGGGAATGTGTATAAATGCAGGTTGTTTCAAGAGACTTTTATTATTATTGTGGCTTTAGCAGAAACAACATGGAGTTTAAATCTTCAGCAAAAATAAGGAATAATATAATAAAGAAAGAAATTCGCAAGAAAGAAAAGATTGAACTTATAAAATTACAACTTATAATACCTTCCATTGAAATTGGATGTAGCAAACTAAAGACTTTGGTGAAAACTAACGAATATTTGTTACAATTGCTAAAAACAATCGAAGAGTTGAAGAGAAAGAATGGACATTCTACATAGTAAAATTTGAACATTTTAATATAAATAAGTAAACTGAAAAAAGTAGATGTAGAATAGAGAGCGAGGAATAGATCACTTTGTGGTAATGGACTAACATGCCACTTAGTGCTCTATTCCTCGTTCTCGCGTTAAATTGGATTACCTTGACCTATTTGTTTGACTGTTAGAATTTGGTTAACACTGTTGAATTTCAGTTTTGAATTAATGTTTATTTTTATTCAACTGTTAGAGTTTTTTAACACTGTCGAATTTTAGTTTTGAACTAACTTTTAATTTATGCGAATTTTCAGTTCAACTCTAGTTAATTTATGCGCAAATTTAGTTTAACCAAGTGCCTGTGCTCTAGCCATTTCCTCTCCAACATTTGTTCTTTTAACATCTGTCCCATAACATCTGTCCTAACAGATGTTAAAAGAAAGTTTGTTAAAGTTTGAATATAAAGAAGTATATACTAAAACTCCAATGGGAATAAGGAACACGAATGAACAATTAGTTTGTAGAAGGTTAATATTTTGTTGAAAATGTTTGATTTTCTAGGATAGTGAAGAGGATGAAATAGTGGTGGGGGAACCATTATAATAGGAGGAACGTGAGAGCCCACTTCATTTCTTGGTGAAATTTCGAAGAGTAAACATCTCAACATGTATCGTTGCGATAAATGTTCGGAATCGTTTCACGATGAAATTCTATTAGACTGTCATAAAGAACTAATTCACAACAACCCAGAAGAAAAACAAGAACAACAAGAAGAACAAGAAGAACAAGAAGAACAAGAAGAACAAGAAGAACAAGAAGAACAAGATGAAATAACTGCAACATCTTCAACTACTTTACCGAATCTACAAGTATTTGCATTACCCGGTAAAGTAGTAATGCATCATAAGATTCAAAATGAAAACTTGAAGCTAGAAGAATTTATTAGAGAAGCAAAACCAATTGTAAGTAAAACTTTAAAAGAAGAATTGAAAAGATTGAACTTTCTTAAATTTGGTTTACTACTAGAAGCTATGTTTATAAATGTACAAGAAGAATTATCACCAAGAGGATTCATAACAAAAAACCGAACCATTATGGAAAGTTCAAACATTGATTCAATAGTAGAAAACTGTATAGAAGAAATATTAACAAAAATTCAGGAACACTAAGGAAGAGGATCCGGATGGAGTCTTACAAGTATTGAAGTATTAGATATAAGAGTTCATAAACATGGATATGGACTAATGGGATCTAGTTACATTCCTTTGCCCAAAAGAATTAAGGATACAAGATCATGTATTAATGTGAAAAATCAAGATAATGAATGTTTTAGATATGCGATGACATCTAAGTTTGTACCAAATCATTTCGATAAACCTAACCAACACTATGAAAATCAAAGACATAGGTACAATTTTCAAGGAATTACTTACCCTGTATCACTGAAAGATATATCAAAATTTGAGAAGAAAAATCCTGGTACATCTATCAATGTTTTTGCATTAGATAGTTCAAACAAAGTGTATCCTTTACGTGTTGTAAAAGAAGAGCTACCAGATCATACGGATTTACTACTACTAACGCGAGGAGATGTGTCTCACTATGTGTACATTAAGAAATTCGACTCTCTTGTTAACAAGCAGCTTTCTAAAGCTCGACACAGAAAGATAATTTGCAAGAGATGTTTTAATTTTCAACGAGAAGGAAGACAAGGAAGAGAATGGTTACAAGAGCACAAAAGGCTATGTAACAATAATTATGAAGCAAAGATTAATTTACCTTCGGAAAACAGAGCATTTGTTACATTTCAAAAGGTTCATCATCAATACCGTATCCCTATAGTTGTATATGCGGACTTTGAATCAACACTAATTCCTATAGAAGATGAAAATTGTGAAGCTAGAAAAAGTGTCAAATATCAAATGCACAAACCAAATAGTTTTTGTTTAATGGTTAAATCAACATTATCAGAAGAACATTTAAACAGATATGGATTAACTTCAGAACCTCTAGTATATCGTGGTGAAAATGTAGAAAAAATATTTCTTGATCACTTATATTCAATAGCTGGAAATGCACAAAGATTATATACAAATATTGTACCAATGAAACCGATGGAGGAAGAAGAAGAAATTCAACATGAAAATGCAACTCGATGTTTCTTATGCAAAAATGATTTTACTATTGAGAATTATAAAGTTAAAGATCACGATCACCTCACAGGTTATTACAGGGGTGCTGCTTGTAATAAATGCAACTTGAGCTATCGTTTACCACTATTTATTCCTGTGGTTCTGCATAACCTCAGTGGGTACGATGCTCATTTTATAATACCTGAACTAGGAAGAGACGACGGTAAAATCGATGTGTTAGCTGAAACTTCAGAGAAGTTCATAAGTTTTTCCAAAGAAGTTGGAAACATGAAACTAAGATTCTTGGACTCCTACAGATTTATGCCGTCGAGTTTATCCAAACTTTCAGAAAATTTAAGGAAACAAGATTTCATCGAAACAAAGAAGATTGTAAATAACGACAAACTGGATTTGGTACTTCGGAAAGGTGTGTTTCCATATGATTACATAGACAGTTTAGAAAGATTTAATGAAACATCACTTCCGGCTAAAGAAGAATTCAAAAGTAAACTTTATGACATGGACATATCTCAAGAGGACTATGATCATGCATGTAAAGTATGGAACGATTTAGGATTTAGAACATTGGGAGAATATTCAGATTTTTATGTTAAATTGGATGTAACTTTACTATGTGATATAATGGAAGAATTTAGAAATACATGTTTTGCGGCATATGGATTGGACCCTCTTCATTCGTACACTTCACCTGGATTAGCATGGCAAGCTATGTTGAAAGAAACAAATTGTAAAATACAACTTCTTACTGATATAGATATGGTTATGATGTTAGAGTCAGGAGTTCGAGGGGGATTGACGCAAAGCGTTACACGACATTTCAAGGCGAACAACAAGTATCTGCCCGATTATGATGCATCAAAACCAACAACATTCCTAGGTTATTTCGATGCAAATAACTTATACGGATGGGCAATGTCGAATCCCCTTCCATATGATAATTTTAAATGGATAGATCCAGAATCGATTGGAAACATAATGGATATACCGAAGCATGGTGAAACTGGTTACATTTTTGATGTGGATTTTGAATATCCTGAACATCTTCATGATCAACATTATGATTTACCACTTCTTCCGAAGACTGAAATTTCCCCTACTGGAAGATGGCCAAAATTAATGATGACTTTAACCGACAAGTCTCGATATGTTGGACATTACTGGATGATACAACAAGCTTTAGACTTAGGATTGAGAATTACAAAAATTAATCGAGTACTACAATTTTCTCAATCTTGTTGGTTAAAACCTTACATCGACAACAACACAAGAAGAAGAGCCACCGCTACATCAAGTTTTCAAAAAGATTTTTTCAAATTAATGAATAACGCAATATTTGGCAAGACTTTGGAAAACAAAAGGAAACATAAGGATATCAAATTGGTAACTGATCCAGTAAAATTACAGAAATTGGTGCAACAACCAAACTTTGGTTCATCTATAATTATTAATGAAAATCTAGTTGTTATTTCCATGAACAAGAAGTCAGTTACAATGGATCGTCCTTTGTATCTTGGAATGTCAATCTTGGATATTTCAAAAACACATATGTACGAGTTTCATTATAAGAAGATGGTTAACTATTATGGAAGAGAGAACATTGGTATTGCATATATGGACACGGATGCACTAATTTACTGGATTAAAACAAATGACATGTATGAAGATCTACGCACCTTTATATATAAAGATGATTTCGACTTTTCCGATTATCCTAAGGATCATCCAAATTACGACTATGACAGAAATAAGAAAGTATTGGGAAAATTTAAAGATGAAACAAATGGTGTGCCGATGATGGAAATTGTAGCATTAATGTCCAAACTGTATTCATTTCAACTGTACATAAACGAGAGGAACGAACATCAAGTCACGAAGAAGGCCAAAGGAATAAAAACTTCTTTCCTGAAGAAGAACGTACAGTTTGAACATTATAAAAGATGTTTGTTTGAAAATGTTGAAACAACTGCAACGTTCAACACTATTAGAAGTTATAATCATCAACTATTTAGTGTCAAACAAACAAAGTGGGCATTAAGCTACAAAGATGACAAGCGCCATATTTTAGAAGATAAAATTAATACTTTACCATTCGGCCACTACTCTCTAAACCCTATTGACCAGTAAACCTATTCTTCGCCCTCTACCTTCTTCCTTTTTCCTTTCCGTAAAGAAGAGGGGACATGGCAAGCCCAATGCCATGTTCCCTCTTTTTTACACTAATATGAAATGGCCTTGACCTATATTCAAGCTATATAAATGAGAATAAACTATTCTATGGATCAGTATTTTTACATGCGGTGTACAAGCAACATCTGAAGATGGAAAGTGTGAAGGACAAGATTGTAAATGAACTACATAAACCAGCAAGAAGAAGATTTCCAAGAAGAAGTACAATCATTAAAGGGATGAATGATCTTTATCAAGCTGATCTCATTGAAATGATACCGCACAGTAAATTAAACAAAGGATTTAAATATATTTTAACAATTATAGACTGTTTTACTAAAATAGCTGACGCTTTACCATTGAAGGATAAGACTGGTAAAAGTGTTACAAAAGCTATGGAAACCACAATACAAAGAAATAAATTTAAAATTAAACATCTACAGACCGATGATGGAAAAGAATATTTTAATAAAGACTTTAGAGCTTTGATGAAGAAATATCAAATAAATCATTATTCTACAAATTCTGAAGTTAAAGCTTCAATAATTGAAAGATTCAATAGAACATTGAAAGGTGCGATGTATAAACAATTTTCAAAACGAGGATCATATGTGTGGTATGACATATTACCACAACTTATAAAACAGTATAACAACAAATATCATCGTACCATTGGAATGAAACCTATCCAGGTAAACAGTGCTAATGCGAAAATTGTATTACAACGCATTAAAAATAATACAACACCGAAATTAGAAAAATTGCAACCAAAGAAGTTCAAGGTCAACGATAAAGTTCGTATAAGCAAATACAAAGGTGTATTTAGTAAAAGATATCTACCAAATTGGACTAATGAAGTATTTACAATTTATAAAGTGCAACCAACTATACCTGAAACCTATTTATTAAAGGATAACAAGGGTGAATTACTTCAAGGTGGATTCTACGGACACGAATTGTTGAAATCAACAGTTGGTGATGTATATCTTGTCGAGAAGATTTTACAAAGAAAAAAGGATATGGTTAAAGTCCGGTGGTTAGGGTTTGATAAAAGTGAAGACTCTTGGATTCCTTCAAAAGACTTAGTATAGTTGTTTAATAGCTCATTGTGTGTTTAACCTTTATACAAGATGGAGATTGTACAACAAAAAGATCGATTTAATATCAATAACATTGATGAATTGACAGTTGACAATGATAAGTTAAATTATGGAAAACATGGTGAATTACTACCAAATACGATAAGGTGTCTAATAACTGGTCCTTCAAATTGTGGAAAAACTAATGTTGTTTTTAACCTTATAACTAATCCTAAAGGATTGCGTTTTAACAATATATACATTTTTTCAAAATCATTGCAACAACCAAAATATCAATTATTGGATAAAGTACTTGCAAGTGTACCTGAAGTAAATTTTTACAAGTTTAATGCGAGTGAAACAATTATGCAACCAAATGAAGCAAAACCATTTTCTATTTTTATATTTGACGATGTTTCTTGTGAAAATCATGACACAATAAGGAATTATTTTGCTATGGGAAGACATCATAATATTGATAGCATTTACATTGGTCAAACATACAGTAAAATTCCAAAACAACTTATAAGAGACAATGCAAATATGTTGATCATCTTCAAGCAAGATGAAACAAATTTAAAGCATATATATAATGATCATGTAAATGCGGATATGCCATTTGAAAAATTTAAAGAGATGTGTGGCAAAGCATGGAATGAGAAATATAGCTTTCTCGTTATTATGAAGGAAGAAGATATTAAAAATGGTAGATATCGTATAGGGTTGGATAAATTTGTATTTATGCGTTGAACTACCGATGCTACATCTAGTTACACGTTGAACTTCACAGTGTAAACATGGTGAATCAAGAAAAACTATTAAAAGAAATAAAATCACTCAGTGATTCTATTAGGATGAAGAATCGTGCATTGAGGATGGGTTTAAGTGAAAGAGAAGAATTTCTAGAGACTACATTTAAACCTATTACGGAACCTTTAAAACAGATATCAGAAACTATTGGTAAACCTCGTTATGAAGGAGATGTTTTACTACCAGTTTCTAAACAAGAAGTACAAGCATTAAAAAAAGAAGAAGATGATGATTCATACACAAGTGCTAGTGAGCAAGAAGAAGCAAAAGAAGAAGAAGAACCAATTGTTGAAAAGGGAGAAGAACAGCCAATACCTGAAGCTGAACAATCTATTCCAAATTTAACTCAATTGAGTAGCGATATATTACAACATGGACCTCTTGGAAGAAAATATATAATGAAAATGCTACATGACATGAAATCAAACCCGAATTTGAGTAGATCACACATATACGGAGCAAGAATTGATGGGAATGAATTAAAGATTGGTGATTCAAAGCTTGAAATAACTCAAGACGATTACATCATTATTGGTGAGCATAGATATAAAGGAACAAAAGGATTATATGAATTAATTTTTAAAAATATACCACTAAGATATTCATCCAAAGATTTAAGTGTTTTTAAAGAGATTTTACAAAATACTAACGCTCATAAGAGAAACTACTTAAAGGATGCAATGATTAATCGTTCACGTGCAACAAAATATAACATTGTTATAAAAAAGTTGTTTCCTCCACGAAAATTGCCCACATTACGTACTGCTCCAGCGGTGAGACAACCACTGAAAAGAAAATCTTTATCACTTATGGATTTATCACTTCTTGAACAACATGGTAAAAAGAGTAAAGGAGATACTTCAACCTCTGGTAAAGGATTGATGAAAAATCTATACAATACAAATGTGATTTACTACAACGACATCAATAAATTGGTTGACCGAATGAGACTATTGCATGAAGCCATGGAAGCCGGTCATACGGGTTTGAATAATGAATGGGTGGCTCTAGTTGATGAACTTAGGAATCGTGGTATAGTTGTATAATTGTCCGCGGATATAAAAGAGTTGCAAGCGTAAGACGTATCAGTTCTAACATGAGCGTCGACAAGTTCGGACGGTACTCCGCGTTAGGAGTACAAGTTGGAGAAGACAGAAAAAGAAGTGGATTACCGCAAACACCTGAAGGTGACTATAGCATAAGTAATAAACGTTTAAAACTAGTTAAAGATCCAGAAGAAGATACTGATGGAGCAAATTTGAAGACAGTAAAAGAAGCTACTTCAACATCATTGAAATTACATAAGAATACTTACGATGTTAAATCACATAGAATAATTAATGTTGGTAAACCAACTGAAAGTTCTGATGCAATTACTAAAGAGTACTTATTATCTGAACTTTCAAATACTTTAAAATTGCAATGGGGTAATAACTTAAAAGATGGACAAACGTATGATGCTGGAAATTATAGAATAACCAACGTGGGAAATCCCAAAAATAATAAAGATTCAGTTAATAAAGAATATTTACATTCTATAATACCGGAAAAAACTGAACATGGATTTTCTTTTTATAAATTTATTATAAATGACATTGGATACCCAAAGGAAGACGGTGATGCTGTAAACCTAAAATACATCAAGGACAACTGTATTTTACAAGATGTTAATGGAATTGATTGTCATGGTAAAACATTGACAAATGTAAAGTTTGGTTCTCAACCAAAAGATGCTGTTACTATGGAAGAATTATCTAAAGAATTAAAAAAGGAAACATCCAATTTTGTAAAACATGAAGATGCCGTGTTAAAGCAGGGAGATAAATTTATACATGGAAATGAAAAGTTTAATTTAATGCAAGGAAATAATGATAAATGGGATGCAGGACGTAAAACAATAACAAATGGAAGATTTGGTATAAAAGATACAGATGTACCTCTAATGGTGCAAACATTAATTGCTACTGGTGGTACATTAGGTACATACAATGGTCGTAATAGAAGAATAAAAGATATTTATCCTGGTTACGAAGAAAATGATTGTGTTACAATGAAACAAACAATAACTTGGGATAAACACTTTGGGACTAAATATGATGCAAAGATGAAGAAAATAATTAATATTTTACCAGGTGAAGATTCAAATGATGCTGCTACTATTGGACAAGTCATAAAAACATCAAAAAGTGATTCAACAGCTTACACATGTAATGATAAACGTATTATGCAATTACATGATCCTCAACATCCAAAAGATGCTGTAAATTTAGATTGTTTAATAAGAATAGTGGGCAATTTACTTATTGATACCCATAATCATATAGCTAGTACAACGAGTCATGTGATAATTCAACCCGATGAACGGGAAGCTTGGATTAAAAATAGAATTATAAATCAATATATAATTAATTTGAATAACTAAGTCTTTAAATATAAAAGATTTTGCACAAGTTATTCATTTGTGTAAAGTATCTCGTGGAGTAAACACGCCAGTTATATAAGACAACATAATGAAGACCG
Organism: Neoaliturus tenellus; assembly: GCA_030545055.2. NCBI lineage: Eukaryota > Metazoa > Arthropoda > Insecta > Hemiptera > Cicadellidae > Neoaliturus > Neoaliturus tenellus. The sequence goes on along the minus strand of CM061534.1, from coordinate 149,493,816 downwards.
TATCGCTCAGTCATCGTCAAGACAGCGGCAAGAGAGGACGTGGTATAACATCAGCTGCATTATCCCTGCTTAGACGGATTCCAGTTGGTGCTGTTGTAAATCGAACAATAGACGCTTTACCATACGAATTACATCTGCCCGGAGGTTATCAATATTGTGGACCTGGAACTAAGTTGGCAAAGCGTTTAGCAAGAGGAGATCCTGGAATTAATAAATTAGATCAAGCTTGCAAGGAACACGATATAGCATATTCAAAGTATAAAGATTCAACAAATAGATCAATAGCAGATAAAATTCTAGCGGAAAAAGCTTGGCAAAGAGTAAAATCAAGTGACGCAAGTATTGCAGAAAAAGCATCGGCTTGGGCAGTAACTACAGCCATGAAGACGAAAGCAAAGTTAGGTGGTGGAAAACGTCGCAGAGGAAGACCTGCAAAGAAAGGCGCTCCCAAAAGAGGTGGAAACATTAAAAAAGGACGTCGTAGAACTCATAAGCCAAATGTAAAGAAGACTTCTGTTTGGCAAATGGTAAAAAACGGAGCAGGTTTATACCTAAGACCATACCGTGTGTACTAAATAAGAAGAGTCAATTGATAATTCCAAATAAAGCCTTAACAAATCATCAGTTAAATGATTATGTGAAATGTTTGAAAATACCATTCTTTCGAGGAGTTTTTATGAAAGATGCATTACCAACTAAAATATGGAAAAATGAAACTGGAATAGTAAATTTGGATTCCACCTATGGTCCAGGTACTCATTGGGTATGCTATAAAAAGCTTGGACAAACCGTTTACTACTTTGACAGTTTTGGCAATCTACCACCGCCAAAAGAACTTCAACATTATTTTCGAAACTCAAAAAACATTTTTTACAATTACAAAAAAGAACAACCTAACAATACTGAAATATGTGGGCATTTATGTTTGGAGTTTCTAGCGAAAAGTGTCAGTCAGCTTTAAGATGTCATCGTATACAGTGTCATTGAGTGGAAATTCATCCACATTGAAAAGTACGCTGTTCCCAGCATTGCGTCTATCCAAGGAACGATTATGGGAAGCGGCATTACTTGATTTGACTACCTACAACTCAATTCCCAATGTTACGGAAGGGAAGAATAATTTACTACATTATTATGAAACTAAGGATGCTACAGGAAAATACTCAGAATTAAAAATAATTACATTTCCTACTGGAGCTTATGAAATTGATGATATAAACCAATTATTACAGAAACAACTCGGAGAAGACAATATTACCGTTAAAGGAAACAATAATACTTTAAAAGCAGAAATAACTTCAAAATATTATATTGATGTCAGCTTGGAACAGTCGATTGGCAGTTTACTTGGATTTACAGATACAAAAAAGAAAATCTTAACTCCTGGAACTACTCATTCAGGTGATTCAACTGTAACAATATTGAAAGTAAATAGTATCGATGTCACGTGCAACATTATACACGGATCGTATAGAGATGGAGTTAATCAACATATTTTACATACATTTTATCCAACAGTGGCTCCCGGTTTTAAAATTGTTGAGAAGCCACAAAACTTGATATACCTACCGTTAAACACCAGTTTCATTTCAGACATCGTACTGAACATATTGGATCAAGACGGTCATAGTGTTGACTTTAGAGGAGAAACAATTACTATACGGATACACATCAGAGCAGCAACATAAAAGTCAACATGGGATTATCATTTAAACCGCAACGGAAGAGTCGGGAGCTCAGTAGCTCCTCAACATTGGAAGAGTTAACATCGGACAACATTCGTTTTCTACAGAAGATTGGATTGAAACTTAACAGCGATGGATATCCTGGATATATCTCAAGGACCAACGTTCGACGAAACACTATGGGAGAAGGAATATCACACGCACAACCCTTACACTTCATCAAAATTAAACAATAACGATGAAATAAGGATCCCCATTCAACAACAAGATATTTACACTTTACCGTGTGAAAGTTACTTGTACATCGAAGGACGGGTATTAAAATTGGATGGAAAAACTGCTTCAACAGTTCCTTTTATAAATAACCCGATGGCATATCTTTTTGATGAAATAAGATATGAAATATCAGGGGTGACGGTTGATTCAACAAAAAAGGTTGGTTTAACAACGACATTGAAAGGATTAACATCATTAACACCGCATGAGAAGAATTCAATAGTCACCGCCGGATGGGTTGCCCCCGATAAAGACACTATAACACCAGCTTCCAACGGTCACTTTGATTTTCATGTACCTTTACGATTGCTTTTGGGATTCGCTGAAGATTACAAACGGGTAATAATAAATGTCAAACAAGAATTAGTATTACTCAGATCTTCAACTAATAAGGACTTGATACTTGCAGACCCTGCAACTACGGAAGATAAACTGGAATGGCAACTACAGTTGGATAAAGTTGTTTGGAGAGTACCTCATGTAAGATTGGCTGATGAACATAGAATCCTATTATTGAGAAAGTTGAAATCTGACCGTGATATTGTGATGCCATTCCGAAGTTGGGAATTTCATGAATACCCTACACTACCTCAGACAGAACGACAAACATGGACCGTCAAGACATCAACTTACTTGGAACGAGCAAGGTACATAATACTCGGTTTTCAAACTAAGCGAAAAGATGTTATCACTGCAAATGCTGGTCAATTTGATCACTGTAAAATAAAGAATTGTAAAGTTTTCCTAAACTCTCAATTCTTTCCCTATGACAATTTGAATGTCATGTTCAGCAAAAAACGTTTTTCTATTTTATACGATATGTATGCAAGATTTCAATCGTCATATTATGGAAAGACTAATACACCACTATTATCACCTGACCAGTATTATTCCAAGGCTCCAATAATTGTAATCGATTGTTCAAAACAAAATGAATCGGTAAAATCATCAAGTGTGGATATAAAAATTGAAATGGAATTTGAAGAACCAGTAGCGGATGGAACTTAGGCATACTGTCTAATTCTACATGATAAAATAGTTACTTACACACCGCTGACCGGAATTGTGAAGAATGTACTTTAAGAAGAATTGTACAACAACTGCAAATTTTTGAGGTTAGAATTATCTGCTTTAATTTTTGAGGTTAGAATTTCATTTGTGAAAGACAAGTTCAAAACAAACAATTATGTAATTGTATAAATTTCAAGGATTTACGAAAAATATAAAAGCGAGAAAATAATTAGTAGAAACTTCATTCTATCTTCAACCGTCGTATGGGAAACATCATTCGCAAGATGAATTCTACTAACGGAGAAGAAAATACACCTCTAATGGATGATAATAGTTCAGATATAGAAAAACAAGTTGAACGAGAAATGGACGAGTTCCTAAAATTCAACAAACATAAGAAGAGAGAAGAAGAAAAAGCTGAAAAAGAAGTAAAAAGGAAGAAGGTTGAAGTTAACATTACAACCAATATTTTAACAGAAGTATTTCTTCGGATTATCTACCCAATTTCTTCATGCATGACAAAAAGTATATCAGTTGGAATTTTAAAATCAATGGATTATTCACCAATTGTTATTTTAAATCATGGAAACAAAATGGTTACTTTCAGTGAAATTACTTGGGAATCTCTCATGAAACATTTACATCTTTTGGAGTGCTATTTAAGTAACAACACATTTGGAAGAAGAACAAGATTAAGTTTATTGGAATCAAATATTGAAGTTGATATAGTAAAACATCGTGGAGGACAAATTGTTCGCTTCAGAGATTTAACTACACATAATGTTAAATTATATTTCACTAAAGAAGAATTTTATACTTTAAGTTGTACTACCGGTCCCGTCACCAGATATTTGAAACAACTAATATTTTCAAGTGCAATAATTAAAGACTATCTAATTGATACATTGGACAAAAAACCTTTTGTTCCAATTTTATACGGTCCCGTGGATACTTCAATCTTTAATAGAATACCTCAAGAAGTTGAAATGTGGAGACAATTAAACAACTATCACACCAATTTTAATATTGATGAAGTGGCACAAGAAGTGAAAGAAGAAGAACAATCCTGTCTGTTATAAACATCGGCTCATTCAATTTTTAAGTCAGTTGTTAGTAAGACTTCATCATGAATAAACGGGTTTCGTTTTCTAATGCGCCACATATAATGGAAGTTAAAAGAGGTATAATTGAATTTCAAGCTTTCCGAGGAAATGATGGTAATTTTATTATTAAAGAATTAGTAATCTTGGACATGAACACATCAGTAGTTTATCATTATTTGTTCAAACCTCCAGTACCATTTAATAGACTAACAACTAAAGCGAAAGTTACAAACAAATGGTTGAACAAACATTTTCACAACTTAAGATGGGATGAAGGTTTCATTAATTATAACATGATGCCGCACATTATGAATCATTATTGCAAAGAGTTTAAAATTATCTACACAAGGGGATTGGAAAAAGCAAATTGGATACAATCATTTACAAGCAACGAAGTGATTAATGCAATAATTGATAAAGATTTCCAATGCTACTTCAACGAACTTTGTATTTCATCAAAAAGTTTTAAACATCGAAGGTCGCAGTGCGCTTTAAAGAATGCCTACCGCTTGAATAATTTCCTTCAACAAACTGGTGGGGGTAGTGTCAGTGGTGGGGGTAGTGTCGATTATAAAAGTGAGAGCGCTACCATGACACAGCATGAGTATTACTCAAACCTCCGAAGAGACAACATCTCCGACGGACATTCTTATTAACAAGAAGATTAACAACAACATCAATATGGCATCACAGAACTTACTTCAAAGTTTAGTTGATCAGTTCAACGCTCATTCTAAATCATCAATTCTACCTACGAAGAAATGTTCTGAACTAAAAGAAGAAAAACACTACATCATTCATACTATTAAGAAAATGGAAACTTCAGTAGGTGATGCTATAAATTGCACTTTGAGCGAGGCACCTTATACAATTGGTGATGAAGCAAAATTTCAGATCTTCTTACCAAAGCGCTTCGTACAACTACTTCAAAATGAAGATCTTCGTATAATTCAACCCGGCGCACTCTATTTGGTATCACATGGACCCAGTGGAAACAACTCTACTGAACTTACAATTCATGTAACACCTACTACTGATTAGTTTGTACATAACATTGTAACTATTTGTTTGTAATTGTTTTTCAATAAATATGATATAAAGAAAAAAACAAAAAAAAAATTAAAAGAAGCAACATATTGTGATGTCTTTGTACATTACAATATGTTGCTTTTTTTAAAAATTCCACGGGATGACCTTGACCCACTTGTGTGTGATTATAAAAGCGAAAATCTACTTGTAAAATTCATCAGTCTACGACTACCTTTCGTACCGTACACATCTCGCTCACTCTATCGCTTAATATAAAAACTAAAAGATGTCTCTCAAAGTCAAATGTGCATCTTATGATACCAACACCATTACAACTTTTGAACAACTCGAAGATTTAACCAACGAAATGCGAGTTTTACTTACCGGTGGTTATCACTTAACTGTTGATGTTAGTGCTACTAATACAAGGATGTTCACTAAAACAAAATATTGCGATGATGAAATATTTATTTCTACACAACCTACAACTTCTTCATCGCCAACTGGTCAACATAACATCAAGTTCCAAAAGTATTACTAATGTTGAATAACTTTTGACAGACAAAACTACAACTAAAGAATCACATGATCAATGTGAGTTAATAAAAAGGATGTGATACTTGTATAAATAATCATTTGCTTCTCAGCTCTCACCACGACAAGACCTATTTAAGAAAATGTTGTACAGAATGATGATTCAACTTGATGGAAAAATCTATGGAAAAGACTACAACACCATTGAACAAATGACCCAAGATTTAGATGTATTAACTAAAGAAGGATATCAAGCTAAATTAATTTTAAAATTTCCTGAAGTACATCCATTATCAACAGAAGAACTTGTTGCTATGGCTAAGGCGGAGAGAGAGAAAAAGTCTGAAGAAAACAAAGAGAAACAAACTTCCTAAATTTTAATAATCCTTACACTTGTAAGGTATAATTTTTTAAAACTCCATTTGGATGACCTTGAAATTACCCCCACCACTTTTCACAGTACATAAAACTCACTATTCAACACTATACACTCTTATTCTTTCACTGGACTCCGCAGCGTCAACATGGAAGAGCAAAAATACAAGTACAAACCTCGTTACTGTTGTGAACAACAGTGTACAGATTTAGGACCAATGATGGTGGATGGGTTAGCTTGTACTAAATGTGAATTCTTCGGATCTTGTTATTGCAAATGCAAAACAAAACAACTACCACCACCGGAATTGCGAACTTTCAAATTTTACAAATCAAGATATTTTCATACATGTTGTCCTCAAAGATGTTTCAAATTTCACCCTCTAGATCTTGCTCATTGTCAACGCACCAATTCTCATCAAGATGATTTTTGTACACATATGATAAAAAGATGTAAATACAGATCAGATTGGTATTCCGATCCTGTAGAACCATCAAATGTGTAATTTCAGTTTTACACTCTTTTTTAAAACTTCATTTGGATGACCTTGAGATTTCCCCCCACCACTAGTTCTAATTTTTATATAATATTAAATCATTCCACTTCCAACACTCTAACTAACAACATGGAAAACAAATTTATCAAGTTTGAACATATAATAACTGACAGGGAAGAGATGGAAGAATTGTTTCAAAACTTACTTTCTATCATTGACGAATATCCTATAAGATGGTTCAGAATTGTAGTTCAATATTTAAATCCTGGTGAATTGTTTTCTTCATCGAGTGAAGAGGATGAAACAACTACTTCGGTTCAAATAATTGAATTAAAAGACGAAGAAGAAGAACTAAACATTTTATTTAATCATAAGCTCAAGGTTCCCCATATAAAAGCCCCCTCCCTAGACAGCCCCCCTCCCTAGACGCCTGCTCAAGGTCACCATTATATAAGCCCCCTCCCTATGCGCCGATCCTCATTCCATCACTGACTCTCCAACAATGAACAACTCTCCATTGGCCCGAATGAATTCTAGTTTTGAAATAAACTCTAAAGAAGAGTTACAAGACATTTTTAATATTTTACAAGAACTTGTAGATAATTTTACAACCATCAAAATGAATTTGGAAATAACATACGATTGTCCTATTTGTGATAAGGTTGAAAGTTTAGACGAAGACAGTTTACTAAATCTAACTCCTGCACCATCTGACACTACTGATGGTAATAATGAAGAGCAACGTCTTTCCCCCACCACTTCTTTGTAATTCATCCTTCCCCCCACCACTTCTTTATTTAACTAACATTTCTCCCTTTCACTTCTTATTCCGTCTTCGACTTCTGAACTATCAACATCACTAAAATTTCAAACACTAACACAATCATGATGGATATGATGGATGAAGTTCCCTTCGTAACTAGAATGGAAGAGGATAAATTGAAATTGGAAATTAAACGATTGGAAATGGAACGGGAAAACCAACTTGAAATGTTACATTTGTTCAAGCTTTTCAAATACATCATCTGGGGACTCTGCATTTACCTTCTCATCGTCGTCGGTGTTTGCATTTACAACTCTGTAATTCATCACAAAAGTTCAACTTGTTTAAACTCTGCTGTTGCACATTAATTGTATGTTCACTAATAAAATTCAAAAGTTACTTCAACCTATCCTACTATCACCAACTAGTTCAACTTAGAACTATTTCTGGTGGTAGTTGGGTAGGCTTTTTTAAAACTTACTCTGGATGACCTTGACATACTTTCCAGATCCTATTTATAAATTTGAATTTCAGTTTTAAACTAACTTTTAGTTTTGTTCAACTATTAAGAGTTTTGTTAACACCGTCAAATTTCAGTTTTCAACTAACTTTTAATTTATGTATACTTTTAGTTCAACCCTAGTTACTTTATTCGCAAATTCAGTTCAACCGACCGCCAACGCTATTGCCATCTCCACCCCAATATTTTAACATTTCTGCCCCCAACACCTGCCCGAACATCTGTTCGGTTTTAAAAATATAAAAGAAAGGTAAAGGAGTGGGGGTGGCTCATGCTCACCAATGCAAAACTAAGGTTTGAGGTTAGAATTATCCATGGCGGCCGCCATGTCTAGTTCAGTTTCACCACATAGAGTCGGCGACCGGTTATTGGTCTAAAGGAGTGGGGGAAGGGGTGGTGGGGGAAGGTTGCCATTTTATAAGCCCTCTCCCTAGGCGGCGCTTCTCATTCGATCGCCAACTTTCAAACGATAAACACCTCTCCCATGGCACGAATCAATTATCCCGCTATCACCAACTACTTCAACTTAAAACTATTTCTGGTGATAGTTGGATAGAATTTTTTAAAACTTACTCTGGATGACCTTGACATATTTTCCACATCTCAGTTATAAGTTTGAATTTCAATTTTGAACTAACTCTTAATTTTTCTTCAACTGTTAGAGTTTCGTTAACACCGACGAATTTCAATTTTGAACTAACTTTTAATTTTAATTTTATGCGCAAATTCACTTCACCCTAACGCCAACACTATCGCCATCTCCACCCCAACCTATATAACATAAAATATAACTACAGCATCTCATATATACCCTCTAACCCCCACCGGAAGCTATGTGACATGGCAGCTGGCGCCAGCTGCCGCGGCACGTGGCCCGGTGGGCACGTGGCCGGTTTTAAAAGTGACCAAAACACACTACTATGAATATCGCTCTTCAGACATTTATGGTCTCGAACATGCAATGACTCACTTTCGACTCTTATTATGAAGTATAATATTTATTAATTCTAGAATGATCTGTAGGCCCGAAATGAATATCTATTGTAAATAACACTACTCATTCAATGTCATCTCAAATTTACGTCATTTCATCAGTCGCCACTCACTAACCTAAAAAATAAGGTAAGCTTGTATTCACGTAGTTTTTAGAATTAACAACCTAACCTTCGGCAGAGGTTACTTTATTAATAATATGGATTTCAGGTGAGCTTTTGGTGTTGCCTGAAGTATTTTTTTAAACGCCCAAGAAAACACACAAGAAAGGAAAGACATTACAGTAGGTCTAATAAATTAACTTATTGACATGACATGACTTTAAAACAATGCCATTTTAGAGAGAATTCCTATTTTGTCTATGTGGAATTAGAATACCAAGTTTTTCAGGTTATTCTGTTTTAAGGAAATTGAAAAGGATAACATGATCAGTAGTGCAAAATTGAGGATGCTGGCCCAGTTCAAGGTCACCTGAGGGATGACGCAATCGATGACGTCATCACTAATGACGTCATTTCGATGACGTCACACCCATGACGTCACAGAAATGACGTGCTGATGACGTCATCACCCCTTACGTCATCAAAACGACGTCACCGACGCCACTAAGGTCAAGGTCACGCAGAAACTTAAAATTTTTTGGCACTTTTGCCGTTTCTCGCACTACGCTCCGAGTTTCAGTCCGAGTCCCCGTGACCTTGACCATTTGGAGCGAATATTGGACGAGAAACGGCAAAAGTGCCAAGTTAAACCCGAGTTTCTGACATGACTCTGCCTAAATGGGCAATCGGTAATCCCTCAGGTGACCTTGAACTAGCACAACACCCCCAATTTCATATTACTGTGACCTTGAAAACATAACAACGGAGCGCCGACACCGATGCGCACCCCACGACAGCCACCGAGTGACTGACTGTCAGGCTCTGTGTATGCTAGGTATATCGGCTTGAGAGACTAAGACTCTAAACTGTCAGGAATGGGAGTAACTAACTGAATTTTGCAAGGAAAAGTCATTTCATCCAATATTTTAAACAAATCCTCATCAGTAAAACTGACATTAGTCTGTTTTGTATAAAACTTAGGGTGTCCGCGCAACAGTTTGCGCCACTTAGCCAAAGTTGAAACTCTCTTAACTTTCAGTGGTGGACAGTGAGCAACTAATAAAGTCTTAACACGGCTAAGTTTCTTACCTAAAGCGTCCCGCGACATGGCTTCCCCTCACAAAAGTCCGCACAAAACTGAGAGACTGCTTGTAGCGCATGAGTCAAGGGAAAAGAGGTGGGGGAAACAGCAGGAGTGGGGGAAGGTCACAGTGGCGGGGGAAGGTGAGGTGGTACGCTGGAGTTTCGCATCACTTCACCATGAGCTGTCCTACAGTCAACACACTGTTCTCTTGGCCCGAGTTGGCACTAGAAGAAACATTTCTGTACAGCTTAGGCTGTGAGAGCCGAGGAAGCAAAGTCAAAGTGGAAATTGTGTTAAACTCCAAGATGAAGAGTCTCCTAAATAAACTAATTGTATCCTTGCAATCTCCTATAACTTTAGAGAAATACCACTTTATTAAGCGACACCTTATACTTTGGCAAAACGAAGCAGAAATGGAAAAGATTACAGTAAAATTAATTTAACTTAAAACTTGGACTGGACACTCATGGCGATACCACGTGGCGTGCAAACGCCACCCTAAACATTACAAGTTAGGTTATTGAGCACCTCTGGTACGATAACCGATGTGCTAGAGTTAAAGTGTGATGACTTGAGTCAAAACACTGAAATACTACAAGTCGATATCGTCCCAGAGTCAAAGTGTAGTGACCTACATTCAGAACTTGTAAAATTACTTACATATAGAGAGCTAGAGAACAGCGAGGCGCACCGCATGGAAGCCGGAGACATACTGGCGAAGCGGTGTTGTGCAGCCTAGGGACCCAGTTGTGGTGGGGGTATAGCCAACACTTAGAGTACAAGTGTTGTGGGTGACCTTGACCCACTTAACTTACCTCGACCCCCCCCCCCCCCGACAAAAAGTGCGAGCCCCCCCCCCGACCAAAAGTGGGAACCCCCCCCCCGACAAAAAGTGGAACACCCCCCCCCCACCCCCACCCCCACCCCCACCCCCTCCCCCACCCCTGATATCCTGGGCGTGGCAGCCCCGGTGGGGATATAAGGGGGCCCAGCCAGAGCCGGCTCGCAGTCCGCTCCCGCGCGTTGAACGTGAACGATCGGGACGGACCGCCATAGGCATCACTAAACATTGAATGGCGCCTTCAGTGTTTAGCGAAGTCTACTCTAACTTTAAGACATGTATTAGTTGTAAGATATTGCGCTTGCGTTTGGGTATTGCGAATTGTTTTATATGAGAGTGTTTTACTTGTACCTTATGTCTCCTGTGTGTCTTTTATCCTTTGTGTCTTGTTTGTTATATGTGTTTAACGTGTATGTGCTTGTTCCAGCATTGACTACGTTGAGCTCAATTGTGTGTTGTAAGTGTGTTATATTTTTCTAAATTGTATACGCTTGTTGTAGCATTTCCCCCTTGAGCTTTTGCAATGCTCAAAGTAAATCGTAAAGACAGGGAACGGGAGTAGGCCCCCGTGTAAAGTTACTTTTGTATAATTGTTAGGCTCCTCTCATGCATGCTTTAATGCGGCTGAGAAATAGGAGCGTCCGTTTGTACGCCTATATGGGGGTAATAAGCCGATGGCCTCTGCACTCGGACCGAGGACGTAAGCCACAGGGTGTCCTCAGTTAGTTTCCCTTCTGGAAACTCAAAATTATGTAAATGAAACTTTGTTAGCTATTTGTGTTTTTTTTTGTCCCCAAGGCCCCCGAACATTCGTGGTTCGCCATGGATGTACGGGGGCCGAAATTTTTTAATGTCCGTGTGGCCTTGTCCCACATAGGACTTGTAAAAATTTACTGCATTGCTAAATTAAAAATATTAAAGATAGGGTTACGGGAGTAGGCCCCCGTGTAAAGCCACTTTTTTTATAATTGTTAGGCTCCTCTCATGCATGCTTCAATGCGGCTGAGAAATAGGAGGTGGTCCGTTTGTACGCTTATACGGGGGTAATGAGCCGATGGCCTCTGCACTCGGACCGAGGACGTAAGCCACTAGGGCGTCCTCAGTTTCTTTCAAAATTATGTAAATGACATTTCATTAGCTATTGGAAAAGTTATTAGTTGGAAATGCAGTAAATGTTTACAAGTCTCGCGTGGCGAAGGGTACACGACATTGGATGTTGCCTTGTTGTCATAGTTGGGTCTCTTCGGAGGCTACAGCGATGACAACCCAAGTGCTTAATTTTTTAAAGTTTTTTCGTGACCTTGACCTAAATATAACAGTTTTAAAAATCTTTAACTGTCAGGTCTTTTAAAAGTTAACAGTTAGGTATTAGTAACACACACACACAAGTGTGGAGTTGTTTATAGTTGGGTCTCTTGGGAGGCTTCAGCGATGGCAACATAAATGCCCCAAGTGGGGCTTCTTTTTGAAAAAGTGTGTGACCCCCCCCCCCCCGACAAAAAGTGCGAACCCCCCCCCCCCCGACAAAAAGTGCGAAACCCCCCCCCCACCCTCACCCCCACCCCCACCCCCACCCCCACCCCCACCCCCACCCCCGGGGCGGAGCTTCTCAACCAACCACGATGGACGCATCAACCCAGACTCCACCAAACATCATCGAGTGGTACGACGAAGTCATAGAGCAAAGGGACAGAATGCTAGAGAATACTCGCAGGGAGCTACTTTATATCCGGAGTAAATGGGAAAAACTAATTAAGAAGTGTGAAAGCCTGTTGGACAGTGATGATAGTGAGGATGAGAGTGGATAGGTGTGTGGGTAAAGACTTGGACTGGGACTTGTGTGTATGTATGAATGTGTGCGTGAATGTGAAATACAGAGCGGGGGATAGATCACTCTGTGGCAATGGACTAACATGCCACTTAGTGATCTATCCCCCGTTCTGGTAATGTTTTTGGATGGCCTTGACCCACTTTACCAAGGCTAGCTAGTACCCCCACCACTGATAAGTGTATATATACGGGTATTAACGTGCAGTTTGGTTATTCTGCTTTGTACCGCTTAGCTGAATACAGCACTGTAACATGGCTTTCAACTCCAAAACTTCTCAGGCTTCCTCTTCTTCTTCAAGAAGGCGTGCTGCCAACGTCCTGCCTGCTACTCGTGGACCTGCTCGACCATTCCACAGCATAACTGTTGCTCGGGCAAATGCCTGCAAAGCTCCGATGCTACGGACCTTGCTGGAGGTAAGCCAAGACGGACAAGGCTTGCTCAGTCCTGGTCAACGGCAGGAGCAAGAAAGGCGTATGGCGTACTTCAGGCTGCAGGGTGTAGTTCCCAGCTTGAAGTTAGGCGATCCGAGAGTAGCAAGCATCAACGAGGCAGCGGACTACATATCACACCTTCACAGTGTTTTAGAAGTAAAGGACCAACAAATTGAAAACTTAAAAGAACAATTGAAACAATTTAACTTTAATCCTGTGGAGTTTGTGGAAGCAGTGATGAGTGATAGTGATGATGAAGGAACTGAATATATATTGGGTATGTAATGAAAGACTTGGACAGGGACATGTGTGTGTGTGTGTGTGTGTGTGTGTGTGTGTAGAATACAGAGCGGGGGATAGACTACTTTGCGGCAATGGACTAGCATGCTGCTTAGTGGTCTATCCCCCGCTCAAAGGGTAGCATTGGATGACCTTGACCCGCTTTACAGCAAGGACAACCGGTTAAGTGGTATAAAAGAGGGGGTCTATACATCTCGACTTCATTCTGCTTTGGACCTTCCAGTGGAACACTAGAAACAATGAGTGGATCGCTGCTTGGTGCTAACTTGGACAGGTATTCTGTGATGGTACACTATGAAGATTGTAGAGACATGTTGACGGCTGTGTATGATTGTTTGGTGAGAAAAATCTTTCAAGAAAACTGCCAATTTATGTTAGCGTGGAAAAGAAACTTGTTTGTTGATGGTCATGCTACAATGCAAAGCATGAACCACCTTCATGTGTTAAAAGTAGGACATCATAATTTGGACGAACTGGACGATATGTTTAGGGAGCTGGAGTGTTTGATACATCAGGAATGTAAACCATGTGAAATTGAAATTTTTAAATTGGATATGGAATTAGAATAAAATGTGTTAAACAGGACTTGGACTTGGACTTGATTGAGGTTTTGTAGAACAGAGCGGGGGATAGATCACTTTGCGGCAATGGACTAGCATGCTGCTTAGTGGTCTATCCCCCGCTCAAAGGGTATCTTTACGTGACCTTGACCCACATAAATTGTATAGTTGGTGGGGGTATAAAAAGGGTAAGCAAATTGGATGGATACAACACTTCCATACCATGGCTCCACTTGACAACACCGTTGTCCATCGCAACAGAATTGTCTCTATTCTGGAGGTAATACCTCTAGAAATTATAGAAGTAGAGGACCAACTACCTGCGGTTGATCAAGAAGAGGAGGAGGAAGAGATAATGGATATTGAAACGGACTCTGACGAAGCTGGTTCAACGGACAATGAAGTGGACTTGCACGCCTACGAAACATTAGAGTCGTCATCTGAGTCGGAAATGGAATTCCAATTGGAAATTGAAGAAGAAGAACAAGAACAAGACACTCCCCATCGTCCAATGGATAGGATGGTAGTTGCCAGAAGAATTATGTATTGTCATCGCTGCCTATTCCGTGATGAGGATGATTCCGACTCTGATGGTGATGTTTCACCCTTGTAAAAAGTTTAAACAAAAAGTTAAAAAAAAAGAATGTGAGCGGGGGATAGAGCACTTTGTAGTAAATGATGCTGCTTAGTGCTCTATCCCCCGCTCAAAATAATAATTTCAAATGACCTTGACCTACATAAACTTGCTCAAACAGACGTCTTTGAAAAAACTTGTACAAATTATTGAATCTAGACCAAATATCATCAATTTATCAAGCCTACTGATAAATGTATTACAAACGGTTGTGTAAAGGCTAAATTTAGCACATGAGTGATAACCTGTTTCCATATGACGTCACTTTCCCCACCTATCTGCCTCGGATATAAAGGGTCCCTGTGGAGTGCGCTGCTCATTATTGCGTGGACATTCACAGAGTGTACATTCAAAGCCAAACTGTTTGAAATGGCTCTTTGCGACATTTGTGGGGAAATCTTTCAAGACGAAGATCTTTTCACCATACACAGAGAATTACATGAAGACGAAGATAGAAAAGAAGATATTACCATGGATGAAATAGACTTAGACTCAATTGACCGGTTTTTGGAAGAGCACCAGAAGCAGACGGACTACTGGGACAGCTATCTACAGCAAATGCAAAGAAAAAGACCTAGTGTGATCCAATTTGCTGGTGCTGGACCATCTACTGCTAGAAGACCTTTTGAAGAAGAAGACACTGAAGAAGAGGACACTGAAGATGTGAAACAACTGCGCACCACGGCCTTGCCAGGACGAGTTGTAACACATTTCAAAATTAATAATGTTCAATTGGAATTGGAAACATTTATAACCCAGGCTAAGGAACTTGTTGGTCAAACCTTGAGGGAAGAACTACAAAGATTAAATTTTATTAAATTTGGAATGGTGTTAGAGGCTATGTTTAACAATACTGATGGTGAAACAGCATTGAGAGCGTTCATTACCAAAAACCGAACCCTTACCTTCACCTCCAACATCGATGATATTATTGAAGAATGCTTGGAAGAACTTATAACAAAACTTCAAGAACATGAAGGAAGAGGATCTGGATGGACTTTGTCATCAATTGAAGGTATGGATGTAAGGGTTCACAAGCATGGATATGGTTTAAGGGGTAGTAGTTTTATCCCTCTACCAAAGAAAATCCAAAACACTAAATCGTGTAGGAATGTGCAAAATGAAGGTAATGAATGTTTCAAGTATGCAATGTTAACCAAGTATGTTAAAGATCATCCTGAAAGAGTTGGTAGAGAATATTACGAAAATGAACACCGCTACAACTTTCAAGGTCTCACCTATCCAGTTACCTTGAAAGACATTGGCAAATTTGAAAAGAAAAATCCTGGCGTTTCAGTCAATGTTTTTGGTCTGGATGATTCGAACAACGTTTATCCTTTGCGGGTAGTAAAAGTTGAACAGAGAAACCACACGGATTTGCTATTGATAACTAAGGGTGAAATTTCCCATTATGTATGGATAAAGGACTTTGTAGCCTTGGTATGGAATCAATTATCAAAACATAAACGTAGGTTAACAGTGTGTAAAAGATGTTTCTGTTTCACATATAAAGAACTAAGACGTGGAGGATCTGAATGGATGACGGAACATAAAAGACTCTGTAACGAGAATTATGAAGTGAAGGTTAGTCTGCCACCACCATCTCGAGCGTTTATCCAATTCAACAAAACAATCCACCAATATCGTATTCCACTGGTCATCTACGCAGATTTTGAATCTACGTTAATATCACAGGAGCTGCCGGACGGTGAGGTGACTAGAAGAACAAAATACCAGCTGCACCAGCCCAATAGTTTTTGCCTATTGGTGAAGTCAACCTTGTCTGAGAACCAATTGCAAGACTATGGTTTAACATCCACTCCAATACTCTACCGTGGGGAAGAAGCCGCTAAGTATTTTGTAGACCTGTTGTATGACATTGCTGAAAAGGTGCAACGCTTATACGGCAATGTTGTACCTATGGAACCTTTAAACCAAAAGCAACAAGAAGAATACAACGTAGCGACAAGATGTTATCTATGCAAGAAGACCTTTAGTGAAGAAAACCAAAAAGTAAGAGACCACGATCATCTGACAGGGTTATACAGAGGAGCTGCTTGTAATTCATGCAATATAAATTACAAACTGCCAAACTTTATTCCTGTTGTTTTACACAATCTTAGCGGCTACGACTCCCACTTTATTATACCAGAGTTAGGAAGAGATGACGGTAAAATTGATGTTCTTGCTACAACATTGGAAAAGTACATCAGTTTTTCAAAAACAGTAGGTAAAATTAAACTTCGCTTTGTAGACTCTTACAGATTTATGCCATCAAGTTTAGCCAAATTGTCAGAGAACCTAAGAAGAGAAGACTTAAAAGAAACAAGCAAAATTGTACCTGAAGATAAATTGGACCTAGTATTAAGGAAAGGAGTTTTCCCCTATGATTATATAACTTCTACAGAAAAGTTTGAAGAAACTAGTCTTCCACCGATTGAAGCCTTCAATAGCAAATTAAACGAAAGTGAAATCTCCGTTGAAGACTACAATCATGCATGTAATGTGTGGAATCAACTAAACATTCAAACCTTGGGGGAATATTCTGACTTTTATATAAAATTGGACGTAACTCTGCTGTGCGATGTGATGGAAGAATTCAGAAACACCTGCTTCTCCGCCTATGGACTGGACCCTCTACACTCGTACACATCTCCAGGATTAGCATGGCAAGCTATGCTAAAGTCAACCAACTGTCGACTGGAACTTCTAACGGATATTGATATGGTGCTCATGATGGAATCTGGTGTACGGGGCGGTTTGACACAAGCTGTAACACGTCATGTCAAAGCCAACAACAAGTACATCCCCGGCTTCGACGAGCAACAACCATCGGTCTACCTTGGCTACTTTGACGCAAACAACCTTTATGGTTGGGCAATGTCAAATCCGCTTCCCTATGCTGACTTCAAATGGATCGACCCGGCCACCATCGGAGACATCTCACAGATTTCAAAGGATGGTCCAAAAGGCTATATTTTGGACTGTGATTTTGAATACCCGGAGCACCTTCATGACCATCACTACGACTTGCCTCTCCTAGCCAAGACTGAAGTTTCACCGACAGGAAGATGGCCAAAATTGATGATGACCTTGGAGAATAAAGATCGTTATGTGGCTCACTACTGGGTAGTTCAACAGGCTCTTGAATTGGGTCTACGTATAGTAAGAATTCATAGAGCAATTGAATTCACCCAGTCTTGTTGGTTGAAACCATATATTGATTCCAACACTACAAGAAGAGCTGCAGCGACAACAGCATTTGAAAAGGACTTCTATAAATTAATGAACAATGCCATCTTTGGGAAGACCTTGGAGAACAAAAGAAAACACAAAAATGTAAAATTAGTGAGTGATCCTAGGAAATTGGAAAAATTAGTGCAAAAACCAAATTTCGGAACATCCATGATTATAAACGAAAATCTAGTCGCTGTCAGTATGAAGAAAACAACAATAGTCATGGACCGTCCGTTATACATAGGTATGTCGATTTTGGATATAAGTAAAACCCTGATGTATGATTTCCATTATAACAAAATGGTTAAACACTACGGAAGGGAAAACATTGGAGTCGCATACATGGATACGGACGCGTTTATCTACTGGATAAAGACTTTGGACATGTATGAAGACCTAAGGACTTTTCCATACAAAGAAGATTTCGACTTTTCTGACTATCTGAAGAACCATCCAAATTTTAATGAAAAATATAAAAAAGTAATTGGAAAATTCAAAGATGAAGCAAATGGAATGCCTTTAGAAGAAATAGTGGCGCTGATGGCGAAATTGTATTCATTTAAGATGTACCACGAGAACAACACACCGACAGTCAAGAAAGCAAAAGGAGTGAAGACATCTTATTTGAAAAAACACGTAACATTTGACCACTACAAGACTTGTTTGTTTGAAGATACTACGATATCAGCAACATTCAACAATATCCGAAGCTTCAAGCATCAAGTCTACAGTGTCACCGAAATTAAAAAAGCACTGTCAGCTCGGGATGATAAAAGACATATTTTGCCCGACAAAATCCACACTCTTCCTTTCGGCCATTACTCCTTAAACCCTATCAACTAGTAACCTATTCTTCGTCCTTCTACAACTTCGACCTTATTCCTTTCTCCTTCCGTAAAAAAATGGGGAACACGGCAAGTCCAACGCCGTGTTCCCCATTTTTTTACACAAGTTTGGATGACCTTGACCCATATAAATGATGTGAATATTTAAAACAGCATTCATTGTGATTATACATGTGATACAACAAACATTGAAACCTGCAATATGAAGGACTTGAAGCAACAAATTGTCAACGAACTTCATAAACCTGCAAGAAGAAAGTTTCCACGAAGAACTACGGTGATAAAAGGAATTAATGATTTATATCAAGCGGATTTAATCGAAATGATTCCTTATAGCAAACAAAATAAAGGATATAAATACATATTGACTGTTATTAACTGTTTTTCAAAAATGGCAGATGCTTTACCACTAAGGCCTGTTACACACTCAAGTGGCGCATCTGCTACGCGGTGGCACGCTGCACGTGACATGCGACTTGGTCTGCTAGCGGGAGGAGGGAGCTTACACACTTCAGTGGCGCCACGCCACGCGTCCACGATATTGTTTATTTATCAAAATATTATTTTTGAGGTTAAAGATGGCAACCGTTGAAGATGAACTGTTTCTTTTGATGGCTGTTGTTGCGAAAAGGAGGCGCAAAAGACGAATAGGCATTTAAAGGCTACATTGGATTTAGCTCTATAGAGATTTGATTTTTTTTTAGTGTTCAGTTTTTACATAGACTGCTTCAAATACTCTGCTACGCAGGATTTTTTTAAATCTTAACATTTGGTTCCTGGCTAAATGAGCCATACGATAAAACTACCTGTCATGATTTATTATATTCACTTTGTGCAATCATAAAGTCACAGTTGAAAATCACGTTTTCCGTTATTACTATATCCCGAAGTTGTTGTTGAATATAATACCGTAACAAATTAAAACTATAATATTTGGTTTTTTCCACTGTTTATTATTTCGCTAACAGCCTAAACAAACATAAGATGATATTTGTTTTTTGTTTGTTTGTTTTTTTTACTCCGAATTGTTTGAAATAAAACATAATAAATTTCATGTGTTATAATAAAGTGCATGTTGCTTGGCCGGTCCCCTTACTTGTGCTCTTGGTTATCACCACCGATCACATTGATACTTTAAACAATGTTTCCAATTTCCAGCAATATTTTGATTTCCCTTTCGAGGTGCGTACAGTATCTTTCAAGTTACATTTTAAATTTACACAATATTTAATTTATTTTAAATTATACACATTAATATCTATTATTTAGTCCCTTTATGATTCCTTTATTCTCTATGTATTGTACTTCGTATCTGCATTCTGCACATGTGTTGACTCGAGTCTCGAGATGCAGGTGGCGTGTGTCATCTCAACACCGACCGAGCAAGTGACGCAGCGTGTATCGCGCCACCCGCGCCACGCCTCTGCTACTGCAGTGTGTAAGCTCCCATTTAAAAGCATTGGTTGGTTTTCGCGTGGCGTAGCAGTCACGTGCAGCATGCCGCCGGGTAGCAGATGCGCCACTTAAGTGTGTAACAGGCCTTAAAGATAAAAGTGGCAAAAGTGTTACAAAAGCAATGGAAACAGCTATACAAAGAGACAAACATACTATTAAACATTTACAAACAGATGATGGAAAAGAATATTTTAATAAGGAATTTGCAACTTTAATGAAAAAACACAATATAAACCATTATTCAACCAATTCAGAAGTAAAAGCCTCAATAATCGAAAGATTCAATAGAACTTTAAAAAGTGCAATGTATAAAATGTTTTCCAACAGAGGATCGCACATATGGATTGATATGTTACCAAAACTTATAAACGATTACAATAACAAATTTCATAGGACTATCGGGATGAAACCAAACCAAGTAACTAGTAAAAATGAAAACCTTGCATTAAAACGTATAAAAACGAATACTAAACAAAAAGTTGAAAAACTAAAGCCTAAAAAATTTAATGTGGGTGATAAAGTGCGAATAAGTAAATATAAAGGTGTATTCAGTAAAAGATACCTGCCAAATTGGACCAATGAGGTTTTTACTGTATTCAAAGTACAACCTACAGTACCTGAGACATATATTTTAAAAGATAATAAAGGACAATTGCTTGAAGGAGGGTTTTATGGACATGAAATGTTAAAATCAACAGTAGGCGATGTATATTTAGTTGAAAAGGTGTTGCAACGGAAAAAAGATAAGGTCAAAGTACGATGGTTAGGATTTAATAAGACGGAAGATTCTTGGATACCTAAAAAGGATTTGATATAACGATAGAGAATCATTTTAGGTTGAACCATTACAAAGGATGGAGATAGTACCACAAAAAGAGAGTTTTACTATTAATAATATAGATGAACTCACAGTGGATAATTCAGAATTCAATAGTGGGAAACATGGCAATTTGTTACCAAACACCGTTCGTTGTCTGGTTACCGGACCTTCCAACTGTGGAAAAACTAATGTAGTATTCAATTTGATTACAAACCCTAAAGGATTACGATTTAACAATCTATATGTATTTTCAAAATCACTACAACAACCAAAGTATCAATTATTGGAAAAGATACTGACTAATGTGCCTGAAGTTAAATATTTAAAGTTTAATGCAAGCGAGAGTGTCATGCAGCCACAAGAAGCTAAACCATTCTCCGTGTTTATATTCGACGATGTATCTTGTGAAAACCAAAACACAATAAGGAATTACTTCGCTATGGGTCGACATAACAACATAGATAGCATTTATATTGGCCAAACTTACAGCAAAATACCTAAACAACTCATTAGAGACAATGCAAACATGTTAATTGTATTTAAACAGGACGAAACCAACCTAAAACATATATATTTTGATCATGTAAATGCGGATATGACATTTGAACGATTTAAAGAGTTGTGTGGAAAGGCTTGGGCTGAAAAGTATGGGTTCCTAACAATTATGAAGGAACAACCGCTAAACAATGGTCGATACAGGATAGGATTTGATAAATTTATATTAATACATTAAACGCGGTATAACACATTCATTGTTGTACAACACGTCTTGCTACAAACATGGTTAACCAAGAAAAATTAGTAAAAGAAATAAAATCACTTAGTGATTCTATTCGGGCTAAAAACAGAGCATTGAAACTAGGTATTAGCGAGAGGGAGAAATTCCTTGAATCTACTTTTAAACCTATTACTGAACCCTTGAAACAATTAAACAAAAATTTGCTAAACCTGTATTGGAAGGAGATGCGATTGCACCTATTACGAAGTTTGAAAGAGAAAATGTAAAATCAGAAGAGTTTAGTGATGAAGACCTGGAATCCTCTACGTATAGTGGTTTTACCGGTGGAGAACCCGAAAGAGAGCTAGAATCACCGGACTATAGTGGAATAAAAGAATTATATGAAGTAAAAGCCAAAAGAGGACATGAAGTTGTATCAACTGCTAGTGAAGAGGAAAAAGAAGAAGAGACAAGGGAAGGTCCGTCAAACATAAGCTTGTTGGGTGAAAACATTCATAACAAAGGACCTTTAGGAAGGAAATACATGGTAAAAATGTTACTCGGAACAATTCCTAATAAGAATTACCATAGTTATGGAGCGAGATTAACAGAAGACGGTTTAATGATAGGTAATAGCCCGTTAAACGTTGACGAACATGATAATATTGTCATTGGTGATCAAAGATATAAGGGCACAAAAGGATTATTTGAATTATTATTTGAAAATAAGCCTTCAGTATCGTTAGTGAAAGAAAAAGACATGGAAGCATATAAAAATATTTTGGAACAGACAAATGCATATAGGAGAAAGTATTTACCTGACCAACCTCCTTTTAGATCTAAGTCTTTAAAATATAAAGAATTTGTATCCAAGTTAATACCAACTAGAAGACAAACAATGCCGTTAACACAAAGAAAACCTGTAAAACGAAGATTTATGGCATCCACTTTGGATGTAAGTGCTCAGGAACGAAGAAAAAGAAGTAAGTCCGTTACAGGTACAGGTTTAATGAAGAAATTATATAACACAAATGTGATTTATTATAATAACATCAATAAATTGGTGGATAGAATGAAACTAATACATGAAGCTAAAGAAGCGGGTCATACTGGATTGGAAAACGAATGGGTGGCTTTAGTGGATGAACTCCGAAACCGTGGGGTAATCTCATAAAAATGCGTTACTCCTTAGAGTACTATTCAGTTGCACCATGAGTGTTGACAAGTTCGGACGTTACTCCTCGGATGGGTTATATTATGCGAATAATTTAAAAAGAAGTGCTGGTTTACCACAAACACCTGATGGAGATTATGATATGAGTAATAAAAGGTTAAAAAACATAAAAGATCCTTCGGATGAAAACGATGCAATAAACTTAAAAATATTAAAGGAAAAGATATCGCCAACATTAAAACTACAAAATAACACATATGACGCGGAAGATCATAGAATTATCAACGTTGGTAAACCAAATGAAAATGGTGATGCGATAAACAAAGGTTATTTGTCATCTGAATTAAAAAATACGTTAAAATTCAATGGGAAAACGTATAGTGCCAACAATAAACGTATATCCAACGTAGATGACCCTAAAGATGCAAAAGACAGCGTAAATAGACGCTATTTACATTCTTTGATACCTGAAAAGACAAAAGATGGATTTTCTTTTTATAAATTTGTTATTAATGATATAGGCTATCCAAAAACTGAAAACGATGCTGTAAATCTAAAATATATTAAAGATCATTGCATCATACGTGATGTAGGGGTTATAGATTGTTTTAATAATTGTTTAGCAAATGTTAAAGATGGTTCGGCGCCATCAGATGGTGCAACAGTAGGTCAAATGATGGAAACCTTAAAACAAGAAACAACCTCTTTTGTAAAACAAGATCAAGTAGTATCGAAGCAAGGGGATGAATTTGTTCAAGGTAATGAAAAATTTAATTTATTAACATACAAAAATGATGCTTGGGATTGCATGGATAAAAAGTTATCAAATTTGGGATGGGGTTATGAAAAACATGATGCAGCTGCTTTATCACAAACCGTACATCTAGATCCAGATAAATATTTTAGATGGTTTACATGTAATAATAGAGTGATAAGAGACTTGGCACAAGGAAGAGAAGCAAATGATGCTGCAACTGTAGGACAGACCATTACAACATCATTAAAGGATAGTAAAGTGTATGATTGTAATAATAAACGTATAACAAACCTTAAAGACCCTGAACATGTAGATAATGCTGTCACTGTTAGTTTTCTTGTAAAAGTTTTAGGTAATGCGATATTTGATTTACACAATCATTTCACACCGGAAGTTCTTCGAGGAGGGCCAGGTCATAAAATTTGGGATGAAGCCTCGAGAGGTGGTTGGATTAAACGGGAAATTTTTAAAAAGTACTTTATTCACCCTAATACACAACAGTTTAGATCATCAAATTGGGGTGATATTGATATTTAATAAAAGAACACAATAAACAACTTCATTTATTTCCAACTCGTCATAGAGTTAACATATGAGTTGCACATTGCGATTATAAAAGGACAATAATGACGTTTAAGTACATCAGTCCATATCGAGACACTGCAAGGAAAGGAGGTGGGATCACGTCCACAGCGGTTTCTCTGTTAAGTAAAGCTTTAAAACAAATTCCAGTAGGATCCATAGTAAATAGAGCAATAGACGCATTACCATACGAATTTCATATACCAGGAGGTTATCAGTATTGCGGACCAGGAACTAAATTGAAAAAACGACTGGAAAGAGGCGATCCTGGCATAAACAAGTTAGATCAGGCTTGTAAAGAACACGATATCGCATATTCCACGTTTGCCGTTTCAAAAAATAGATCAATAGCTGACAAAAAGCTTGCGGACATAGCTTGGCAACGAGTAAAATCAAGTGACGCTAGCATAGCAGAAAAAGCAGCAGCTTTAGCAGTAACAGCAGGTATGAAGGCTAAAACAGCAGTAGGAGGTGGAAGAAGGAGGAGAAAGAGAGTAAAAAGGAGGTCAACCACAAGAAAACATGGAGGAAATATAAAAAGAAGACGACGATCTACAAGAAAAGGCAGGAAGAAGCCCACCGTGTGGTCAATGGTAAAAAACGGGGCAGGTCTTTACCTAAGACCTTATCGTGCATATTAAATGAAAGAAATCAATTGGTCATACCACATAAAGCATTAACCAATATTGAATTATTTAAATATATTTCCTGTTTAAAAATACCATTTTTTCGCGGTGTGTTTATGAAAGACAGTTTACCAAAGAAAATGTGGCAAAATGAGACTGGAATTGTAAATTTGGATAATACTGAAGGGCCTGGCACCCATTGGGTTTGTTATAAGAAACTAAATAACAATGTATATTATTTTGATAGTTTCGGTAATTTGCCACCACCAAAAGAACTTCAAAATTACTTTAAATCTGCTAAAAACATATATTATAACTATAAAAGAGAACAACCTGATAATACTTCAATATGCGGCCATTTATGTTTGGAATTTCTAGCTAAAAGTATCAGTCACTATTGAGATGTCTTCCTATACGGTATCATTAACAGGAAAATCGTCCAATTTACGAAGTATCCTTTTTCCAGCGTTACGCTTGCAAAAAGGAAGGTTTTGGGAGGCGGCACTATTGGATTTTACAACGTACAACTCTATTCCCAATGTTACGGAAGGTAAAAATAACATATTGCATTATTATAAGGGAAAGGATGCCAGTGGAAAATTTACAGACTTACAAGAGTGCATGTTACCCACAGGTTCTTATGAAATTGATCATATAAATGAATTTTTGCAAACTAAAATGGGAAAAGACAATATAACATTAAAAGGTAATAATAATACGATGAAAGCTGAAATTACTTCCAAATATTATATAGATTTCACTCAACCAAACTCAATTGGTGATTTATTAGGATTTTCCAACGATGGGCCTGTATTAGAACCAGATGTAACACATTCCGGTAAGAAAACAGTAACAATATTAAAAGTCAATAGTATAGACATAACTTGTAACATTATACAAGGTGCTTACAGGGATGGGGCTAACACCCACATCATACATACTTTTTACCCAAGTGTACCACCTGGATTTAAAATTGTTGAAAAGCCACAAAACCTGGTATATCTACCGTTGAACACCACTTTCATTTCAGACATCGTGTTGAGCGTATTGGATCAAGACGGTAACTTGGTAGACTTCAGAGAAGAGCCTATTACGATTAGATTACATTTAAAATCGACACTTTAATACAAAACCATGGGTTTAACATTTAAAAGCGAACAACCTACGGGAAACCGCATTAGTAGCTCTTCAGCTGTGGAGGAGTTAACACGCGAGAACATTCGTTTCTTAGAGAGAATTGGATTAAAATTAACCGAGTATGGATATACTGGATATAGCGCAGGGTCCAACATTCGACGAAACCCTATGGGAAAAAGAATATCACACCCACAACCCTTACACTTCATCGAAATTAAACAATAACGATGAAATTCGTATTCCCATACAAAATCAAGACATTTACACACTACCATGTGAAAGTTACTTGTATATTGAAGGACAAGTTACTAAAAAGGACGGTACTACTGTTGGTACAACAGTTCCATTTATAAATAATCCTATGGCTTTCCTATTTGATGAAATTAGATATGAAATATCAGGTGTAACAGTTGATTCCACTAAAAAAGTAGGTATTACGACAACTTTAAAAGGATTAACATCTATAACACCCAATGAAACCAATTTACTTAAACCTGCCGGATGGGTATTACCTACGATTGACACGATCACTCCAAATCCAAATGGATATTTTGATTTTCATATTCCATTACGTTTGCTGCTTGGTTTTGCTGAAGATTATAGGAAAATAATATTAAACGTTAAACAAGAATTAGTTTTGTTGAGATCTTCTAACGATAAAGACATTATTAAAGCTGCAGATGCTACTACAGATGCGACTTTAGAATGGAAATTAAAATTAGACAAAATTGTATGGAGAGTTCCACATGTTAAATTGGCTGACGAGCATAGAATGCTACTTTTAAGAAAATTAAAAGCCGATCGTGATATTGTTATTCCATTTAGAACTTGGGAATTTCATGAGCATCCCAGTTTACCTACTACGGATCGACACACTTGGACTGTTAAAACATCGAATTATGTAGAACGAGCCAGGTATATTATATTTGGTTTACAAACAGGTAGAAGAGACGCCATTACTAAACATGCAGGACAATTTGATCATTGTGACTTGAAAAATATTAAAGTTTATTTAAATTCACAATTCTTTCCATACGACAATTTAAATGTGTCATTCACTAAGAAGAAATACAGTATATTGTACGATATGTACGCGAGATTCCAAAGTTCATATTACGGTAAAGCAAATACACCTTTATTATCACCTTCAAAATATTACGATGCCTACCCAATAGTTGTAATTGATTGTTCTAAACAAAATGAATCAGTAAAATCATCAAGTGTGGATATAAAAATAGAAATGGAATTCAACGCTGCTATACCGGCTAATACAACTGCATACTGTTTAATTCTACATGATAAAATTGTAACATACACACCTTTAACTGGAATTGTTAAGAATGTACTGTAAAAACCAGTTTTGTTTCATTCCGCGAGTATAAAAGCAGAGCGTACAGACCGCTCCTCATCAGTTTGTTGCCTACTGTTGTATGGGTAGCATCGTATTCAATATGGCTTCTCCTAGTGGTACACCTGAAAATGTGATAGATATTGAGAAGGAGATATCTGAGTTTTTAGATCCTCAAGGTCACCAGGAAGGAGGTGAACAAAACGTTTGCGGACAACTTCACGCCAGTAATAATGTTGAAGAAAAAGGTAAAAGAAGAAAGAATATACAAAAGAGAAAAAGGGATATTGAAGATAACATTTCTCCAAACATATTGAGTGAGGTATTTTTGCGAATATTTTACCCAATCGCTTCCAGTTTGGACAATAGTGTTTTAATCGGTGTTATGAAATCTACAGATTATTCCCCTACTGTAATTTTAACTCATGGACCCAAAATGATTTTGTTTACGGACAGTGCTTGGGAATCATTTATGAAACACTTGCATCTGCTAGAATGCTATTTAAGTAGTAACATGTTTGGAAGGAAGACAAGAGTAGGACTTTTAGATTCAAATGTGGAAATTGATATTATTAAACAACGTGGTGATCATCAGCTGCGGTTTAGAGACACAACAAGACATGATAACAAAATTCAACTTAATCGAGAGGAGTTTTTCATTTTAACTTGTGCTACTGAACCTATAACAAGATACTTGAGACAACTGGTGTTTTCAAGTTCGATTATTAAAGATTATCTGGAAGACACTTTGGACAAACAACCGGACGCACCTATATTATACGGACCTGTGGATACTTCTATATTTAATAGAGTTCCTCATGAAGTACAGATGTGGAGACAATTGGAAAAGTACGCTCAACTACATAAGAAATCAGTAAAACAGGAAGAAGAGGAAGATGGAGGAGAAGAATCAAGTGTTAGTGATGAAAATGAAAATAAGGAAAATATAAAGATGGAAACTTAAATGACAATGGTTAGTTTTTAAAACAATAACCAACATTTTGTGGGGTTAGGCCTATTGGGGACGGTGCCCACGTTAAATATACACCAACGCGCCAACAACTGTACGGCCTGGTATAAAAGTAGTACCTACCGTGGTGTGGAAATCAGTTGACCTCCTGACTTCGTAATGAGCAGACGTGTGACCTTCAAAATGGACAAGGGAGAAGAACAACAAGTAAAGTCCAAGCCTGGTATTATTGAGTTTCAAGCGTTTCGTGGTAATGATGATAGATTCATTATAAAAGAACTTGTGTTTTTGGACATGAATACAAGTGTTCCTTATTCGTTTTTATTTAAACCACCATGTTCTTATTCGTCTTTAACTAGTAAAGCCGCTACTACCAACAGATGGATTTCAAAACACTTCCATCATATCGATTGGTATGATGGTTTTACAAGTTACACGGACTTGTATCACATTATGCATCACTTTTCAGACAAGTTTACCAATATTTACACAAAGGGGCTGGAAAAGAAAAGATGGATCGAAGGATTTACTCATGTTCCGGTTAATGATGTGGAATTGGATAAGAATTATCAATACATGCTGGAAACCATATGTATTTGTACAAAAAGCCCAGAACATGATAAAGATAGACATTGCGCTTTGAAAAATGCCTATAAACTCGCCTCTTACCTTCAAAGTGGGGAATTGGGGAGTGGTGGGGGTAACGGAGAGTATATAAGTGGGGAGCAGACAGGGACCTGGCATGAGTATTACTCGAGATTCCGAGACGACAACATCTCCGAGCAAGAAGACGATCTGTAACCTGACCATGGCATCTCACCAGTTCCTTCAGACTTTGGTCGAGCAGTTCAATGCTCACTCCAAGTCAACAATATTACCTGTAAAGAAGTGCTCGGAACTAAAAGACGAGAAGCACTACATAATCCATGCTATGAAGAAGATGGAGACTACAGTTGGGGAGGCCATCTGCTGCAGTCTCAGCGAGGCACCGTTTACTCCGGGGGATGAACCAAAGTTCCAGGTGTACCTGCCCAAGAGATTCGTCCATCTTCTACAAAACGAGGATCTTCGCTCTATTCAACCCGGGTGTCTATACCTGGTGTCCCACGGCTGCACGGGTAGCAATTCTACAGAGTTGACCATCCACATCGCTGACAAGCAGCAGTGTTAGATTTAAGTTTTAATGTTGTACATATGTTGTTGTTGTAATGTTTTATAAATAAACGAATCATAAAAGACAAAAAAAATAAAAAAAACAAAAAATGCAACATATCAATATGTGACAGACTTCACGTATTGATATGTTGCATTTTTTTTTAAACTTCGCGGGTGACCTTGACCTTTGACCTTTGCATTTCACAATTACCCCCACTACTGTAATTACCCCCACTACCGCACTAGGATTCAAACCTGCTTGGATGCGAAAAACGGTCAGTCTGTTGCCAACTAGCAAACGATGAGCACCTTGTACGAGCTTTGCATACAACGAGTTATAACTCACAAGGACTTGTTCCCAACATGTTTACAAGACAATATCCCACTAACAATAAAAGAAGATGTCAAACGCTACAGGAGGGAAAATACAGGGTATTCGGAATACTCCTGGTATAAGTTCCACGATGGGGAAAAGTTTTGTAGGCCTTGTGGCGAGGCCGCCGTCAGAGACCTTCGGCGATTCGTACAGGATGGTGGTATAAAACAATTCGGATTTCTAGCGCCACTGTTTCGATTTGAAAATTACAAGGACACCTACGCAATTTGTTCCATTCCATTGTATCGATGGAAAAAGTTTAGAACTGTTTAATTGGATCTTCTATACCCCCACCACTATTACCCCCACCACTTTTTCATGTACCTCCAAGCGCTGTGCCTCGGCTTCATTTCTACTCCAGCAGCCAACCTAGCAACATCAAGATGTCTCTGAACGTTAGTTGCGCAAGTTACGAGGAGGTGAGCATCAAGACTCAGCAGGAGCTAAACGACTTGTACAAGGAGTTGCAGCTGATGGTGGCACGAGGCTACCGTATAAACGTGCAGGTTTACGCTTGCAATATACGGAACACCCGGCAGCCAAAGGAAGAGCCTGGACACTCCTCGACAGCTTCCTCACCGGCGTCGATGAAGACCGAGCCAGACAACTTGGACTACTTCAGCTGACTAGCAGTTGTCTTCCTTGTTCTTACAATAATAGAATATGTATATTTTTTCATTATATTAAAGAAGTAAAAGAACAAAAACACCTATCTTGTTACTGACTTATAAGCTCAGTAACAAGATAGGTTTTTTAAAACACAATTTGGATGACCTTGAAACTTCCCCCTCCACTGCTTTGCTACCCCACCACTTGACTATTGATGTACATGGCACATCACAATTGGAAACCTCATTCCATCTTCAACAGCCAAACCGACAACATCAACAATGGCAAACCTACCAACGGATAAAACATGTCCTCACGTTTGCTGTGACTTCGTCCACGAGTTGGAGAAGAGGATGCAGGAGAGGGCGATACGAAGAAAGCAGATACACTCAGAAAATATCATGATAGTCAACGGCTATCTTTTATTGTTCGGCCTTATTATGGTTGTACTTTTCATACTGTATGGCATAGTCACGTGTGTCGGCAAGGTTGCAGAAGAAAACGCTCGCCACCATCAATTGGAAAGTTTCAATGTTACTTTGTAGGTTTTCCTTTTTTTAAAACTCCGTTTGGATGACCTTGAAAATTCCCCCACTACTCCACCACACCCCCCCCACTTCACCATGTTCCTGCATGAGCATCACATCAACCGTCATTCCTTGTCCGACAAGCAACCATGGCAGACAACAACACCATCAGCCAAGCTGACTCCACTACTGATGTTGGTACAAGTACGGGTTGGACACTGTCGATCGATAGTGTACACTATTTGGAAACAATTTGCGAACGGATGAAGGAAATACTGCGGGACAACCCTGGGATCATAATACAAATGAATTTAAATTATGATTGGTCCCAAGTTAGAATGCAAGGGGACGATAACAACGGTCAACAATCTCCACAATATTCGCCCATGTCCCCGATCTACCCTTACGGCGAGTCTGACGTCGATGAAGATGAGGCTAATGAGGATGTGGGGGACAACGAGGCTGAAGAGGAGTAACCTTCATTCCTTTTTTTAAAACCCAAATTGGATGACCTTGAGAATTCCCCCTCCACTATTTCCTTTTTTTAAAACCCAAATTAAATGACCTTGAAAATACCCCCTCCACATACTTTTGGTTTACCCCCTCTACTTTTCAATACTGTTACCACAGTCTGTAGCTCACATCATTCCTTGCTTAGCTATCATGGCGGACAGCACTCTTTCTCGAGTTGACTCCACTACGGATGAAGAATGGCCATTTTCCTGGAATGTTCATCTGCAAGACTCGGCAGAAGTGGATATGTTGCATGAGAAATTGGTGTATGTATTAAACGAAAACCCCAACATTGAATGTAGAATGACTATGGATTTCGATGCGACAGGGGTCCACACTCAACCTTCCACTTCCAGCCAGCCTGAACCTCAGCTACAGCCGAAGAACTTTACACATCTTTACACTCCAATACGGCCGGAGGATGTGGTTATCAGCGAGGCAGACTCTACTACAAGTTATATTGAGCCAACGAATTGGAAGCTTGTTGTTGACACCTTACACAAGGTCGACTTAGTATGTGACAAGTTAAAGGACTTGATGATGCAAGATCCTGGTCTTCGTTTTAAAATTGATTTGTTTTTCATCTGGGGAGCACCTGCACGGGGCTCTTCGTCTGACAGCTCTCCAAGTACAACGGACGAGGAGGAGGAGGACGACTAGTTATCTTTTTTAAAACTCCGTTTGGATGGCCTTGACCTTTCCCCCTCCACTGAGTTTATTTAAGGTGCACTCTCAATGACTGCAGCATCATTTCATCGCGCACCTTCACCACAGCAACATGGAGAGTCAACTCAACTACTGTTGCGAACAGAAATGTTTTTCATGGCCAAATGACATTGATGTTGCGGATGGCCTGGCGTGTAGAAAATGTGAAGCTTTTGGTCAATGCATGTGTAAGTGCAAGTCTTGGAAGAAGCCGAAACCAGAGTTGAAGACATTCCATGTGTACCAGATGAGAGGGCATAAGTACACTTGTTGCCCTGAACGTTGCATTGAATTC
Organism: Neoaliturus tenellus; assembly: GCA_030545055.2. Lineage (NCBI taxonomy): Eukaryota > Metazoa > Arthropoda > Insecta > Hemiptera > Cicadellidae > Neoaliturus > Neoaliturus tenellus. The sequence continues at coordinate 149,461,399 of CM061534.1, read as the reverse complement.
ACACTAAAACAGCTAACTGGCTGCAAATTGTGCAACAATCATTTTGCAGGTTTTTGCAAACATTATTTAGGAGCCTGTCAGTACAGATCAACTTGGCATACAGAAGCACTCACTATCAATGAAATCGCTATAAATACACAAGAGTAGTCTTTCTACTCTTTTCTTTTTTAAAACTCCATTTGGATGACCTTGACCTTTCCCCCTCCACTCACCTTAGTTTATATAAACCCCATTCCCACTGACCACAGCATCACTTCATCGTGCTCCCTCGTCAAAGCAACATCAGCTATGGAAAGTAAGCGCATCTCATGTTGCGAGCATAGGTGTTTGGAGATACAAGGCGTCACATATTGTGCAAAGAAGCGTTGGGAGGAAGAGACGGGGACAACCTATTGCTGTGAGGATAAGTGTTTCCTCTTACCAAAGTGGCAAGTGGATGGGCTGGCCTGCCGGCAATGTGAATGCTTCGGATGTTGCAGGTGTAGATGCAAGAACCAACAGCTGCCACCACCGGTACTACAAACTTTCAAAATCTACAAATCCAAATACTTTTATACTTGTTGTCCGCAGCGGTGTATTAAATTTCACTTCTCCAATCTTACCAATTGTCGGAAATGCTACGGACAACCTGATGGGTGGTGCACCTGTTTTCTGGACTCCTGCCGCTACAGATCGGATTGGTTTACAGATCCGTTGGAAATTGATGAGGTCGCCCAGGAAGCACAAGAGTAGTCTTTCTACTCTTCAACTTTTTTAAAACTCCATTTGGATGACCTTGAGATTTCCCCCTCCACTTCTCCATATACCTAGAGTACACAGAGCCTGACAGTCAGTCACTCGGTGGCTGTCGTGGGGTGCGCATCGGTGTCGGCGCTCCGTTGTTAAGTTTTCAAGGTCACAGTAATATGAAATTGGGGGTGTTGTGCTTGTTCAAGGTCACCTGAGGGATTACCGATTGCCCATTTAGGCAGAGTCATGTCAGAAACTCGGGTTTAACTTGGCACTTTTGCCGTTTCTCGTCCAATATTCGCTCCAAATGGTCAAGGTCACGGGGACTCGGACTGAAACTCGGAGCGTAGTGCGAGAAACGGCAAAAGTGCCAAAAAATTTTAAGTTTCTGCGTGACCTTGACCTTAGTGGCGTCGGTGACGTCGTTTTGATGACGTAAGGGGTGATGACGTCATCAGCACGTCATTTCTGTGACGTCATGGGTGTGACGTCATCGAAATGACGTCATTAGTGATGACGTCATCGATTGCGTCATCGATGACGTCATCGATGACGTCATCGGTGAGGTCATTGACCTCGATGACGTCATCCCTCAGGTGACCTTGAACTGGGCCAGCATCCTCAATTTTGCACTACTATGATCACTTCATTTTTATATCTAGAGAAAACATAATAGTAAACATAAAGTTACTAAATTAATAGGCCTATGTTGTGATTCACTGAAAAAAAAATGATAATTGAATTAGTTTCAAGATACTTAATACAGGATATGTCTTATGAATTGGGCTTCACGTCGTTATGGAAAACTTTACTTTACAGTATTAAACTTAGTTCAGTTGAGTAGTTTATCGATGAAATGTTATAGAAATAATTAAGGAAACAGAACTCAGAAAAATACTTGCATGCAACAGAAAAAGTACGAGAAGGAATGAGTAAACCAAAGCCTTCTCTTCAGATTACAGACAGTTTTATACCAAATAATACGTTAGATTTTTTCCGTTGACTTATACCCCAAACTGGTGTGACTGTAGCTCAGTTATTCCAGATCAAAAGGCAGTGTTGTGTCTACTATGTTCATTGCCGTTTTGTGCCATTTTCACGAATATGCGAAAAAGTGCAAAAATAATACGGTAATAAACAAAAAACTACTTATTGACAAATTCATTACCGACGACAAATTCATTATTATTTAAAATTACTTTGTAAAAAAAAAATTTAATCAAAGCGTAAACCATATATTGTTAATTTTTTTGTTTACACATGTATTGGTGAAATTAAAAGAAATAACAACCGCATATTGAAATATATTATTTTTTTCTAATTATTTACATAAGTAAAATGCTTAAGTAGGAATAAATAGCTTGAGGAGGGATGGGGGGTCGATCACCCCTTTCGATCACCCTTCCTCTGGATCCGCCACTGACATTCTATATTCAGTTCCATACAAGAAAAGCTAAATTTGAACAATAAAAATCAAGACCTGGGAAAACTGCAGTTGAAGGAAGCAAAGTTAAATATGGCAGAGTAAACATAAGGGGCTAATCCAGAACCCAGGGTCGCCGGAGCTAATGTGGACTGGAAGTAATCTTGGCTGTCCGAGATTAAGAAACCGCCGCGGGGTGGGCAGAGAATCAGCTGAACGCTACTTAGAAAACCCTCCTGAGCTGGAATTACACTTCTCCAGAGTTGCTGGAAACTGTACAAAGTGTTGACAAAAACGTTCCACACTGATTATGTGCAATTATAAAATGAATTTCAAAAGTAACTTTAAGATTACGTGAGTCTTAAATAGGGTTCATTTTTTCAATTCCATTTAAGAGGGCAAATTATTTTTGCAACATTATGTCCTTAACATTTTTGAACCACTAAATTAAATCTTGGTGCTCTCTTTGTAAGCCATAGGAAATGTACACAAGTTATATTTTTAAAGAAATTCTCTTGTAGTTATTAATTAACAATTCTAATAGTTGTCCGATATCGTTTACATTGTTTAGATGTAGGTAGGTTTTTATCTTAACTTTAAAAAAAATATTTTACCTCTTCTCTCTCTCATTTTTAGATTTATAAGCATTAACTTCCAATTATTTTGATCTTTAATGTAAAACAGTGTTGAAGACGAAGATAAAACAGATACTATACTAAAATTCTTTTTTATTCATGACTCGGAAGATAACTGACCAATATCTGATAACTGACCTGATATCGGGTGTTATATATGAACCCAATTAATTGTTAGTTGTTATGAGTTAGTTATCCTAGTAACTAACAATTTTTGAACGGCTTAAGGTCGAAAAAATGTTCCAAAGAAAAAACAGTACCCCGCGTCACTGACAGCCGCGATGTTGGTCCCTCAAAATTTAGCACGAATTTTAAAAACCATATGGGAATTTTGTGCTGAATTAGTAAATTGCCTGTAATACTAATGAGAAAATTTGTGGTCAGCCGGTGAAATAAAAAAAAGCAAAAACCCAATGGCGGACAAGTATCACAATTAGCCCTCAATTAATTATTTTTCCTGTTTCATTCACTTGAATATTTGGTGCTGAATTTGTGCTCTCAGAATGTATATACTTCAAAATTTGTGGTCATCGGGAACCCATCCAAAAACGTAATAATTTTTTGTAAATGATGACGTCATCAGCCCCACCAGCTTGAGGAATTCGATTAAATATGGTGTCGATATGGGTGATATAGTGTTGAATTTTTGCACTCAGAATATGTAACTTTTATAATTTTTGCTCATCGGGAACCTGTCAAAAACGTCCATATTTGTTGAAAATGATGACGTCATTCGACGACATCCCGATGAGCACAAGTTATAAAAAATATATATTCTGAGTGCACAAATTCAGCACTAAATATTCAAGTAAACGAAAAAACTTTGGTGGTGGGCTCATTGTGATACTGGCCTGATAAATTGATTTTTAAATTTTTTTTTTACCTAAGCAGACTGAGCAAAAATGTTCTTATTAGTATTACGGGGAAACAAGAATTCAACACGAAATTCTCATATGGTTTTGTTTTAATTTGTGCTGAATTTGGTGGGGCCAGTGTCACGATGGTCGCATCATTGCCCTTGTACATTAGCACTAAACCACTCCACTCCGCCGTCTGCCAGATGTTTTAATTACGCAGTCATTACACGGTAATTAAGTAGCCACATCCCGCCGCGGTCGGAGACCTTTAATTTCCTAAAAGGTGTCTCGTAAAGCTTTAGAAAAATGGACTTTGGGGAGCGTGAGTCAGAGCGGGCGCCAGTTGTTGCGGGGGAGGAGACATAAAAGGTGTGCATTAACTCGGCCGAGCCGCCACTCCATTAATTTGGAACATTAGGGTTCAGGCATGTATGTAATAGAGTGTTTATGGGGGAGCGGGTCGGCAATAATATCGGATAATTCGTTTGTCATTCGGTGCGGTCACCACGGGGACTACCGGGTGGTTGGGGGTGGTAAAGGGGAGGGGGTCCGCGTCTCAGGGGACACCCCCCTCCATTCCTCCCGCCAACGCACCGATTACACATCGGGGATTAGCCCCCTCTAAGAAAACAGTTAGCTTTGTTGTCTGTAAGTAAGAGAAAACCTGGGGGAGGGTTTACTGGTTAATTGAAGTTATAAATCACAATCCGCTTACTAATGGAGGGGCAGGGGTGGTAATAACTGAATCATGATTAGAGGGGGGCATTAAAACACAACTTTGGGTTTTACTAACAATAACTTTTCATTTGGCCATTGAGATCCACTTGGTAAACATTTGCCACTTTATGACCTCATCAGCCGAGATTAGGCTTGATGCGTTTTTCTGCAGCCCCTAGTTTTGGTTTGTTATGTTTTTTGTTCATTATGCCAAGGTTTTCTCCACTCTCTGGCACTTTTTTTGAAACGATGTGATGAAAATTGTGCCTTGTTTCCAGGCAGAAGTACTTTAAGTTAAAAAATATGTGATTATAGCATTGAAGCAGCTACTCACATTCCAAATTATTAACCTGTTTACCTATGTAGGAATAAGATGAAAAGCATAGCCTACACATAAATTCCCTGAATCTGATATTTAAACAATCGAGTTTATATAAAAGAAACTACATACTGGGTATTTTCCATAGCGTATTTCCATGGGTATTTTCCAGAAAGCGACATCAACATCCTCTTCAACAAGTATGTTTGTGGTTATCACTTGTCTCCAAAATATTATGACCAGCCAGTTTTTAACACCTTTTACTGCAGAATGTTCAAAGACGTTGCAATGCAGTTAGCCTTCGGCCAGAATCCTTCATTCTTTTACACTCCAGTTGCTGACGTTCATTTCTTGGCATCTTATCAGATAATGCAGCGCGGTTCTATGCGGGATTATGCTGAAATGAGGAAGGGCGACGGAGGGGCTAGGGGCGCGACATTTCCTTGGGCAGGGACGGATTAGGTGACAATGAGGAGGGTCTCTGTCAAAATATCTACTTATCGATGCGGCTTTCCGCGTGAACGGTTCGCACTTAAGTCCATCATTAGAGGTGAGATGTGGGCTTTGTGGCTGATTCCACGGTTGGCCGATCCTTGGACAGTTGTTGCTTGCGACACCAAGGCTAGAGCTGCAGATGGTGGAACTAGAGCGGAGAGCGGAGAATATTTTGGAATTGTCAAGGTTTTAGCTTTGGCTTTGTAACTGTGTACAACACTTTTTTTAATGAGTCAAAACATACAGATTATAAACTGTAAAGCTTAATCACATATATTAAAATAAAGAGTATTTCAAATCTGATTGAGAATGGCATTCATAAAATGTTTTCCCTAGCTGGGAAATGTTTAATTTGTAATTTCACATATACTACAACAAAGACATCCACCACAAAATCTTTATTAGTATAGTAAAATTAAACGTAAATGTGCATGATTGAAAAATGAAAACAAAATTGGACAGCCAATTTTTTCTGAATTGTGTTCTATGTCATCTCGTGATCTCCCTCGAAAGAGTCCCCCGGAATCCTCGGGGGGAACATGCTTAAAAATGGAATGGCCCTAGTGGATTCAGAAATTACTCTTTCGCCGACTAATGGGTTTATATATTTATTAAATGAAAGGTATTAACTATGATAATTCAATGTCCATCTCCAAAGATCGCCTGAGTTGACAATGGCAGCCTGTCAAAGTTTGAATAAAAATGAAATTTTTACCTAAACTCCTTCAAATGCAATAATATGCGAAATTCTTATTTTTTAGCTATTGCAATCACTTTTGAAAATGCGGATGGCTTGACATATGTTTATTATACTTTCCTTGAACCATAGTTACTACATGGACGTCCAAAAGCAGGAAGTCCTGAAAGTTATTTCATATTATCATTGTATATTAAATGTCTTAGTAAGGAGAATACAAAGCTACAAACCAGACCCCAAAAAGGTCAAATATGTCGGAAGTTATTGCATTTTAAAGTTAGTAATATTTTAATCTGAATTTTTAACGTCTGCCCTTCGCTCACAACCGCCGCATTGAAGTCAGGTTTACTTTATTTTATTAAACCGTTAAGTCCTTTCATCTGATGTATTCCTTCTGGAATGTATTGAAATTCAGTATTTTTAATAGCAAACTTTATTGTAACTCCTCCTGGGCCGAACCCCCATTTTTTGGCATGATCAACATTGGGGATTTCAGGGGACTTTCCGGAAGAAGGTCAGGGGATACCATAGAACACATTCTAAAACAAAATAAGCTGTCCACAAATTATTTTGCTTTCCCTGAATAATTTTACTACACTATACGAAGTGGCAATTCAGTAATTCTTATAGCATTTAAAATATAATGTGTTATGAAAAATTTTCAAACGAAGCATTACCATGTTGTACAAGAATTTTGTGCCCATCAGACTAAAACATATAACAAACAACAATAAATAATAATTGTGCTAAACTTGGACTCCACTGCTCCGAATACTTCAGAAATCATATTTTTTCCTACAAAGCAGCCAGGACACGGTGTCGGTGTGCCGCAGGGATCTCTCTCTGCTAGTACCTGTTGTTATTTTAACCGTCGCTGCCGACACTTACCTGCGAGGACCCACTTCATTAGGGATTACACACAAAGAGGTTCACGCCTTGCTGCACTCTCCACGAGGATTACGCCTAATGGTGGATAATCTGATCTGGGCGGCGAACAGCTCGATGCGATTGTCGACGAGCATCCGCGTGGTTGAACCTCTCTGGAGCATCGATTGTTCGGCAACACCATTAGGATAAAAAGTGAATAAATAAAATTAATGCTTGACCTTGTGTTTTTTATCCCCAAATGACATGATTATTACTGGTGAGTTTGTACTTCATACAAGTTATTTTATTTTAATTATTTGAATAATGGACATGTAGTATTTTGTAGCCTGCTGTCCATATAGTACTTTATTTAATTTCTTATGAATTATTTAATGCCATTGATTTAACTACGTACACTAACGTGTATAGTGCACGTTAATTATAGTCAATGATAATACACTGCACATAAAAAAATTGTTATGTCAGTTTTCTTTGTCCACATATATGAACGAAAAGAGAAAACGTTCCTACACTCAAATTAAATCAAATATTAAAGGTTACGCATGCACAGTTTCTTTCCAATTTGTTTTCTCCTACACGCTAAAATCCAAAGAGTGAAATAGGTCGTTCTTTAGGTGGAAGAATTCAAAAAAATTCTTAAAGAGTGGAAATTTCACTCAAAATGAGCGTAGAAAAAATGTATTTTGAAAAGGATGAAATATACTTTTATTAAAAGAATGAAAATTCGATATAGTTCAGAGTGTCTGAATTTTACTTCCTAAAAGAACGGATTTCGTTCTATTTCGGATGAATCCTGGAGTCACGTGACGTGCATGAGTGACTAGCCTCTCACAGCACAGGAGTAAGATTTTACCTTCGCCATCTTCGTTATGATTATAGTGGTTGGTTAGTGGTTCAAGTGGTAAAGTGGTAAAAAGGAAGATTGAAGATTATATCCAATAAACGCGAACACTAGAGCCTATACCTTTACTTTGCTTTTAATAAGCACCAGTACAGTTCACACGTGTAGCCTAGAGCCTCATGGTGTTCACTGATGAACTACTCTCATGAGTTGGCCTATGCCAATGTCCGTCTAATTAACTTACATAAATTATAACCCATGTTTATAATCTTACTATCAATTGTCAATAACTAGCTTGATGAGCCAAGCCAAGAATTATACAAGGGTCTGTAAAACCACCTAATTTGGAAAGATTCGTTAGGTTAGGTTTAACGAAAAAAGTCTTTTTATGAAAGAATATTAGTTCTTCATTTAGTGAAAAGTCACTCTTTTGAGTAGTTAATTTCACTCCTTTAAAAATTAAAATCATTCCTTTTAGGATTGATTTTCACTCAAATTTGGACGAAAACATTCACTCTTTTGGTGGATGATCAAAGTTTCTCTTTTGAGGTAGTGAATTTTCACTCTGAAAGAGTGGCTCAATTTCAACTCTTTAGAAAAGTGGTGAAATGACTCAACAAGAGTGAAAATATCTCCTTTCCATTTTACAGTGTAATAATCCAGGCCCTAAACAGGTTTAGCTTTAAGCATGCTCTTAAAGTCTAACGAAATTTGACTTTTGAATATTGTTGGGGACATTTAGTAGATGTAAAAAATCGATGTAGCCACATTTCCAGAGGGGGGCACAACACGGGGGATGCCCCTAGAGGAAGTCGTAGAGGAAACAGTATTGGCCTACGGTATGACATGTTGTATATCATTTTAAATGTCTTTGAATGTAGATCACAGCGTCACAAACCCGATCTCAAAAGATCGAATATAACACGATTTATTGCATTTTGAAATTTCACTAATACATAATTTTATGAAAAGTTTGACTGCCTACCATTTTTGGCTCGAACATTCATTTGAGGACGAGGGTTGGTGGCATTATTTTCAATTTTATTTATATTCTTTTGAACTCTTGTTTTAAGGATAAACAGAATCCTGAAAATTGAATAAAAGGTTTTCATTTAAGCCTTCATTTGCCGTCTTCAATTGCTCTCCGAAATATTATGATTACATTATGATATTCAGCTCGATTTGGGACAGTCCATGAAAATTTTAATGAAATATTAAACGTAAGCTTTAGGATCCTTTTTAACAGAAAACAATGCCGCAAAGTCGACCTCAAATGAACGTTAGAGCCAGAAATGGTAGGGAGTCAAACTTTGTATAAAAGCATTTTATAGAAATTTCAAAACGCAATAACTCGCGTTATATTTGACCTTTTGATATCGGGTTTGTGGCGTTGTGGTCTACATTCAAAGACCTTTAAAATTATATATAAATTGACAAAGGTCAACACAGTTTCCTCCACTACTTCCTCTAGGGGGCGTTATGCACACTCTGGAAATGTGGCAACATCGATTTCTTACATCTACTAAATGTCCCCATCAATAATGAAAAGTCAAATTTCGTTAGACTTCCAGTGCATGCTCAACCTGACTAAGGCCTGGACTATATCCTACTTCTTAGTTTGTAACTAAGACGTAAAATGTTTATTTTTATTTTGGACGACTCAAAAATAAGGGCTATTGAGCGAGCCGTCGGGTCTCAACATGCACGACCGATATATTCGATAATGTGTCGGGGACTTAATAATGTAGAACTTTAAGACCCCGACGCTATACCACGAGGCTTTCATGACATTGGTTTATACTAGATATAAAGGCAAATATCGTGTCAAATCTGTATAAAACAAGGTAAAACCGCCTTTGGACACTTCGTGTGAGACTTCTACTGGGCCGATTTACATGGGGGTATTACCAAAGCAAACCTTTTCGGACCTACATTAGCAGGTTTTATTTGTATTTAAAAAATATTTACATGAATTTTTCGAAATTGAACTTTTACTATGAAGAATTAATATGGGAAAAATGCAACCTTTTTCAATCCTTCAGCTACTGATTGTATTACATACAAGGATTTTGTCTAAAATAAGTATACGAACAAACGTGCGGGACGAATTTGATTTACTATGGGCCAGTATCTAAAAATGTTCATAATTATAATTATTTATTCTTTAAATAAAAAGAAAAAAAATAGTTAGTTTTAGGCTATACTATTAATTTATCAGTTAATGGATAAAAATTATGAAATGGGTTTTGGTTGTTGAATTGTTTATTAAGTTACTAAACTCCATAAATCAGACAATCAATTGAGATGAAATATCAGTTTAAAAAGTACTTTATACATGTTATACATGTTTTTATCCGCTAGCGCTCCACTCGATATCCACGGATGCTCCAAGAGTTTTGATGGGCAACGACTTGTAAAACATTAATATGAATGTAGAACTTTCTAACTGGAAATAAAATTTTTTATTTTTTCCAAAACATTATTATGTGATTTACTTTGACTTTGAAATGGAACCGAGTAGGCCTACCCGATGCTACTGAGACTTTAGCCCGGAGGGGAAATGAATAAATCATCTTTTATCGCAGTTGCCATCAACTGACCCTTCTTGAAATCTTTCATCCGTCGAGATCTCATTCAAGGAAGACTCCGACTCTCAGATTAATTAGCTGATAAGCTCCGGACTAAGCGTCCCTTAGTCGCAGACTTGGAGTGATTGCGACGTCTTCGCTCTATCTTTCCCATTTAGCAAGATGATCTCTCAGTTTGCTTTTCATTTTCGTTTCGTTCTGTTGAATATAATTAACGCCCGTCACCATCGTCTTGCTTCAACTAAATCAAATCTAATTGAGTTGCTAATATTTTAAAGTAAGTCGATGGTTGTTTTTATTTAGTTTGTCCTTAGGCCGTCGAACAGATTAACTTAAAAAAAATTGTTGTAGCTGTTTAAATTTTTAAAGCCTTTTTAAGGTAATGAACTTTTTAAAATTGTACTGTTTGGATAAAAATAATTTTCAATTTGAAAAGATCAATATGTTAATAAATCTCACTGTTATTTGTTTACAGAACACTCCATTTTGAAGACTACACCGTACTCAGTGCATTAAAAATTGACCTGTGTGAGATAATGTCTATATGCTAGAGTATAAGTATGTTAAAATTCAAGCAATGAAAGTAACATTTATTGGAGTTATTAAAAAAATTCTCAACATACTGTATATAGTTGTCGTGTTATGAGACTCTCGGAATATCTATTGTACTTCATTTAACAAATATAAATATTTTTTAATAATAATGGTAACAAATATTTTGGATTAAATTAATTCATTACGTAAAACACTTTTAAAATCTTTTCACCCAAATTTTAAAACAGATGTAGCCTAGTAAATAACCCCTATAGGGAGAAACAAGGTTTTTCTATGATAATGTTTTGACCGATGAGAATGAGAAGGTTGTCAAACTCAAACTCAAACTTTTCTAACAGTTTTACAGGCAGAAACATCTTGGTAAAATTGCAAGTAATGGAATAATGACATCTGCAACTAATTTAAAATGTAAAAGTCACATGTATTTGATATCTTAGTTAATTATATATATTTGTGTATACTAGTTCATCCATAAGTACCATCCTCATAATTAGACCAATTTGTATATGGGAGGTTGAAATTGTGGTTCGGATCCCACGTTAAACTGTAGGTCCCTAGATACCATTGGCTGTTGGGCTATGAATTAACAGTCCTGTCTAAGGAGAATGTCGGCCTTAGTCAGTAACAAGACTACAAGATCGCGCCACAATCATCCTACACTCACCCCTCATTCATACTTGGCTTTAAACTACCTATTGAGTTAGGTCGCCATTTCAATAAAGGTATTAAAGGTATTATCTCGGTTAAAAAAGTATTAAGTCATCAAGACTCACAACCGAAACCCACCAGTCTTAAACTTAATAATCTATAGTCCTTGCAGCAGCTGAGTTTTGTGAGGGAAATCAGCAAACAACACTTGCGCAACAATGCCCAGTGTTTCCGGCGATCCCTAGACAGCTAGGAGTTATGGTTTATGAAACGGTTTAGCCCAAGTTGTGGTAATATCGGGTTGGTCTCGGCGGGCACAATAAACTTAACCAACACATTAGTAAAGTGGAGGAGTTGCCAGCTGAGTTGTAACTCCCTGTTGGGCCGAGTTGTAATGCGAGTTATCACGCCCAGCTCTCCACGACAACAATTAATATGTGCAACTGCGTAAAATATTTGAATTTTTGCACACTGTTTTGTAAAATAGACCTGTTGATTTCCAAGTGAATATCCTGTACTCAAATACGAGTAAGGTATATTTGTATGTAGCACATGGGTCTCAAAAACGAATCGAACGATTTTTTTCAAACTTTAAAAATAACTTGGTTTTAGGATAAAAATAGTATTTATAAAGGTCTCGATTCTAGGAAAAATTTATTTCGTTATAATCTTGGATCGAAATGCAAATAATTTTAATATTGGTCTTATTTAGTTTAAATTAAAACAAAAGAGTTGCTGAAACAGCTGGCTCAAGTGTTATATCGCGAACTATGTGCACCAGTATAAACATATGATTTTTGATTGTAGCTATTTAATGAATTACTTAATGATACTGCATTAAAAGTAATTTATCAATTTTTTAAATCGTATTTTAACGGGTGAGTAAGATTATTTTTAATAAGGTTAAAGTAAAAGAATAAAATAACTAAAAAACCAATAGGATTGCATTAAATTAAAAAAAAAAAAACTAAAAATTTACAACAATGATGAAATCAGCTGTCATTAGTAAAAATAAAATACATGTGTTACAATTTCAACACATTATAATAGAGCGAAGCGCCCTTACATTAAAACATTCTGCATGAGTGAACGAAGCAAACGAGTTTGTCTTGAAAGAAAAATAAAACATATTTGTTCTTGGCATCTTAGAGTTTAATCTAAGACTGATACTATTAATATGGCTCAAAAAAATTGTTTAAGTTTTCCAAGTAAATGCTTGGCCCTCAGACTTCGATCTAATATAGGGCCCAAGAAATTGTCTTTTATTAACAGTATGAAACACACTTAGCGAAAAGCATACAATTAAGATACGCATAATTGGAGCAAAACGGACTTCAATAGTAGTTGATGCTACAGTTGTATTATAAAGCATGCTTTACAATACAATACTTTTTTTGTCAGTGCGGGCTTACAGGCTGAATAAAATTAATTGGTGCGTACACTACATCATGGAAGATCACCTTAAATTAGGTAAATCATTGTAATAAACATGTAAAATATTTATAGGTTTTAGGCTGTCACCCATAAAAACACAGAATTCGCTTGACGTAATCGTCGTTTTCGCGTTCACATGTTATTGAGGTTCGGCTGGGTAGCCACATAAACAAAAACATAAATCGAACTGAAACAAACAGAGATGTTCGGATTGCGAAATTTCTATTAAAACACAACTTTCGTCAAATACCGAGCTCTCATTGATCTAGAACATGGTATTTAACGCGAACCTTGTATGATTAAGGCTCCATTAAACTACGTTTTGAATTTGGTTTGATAGTGTATCTCTTTATGATGTTACTCGTAATATTGTGATTATTGCACCAGTCGTAGATAATTGTACATTAGGAAATTTTTTGCATTGGAAAGATGGCTTAGGCATTGCCTAAGGGAAGAGATTCTTTACATGTGAATGCATGTTTTAAGCGAGGTACAAAACTAGAGGGCTTATAACTCGTTAGCTTGATTGTCAAATCGCGAGTTATTATCAGGGATAACTCGTTCCCGGGGATGCGCATACTAAATATTTTTATGAAACAATTTTCTAAAAATAAGTCTTGATCATTTTAACTACATTCCTTAAGAGGAAATAAATTAGCATAATTATATAGAGCAAAGAGAGTTAATAAAATTTATCAATCAGTATTAAGAGCCAAACATTTCTTCCTTTTGTCGGTTAAAATTTTGTGTATTTTTCATACCAGATGAAGACACCATACTTATTTCAATAGGGTAATATTGTTTTAAATCGTATCTTTAAGAAATAAATTTAAAACACCCAATAAGGTAAGAAGTATTTCACAAGCTTGGTATTTTTGCTAAGCTGCATTGTATTCGCTAAAAGTGAGGGGGGGAGGGGCTAACAAGCCAGCCCGCGGGCTGTAACTGACCGGATACATTGCCGTCACTTGACATATTATCAGTATTTTACTGGCCCAATAGACCCTCAATAGAGAACAAACCCGACTGTTGGTCTGTGACTCAATTTCATTCCCGCCATCTGCGGGCGAGCAACTTCCATCTTGATTTATTAAATATCAATATATTTATTGTTGTTTTTTATATTTTAATAAAACTAATACAAAAACAGATTTAAGAAACAAACATATGTTTTTTTATGTGTCAGTGTTTTTTTTAGTTTGTTTCTGAATTTGTAACTTTAGTCCATACAAATAATCAAGTGGTATTGAACTGCGATTTAAAATTCGTCCCAAACAAACTATACAACTTAACATCTTACATTTTACTAAAAACAAGCAATGTTTGCACGGGCAAAATTGTTTTTCCATCCAAAGATTTTTTTGTTTCCGTAAGAGGTTGCTATCCACTAGGAACCGATTGGAGTTGGTCCCATGGCTGCTTGGGGTAAATCTGGTTTTCTTCCTAGAGACCTTCAAAATTCCCATATTATTTATCCTTATGGAATTTTTGTACTTATATTAAAATTGACAAAAATGAGCTGTTATTGGTAGATATGAGCCAATAAGTTAAATCTTTTAGCTAGGGTTCAACAAATCTATACCAAAGTGCTGCACCCTCTGCAGTGACTGGTAATAATTTCACTGAGCGAAGCTCGGTCCCCTTGGTACTTCTTTTAAACACTGACATGTTTTTCTAATAAAAAATGTATTAGATTAGTTTTTTTTATTATTAAACTTACCTCATTTACCATCCTTTTCTTATAGAATTTCTTATATAAATCACTTTAGTTGGCAATGTATGTAAAAAATTATGGTGTATTTTTTCAATGATAAGTGTACAAAAACATGTAAAATTTTTTTATAAAGTTTTTGTTTACTTGAAATAAATATGGATTATATAATTTAACTTTTTGTAGTATATATAAATCCTTAACTTTCACGCTTAAAAAATAACAAAACACATAAACACTATTTTTTATTTTTTATTAGAATTTTTCAAAAATTAAAAAATAATGCTCAACAAGGATTATGCTAGTTATCTATACTTATTTAATACGCTAAGGGTTTTTTTGTGTTGAGAAGTCCTCCAACAATTCTCAACCGATTTTCAAGTTTTTGGTGTCGTTGGATAGGGCTTGGTATGTAGTTGTTTCCGCCAAAAATTGATGAGAATCGGACTTAAAATAAGGGCGCTATCCAAAAATTAAATTTGAAATTTTCCCATTAGAATAACATTGAGATTGGTTTGAGCATTTTAAACATCTGTTAACGTACATCTATCTATAATATTCACAATATAGGATTGGTCGGATGTCATTGATTTATAACTAAATGTAACTTCTGTATTGTATCAAAATAGATTGCATGTCGAGAAACACGTGCACTAGTAAATTTAATGTTGGTTTATTGATTAACAATCTAAAGTTGTAATGACATTTATATTATACCGTACTATACTACAGACACTATACTATGTATTACCATACTAATAACACAAACTTAAAATTTAAATTTACGTTCAGTGCATTAATGCATCATAAATTAAGTTAGCTTTATATTGTATAATTGTGCATTTTTTCTGTTATTACGTTATTAATTAATAATTGCAATTAATAATTAATAATTGTTATTAATTATTATCATTAATTATTAATTATTAATTAATTAATAATTAATTAATAATTAATAATTAATTATTAATTATTAGTTATTAATTATTATCTAAATACAACTCGAGTATAAAAATTATCAACTATTAACAGGCTGGCTGGGTAGCTGAGTGGTTAATAGGCCTATATAGAATCCAACGTTCCTTTGAATCCAACGTTTGCCAATTCGATCGTGAGAAAGTTTAGTAGCTTTTAAAAGGTTCGAATCCGGACCCATTTGCCATCATTAGTGGTTTAGTTGCCATTTGTCACGTTACTATTAATTAATGATGCTAACTGGTCGAAGTTAGATAGTAACAAGACTGGGGTTTAATCTCTTACCCCTAAAACGTTAAACTTCCCCTCTGGCCTGGACACTCACAAAAAAATATAGTTTTATAAAGTTGAAGAAACGCATTTTAGATGTATGCACGCACACTGTTCAGGAATTGAGATGCTATTGTAATTTGCTTTTGATTTTGCTCCTGCACAAAACTTTAGTCTATAAAGCATCTGCTTGCAAGACGCGAGGAGAATGTTGGCTGAATTCGAGTGTATAAAAATCTCCTGAGAGAATGAAATGTATTTTCGGTCCGCCGCGTTTCATCCCCACTTTGATACATTCATACAGTTCCCTCCCCAAATCGCGTTTACCCCAACCCCACGGAGATGGGCACTGACCTAAACTCAATTTTCCCGGTCGCTCTAAAAGCTGATGCGTCTTCTGCTTCCATCAAAGAGGTCGAGCAAGTCGGCGTTTGATCAGCAAAGCTGAAAACACTGAATATGAACAACTCGCAACATTTTATTTTAACCTTTCAAATTAGTTTCGAGAGTCCGTCTTACATAGTAGCTTTTATTGCATTTAACTTTTAAAACGTTTTTAATTTATAAATTTTTGATAGAGTAATATTTCTTTAAAGCTCGTTTTAAGTGATTAGCTTCTTTCAAGTTTTTATTCCGACATTCGTCTTATATTATTGACACAATCTAAGATAAAACTGTTTTATGAAAATTAGGAATCGGTTAAGATGTTTAATCTTAATCTCTCTTATCAAATCTTAGTACCAGCAGGTTAACCGAGCCTTGCTCGTTCGTTTTAATAGGCCTACAGTTTTGATATAGTTTCTTGGTAATAAAGAAAAGCTATATCTCTTCACAGGTAACAGCTGTTTCAAAAAGTCTGCTTAAAATTACTGTTAGTTTATTTTTGTATACCTTTTGTTGTTATTTGGTTACCAAAATAGCAACCCATAAGACCAATGTTAAAAATTACAATTTTTAAACTTAAATTTATACAAAATTATATTTTTCCTGAGATTTAGGCTGTCTCTAAACTTATTTTTCAGCCAAAACACTCTAAAATGCAAAGTTTAAGCAAAATCTACCCGCTAGATTTCGAGATAGTGGAACACACATCCCTTCAGACAGTGCTCGTATAGTATAGGATTATTTTTTTTATTAATCTTTCTTTATTAATCTTAATGAAACTGAAAATGAAAAACTTCTTAGTTTTTATCAGTACTATAAATTATGACCTTCTCTATACAACCTTCTTATTCCTTACACGATATAATGATCCTATACTACAATACAAAGAGTGACTGAAGGGATGAGTGTTCCACGATTTTGAAATCCAGCGGGTAAGTTTTGCTTAAACTTTGCATTTAAGAGTGTTTTGGTCCAAAAATAAGTTTAGAGACAACCTCAACCCAAGGAAAAATCGAATTTTGTCGAAAATTAAGTTTAAAAATTGTCATTTTTAAAATTTTTCTTATGGGTTGCTAATTTGGTAACGAGATAACAACTAAAAGGACAAAATTCTAACAAAAATAAAGGAACATTAATTTATTTTATTTTAAAAACAAAATGTTTGGTTTAGGCTATAAGTGTTTATCGCATTGCATAGGTTGAGTGGCAAAAATTGTAACAATAAATTTACTACCATTGTTATTATTTTTAAATTCTAGAATAGCCTAACTAACTATATACCAATAAATATTTATTTACAATTTCTATTCAAAACCACTTCTACCTTGTTTCTTAAAATGTGTTTACCCAAAGTGCTCGTAAGCCTTCTTTAAAAGCCCTAAGCGGCTTGGAATTGGCCGGGTAGCTTATAGGACCCTACAGATCAGATAGATCCAGACCTAAAAGAAGTTCTAAGTAAGTGGTGAGAAGAGAGTGAGAAAACAAGTCCTTCAAAGAAGTCGTAGTCTGGCAAAGAAGCCGGCGACAGATCTAGCAGCTGTGGACAATAGACGAGTGCCATTCTACCAGCTAACAGCCAACAGCTACCGGCCGGATCGGACACAACAATCTGTCGTCTCAACACCAAACACCACTCTGGCGGGGGACGCTTAACTGTCCTTCTGTCACTCACACTACCTGGACCTGGACAATGCAAAACATCTGTTTTTAAGCGGTTTACATAACAAACTAATATTGGCAAATGGTACTAAAAACAGTCTGCGACAATCTGCAACTTCTTCGCTCTACTCCCATTATTTGAACTGTAAACTTGTCGGCCAAGATATTCTGAATTATCTGTACATCGCACGCTTAACTGGTTAAATAGTTATTATATAGTTATTATTAGCCTAATTGGTTTTGGTATTATAAGCTCCCATTCCCGGTATTAAACAGTTGCTGATCAACAGAAACCTCAAAACAACTTAATAGAAAACAGTGTTTCAGCATCTATTGCAAATATCTTCACTGTAGATAAAAGATCAAACATTTCCAGAACGTAAAAGAGCGTAAACACAAACAATATATATGTTTTGATCATTTATGTTACTCCCGTCCCGCCTAAAACATGTGGATAACATGGTTATCTTTGGCTTGGTTTTTAAGTTTTTATGATCTTAAAACTCAACAAAATCCTCATAACCTAATAATTTCTAAAAGTTAAGCTGAAAAAAAAACGGTTTTAATTATATATGACATGACAAAACAAAATAATCCGTAAATGATCGTTTAAATGTTAGATGTTAAATGGGGAGTTATACGCAGGGGGTGCCACGCAGGTCAGCTGGCATTTTTAAACCGATTTTAAAAGTACAGGTCTCTTTAATATTTTAAAGTTAAATCAGTTTTCATCAATAAAGAATAAAAATAAATACTAGAGCTGTAAAAAGTTTTCCATCGACTGGTGACAGGGCCAAAGATGAGCATGATTATTTTTGGTTGCTCACAAAACAGGCCAAGAACGTATCAATCCCACTACTCCAACATTTTCGCGTCGTTTAGTGAAGAGTATGAACCGTTTACCCCCAAATTCTTCAAGGCCATTCGCTATACAATTTGACCTCAAGCCTAAACGCAAAAATCCCTGATGTTTTTTTCATTGCAATCAAACAAAACAACAAAAAGAAATCTATCAGTAAAGGATATCACACTTATTATATGTGAAAAACTAATTAAAACTAAAAAAAAACTCACGAAGTTGTGAATTTTCGATGCAGCCTCGTGATGTCTATAAAAGGTTTTTATGTAAATAAGAGATTTTTACATCTTGTTATAGGTGAGCTTAAATGTTGGTTTTCATGTGGGCTAATGTAATTTAAAATTCAAAATTCGAGAAAACCAATTTATTTTTAAATTTCATATAAAGTTATATAAACAGACATTAAAATTAATTGATAAAAAAATAAAAAATTGGTAAATGTAAATGTAAATTGGTAAATTAGTGTTTTTAATGTTTGATTTAAAATGTAAATGGAATTGTTAGTCATTTCCTAGGTAACAACATTTTTTAATTAGTTGACATCTCAAGTCATGAGAGTTGGTGATTGAAAATTTACAATATTTAAACCAAATCTTAATCTACTTGTTTCAGAAGTATAAAAATACCCCCTGGAATTTGCCTATTAACCCACTTGAAAGTGTCTTCTTCAAATCGACCATGGCTGCCATGGATGGGGGATGTTTGATTTGTCTTGGTGAATTTTGAGGGTGAGTAAACTTCTCTAAATCATATCCCATTATGCTCAAAAAATATTTAGAAATAGAAAGGCCTCTTCCATACTCCTAGATCAGAAGAAAAGTGGCATGCAATTTTTTTAACACAGACATATGAAACAATAGATATGAAGTTATTATAGAGAAATTTCAAAATATATAGTACCAAAAAACGGCTATTTCTTTAACTGAGCCCGACAAAGATGAAGCCATTACATTTATGTAAAATAATGACTTTTTACATAATACGCGAACCAATTATAGTATAAAATTGTCATTACAAGAAAATAAGGCGATCTAGTGTCTTGTTCTGGTTTTCCTTGAGCTGTACTAAAAGTCATATTTTCAGAGTTAGTCGTGTACTTTTGACGACTTCAACACGATGACTTGTCAACTCGGTCTGCACAATTGAACAGTACGACAATTCTCTTCCAACTGGCATTTTCATACCTGACTCTTCTTATTTTAAAAAATAATGACCTATGGTTTATCTATTGAACACCAGCACTTCAGTTTTTACCTCAAACCAACCTATGGATAATGGACATTCCTTTCGGAATCCAAACTTCCCCGAACCCGAGCGATTTCTTCAACCTGTGGAAGGCATTTGGAGACGTTTGAGCTGATAATTCGGTAGCGCCCTAGCCGCCACTTAGCCGTCCATTTGACACCGGAGTGGCAGTAGCAGTAGCAGCAGCACTCAGTGGCCGGCTCGAGTGTCGTGTCATGTAGCCTGCCTGTGACGAGCCCCATGTTGACAGGTCAACCCGACCGACGCGTGCGGTTCTTCTGCTGATTTTCGCCTCCATTTCCTCGCCAGCTCTGCTCAGCTGCCTCGGCCGCATCTGCCCCGTGTCGGCGGCCGCTCGACCGGCAGCGATCTCTGTGGGGGGCGCCGCGCCGGCCGATCCGATTGTGGCGATTTTTTTGCCGATTTTTGAAGAAAATATAATGAGAGATTGCACGCTCTTAGGGGTTTCTATGAGCAGGCTTAATCTTGAAAGGTCTATTTACCTTCGGGGCTTTAGAGATGTCAAAAGTAAAGCCGTCATTCATGGCGTTCCAGACATCTCATTGGAGTTTAGAGTGTATGTTTAGGCGATTTGATATACTCATGGTCCCAAATGGCACCTCACTTAAAAAATGTAATAGGTAATTAATTATTTCATATTCTTTGTTCTTAGAGTCTATTTATAACCTCTATTCTAATGTGGTGCAGCATTCTTATTTGATTTTTAAACAAAAACATGGTTTCTTGCAGCTGATTCGTGTTATTGGCTCTTGGTTTATAGAAAGTGGGGACCTCTTAAAGTTTAGTTCATACCCAAACCAATTTTTCAACAAGTTAGCAAGGATCTTGATCTGCATGTGTAAAGTAGAAGATGATAGTTTTTATAAGTTGAAAAAAAATCATTCGCCATTTTAACATAGCAAACAAATTTGAAGAGAATATATATCACGTGAACAAAAACACATCGATATATTAATCGGCAAGCGCATGTTTCTTTCCCTAATTTTTTCTCAGCTTATGTGCGTCGTAGGAGAAATAAGTTCATACCGTTAGAAAGGTAGTGTCCTGTAGATGAGCACAATCCCATTGTAATTCGCTTCTGCCTCCATGGCTGCGCCCTATACGGGCTTTCAAAGTTTAAAAGTTAATCTTTTGGAAGAAGGGTAATTACCCTCTTATAATAAAAACTAGTGGGGTGTAGGGGCAAAGGCCCCTAAAAATAAAAATGGTTATGTCTCCAAAAATAATTTTCAATTTATCATTTCTTGCAGAATTAGGCCAACAGTATTTTCTTAAGCTCAAATAAATAAATACATTTTTAGTGTGAATTTGCACGTTCCCAATCCTCCCAACCTTGACGAAGCTTTTTGGCGGTATCAAATCAGTAATTTACTAATAATTTCCAGTGTATTAAAATACAGTAGTCTATTTTGTGTGAAAAAAGAAAAAATATTACACTTATACTACCAAACGCGTTAAAAATAGTTTTAACCTTAATATTCATGGTGAGTTTGTAACTCAAATAAATTAAATAGTTCAATACAACATAAGCCCATTAATACTGTACACTCCTTCACCCTGGACCCCTGTGCCCCCCATTCCACTCCGACACTCACCGTGACCCCATGCCTCCCCGTACTCCCGTTCACCTCTCCCGTGAACCCGTGTTTCCTGTACTGCCTATGCCCCCGAGGTCCAAATACCCCCCACGCCCCTGTACCCTCATAACACTGTGCCCGCCCAACCAACTTCCGTGCCACCGACGTCTCTAGTAGACCCCACCCCTTGTACTTCCATTCCCATGCCCCCATACCCCCGTGCCCCGTATTCCTCTCATCCTCTGCATGCAACCTATATCCCAGTGCCCCCGACAACCCCAGTGCCCCCATACCCCCCACCCAGGTACTCCCGTACCCACTTCCCACCGTTCTTCCACTTGGTCCCCATGCCCTATGTGTCCCCTAAGCCTCCCCTGAGTCCCCATGTCGATCTGTCACCCGTGCCTCGTGCCACCGACGCCCCTAATACCCATTGTGCCTTCCAACACCCACTCCGCCACGTGCCCTTGGGCACCTTATGTTTCCGCACCCCCATGCCCGATGTTGCTCCCCGTGGAAACTGTGTCCCCCATGCCCATCTAACCCTTTTGCCACCGACCCCCCTAATGCTCCATGTGCCCCATCGCCGCCATGTGCCCCCCATACCATCACCAGAGTGCCCTCTATGCCCCCACACCCCATTGCTTTTGTACCCTTATGCTCGCCATTCCTCCCTGTGCCCTTATGCTGCCCATGCCTCCACCGAGCCCCACATGCCCCCCTGTCTCCAGTGCCACCGATACCCCTCGTGCCCTTCGTGCCTCCATATCCGCGAAGTCCCCTGTACTCCCCATCTTCCCGTACTGTCATCCCCACCGTCCCTCCCCATACATCCGTGCCCCCCTGTGCCCCCCGCCATTTCCCCTATTTTCTCCCATGTCTATACCCCGTGCCCCCATGCCTCCTTACTACCGAGGTACCTCGTACATTGATTGAAGTCTATTTTGTCTCTTCGTCCATGAAGGAGAACACTAACTAATATATTATTAGTTTGTTTACGCACAGTATCATTTACATAAAAAGCCCCCCGTCTTTATGGATTAACGGGCGTTTATTGTTTCCCGACGACTTATGTAAAGAAAAAAGCAGAGAATGGATAAAAAAAAGTATTCCTTATACGGAGGTTATCCAATGTTAGTAGTTTACATATAATGAATCAGTCGAAAATAAATAAACACTCAAAAAAACTATTCAACTCTTCTTCAACTCTATCTATTAATAGCCAATATAAAGCAGTTTATTACTAAACGACATTCACTGCTCAGCAAAGACAATTAATCATTATATCAATCATACCACGTATAAGATAATTTTAACTTATTTTTTATGCTGAATATACCAATCATTCTAAACCTATTTCATTAATGACATAGATGAAGATGAAATCTCCTGTGGATCCGTAATAAGTTCATGATTATTAGTGTACTCTTTTTTTTTATAGTGCATTTCCAATTTTAAAACATTATAACTATGCAGTTATCTTAACTCAAAATATCTGCTCATTAACCAGCTGAGTTTATGATAAAACACTGGAACATCTGCTTAAACACACGTGTAGATCTAAAAATCTTCCTCCCATTAGATTAACATTGGAACTTCAAGGTCCAACGGGGCAAAGCCCAGGTAACTTTTGATAATTCTGGTATTTTTCCTTGCGTCCTTGGCCCTCAAGCTTTAAAATGAGCCATCATACGTTACCCTATCTTTCTTCTAACTCGAGATATTTCGTGGGGACCGATTCGCTTACGGAATTACATATATAGATTCGTATTTTCAGAATATGCAAAAGTTTGCTACAAAATTTATATTTTGAATTTTTGTAAGAATATTTTGAATTCAATTGTATAGGCCTAGTGTTGAAATTACGAATGTTTTGCATTTTCTTCAGCAAGTTTGTTATCAATTGAATAACAAATTGATATTTTTCTAATGCAAAAAGTTTTTGTCTACATAATATGAAATTGTTATATTTTCTAATAACACTATATACCAAAAACACCTAAAAAAATATACCAACTAATAAATTTAAAAACGTATTGTGCTTTTTATTTAAGAAAAATACTAATTATTTATTTTCTTTCTTTCTATTTTATTTATTTTCTACTACTGGCATTTCAAATTGAATAATTTTTTCACGTAATTAAATTTTACAACTTTTAATTCAAATTACGAAAAAGTTATCAGTTTTCTTTAGACTCACATAATCCCATGATGACGTATCTCAAACTTGCATCCAAGTTTTGCTCCCAAAATAAGGAACTGTTGGCGGAAGTTGTGGCATTTATATCTAAGAGCCACCAGCGCCAGTACGGCGCGGAAGCAACACATCGTGAAGAGTTTCTTTGTCGTCGTGTCAACGGTGTCGGTGTTACAGGGGAAAGTGCATTGTCCCCACAACAATAACAGCTTCGTCCTCATCACTGTTCCCCGCTCTGCTCTAATTCGCATTCAGCCACACATGAGACAAAACTTGCCTCTAAAACAGTGTTGGGAACAGCTCGAGACCAAATTACCCGGAATCCACTAGCGGATTCCCCGGAATTCCCCTGAATTAAAATTGCATTCCCCGGAATTCCGTTGCGGTATTTTAACCATTTCATTACTCATACTGGAGACCTAATAAAGTAAAAGCGGCACTACAAATCGCTGTAACTACACTGCTAGCCACTACTATTAAGCTAAAATACGTTTTCCAATTATATTATTATCATTCAATAATGTAATTAAAAATTTTTAAGCCCACAAACCAATAAAACACTATAAATCACCGTGGGGGAGAGGGTGTATATAGGCAAGGCCAACTACTGGCCTTGGTATAGGTCTATCTAACTTATCAACGAGATGAAACTACCGTAGATAACTATAATAAAGTGCTGCAAAGATAGTGAGGTTTGCCCCCGGTTGATTGGTGCCATTTCCCCACAATTCCCGCAGTTTCATTGGTAACCAGTCCTTATTTTACATTTTTCTATCTGTTCTGTTATTTGCCATTTTACTCACACACCAAAACGACACGTCTCTATTGTAACTAATCTCAAAAATTTGGTCATAAAGTGACTTTAAAAACAAACAACAAATGATCAATATGATTTTAAAATAATCTGTGATTTTGAGAAGCTTTAACCAATCAGAATTCCTTTAAAGGGGTAACCAAGGAAACGAGGGTAAAGTCCGGGTAATTACCATTACCAAGAAAACGGCGAGAATCGTGATGAGTAAAATGGCCCCAGTCAACAGTGTGCAACAAACCTGCGTCTAGTTAACAGTAGGGGCAACAAAGTAACTTACAGTATTACTTTACATCGTTGATTTCTATTATTACAGGCCTCTTACTAAAACCATAACCATAAAAATTTATAACCATACTATTTAGACATCCATACGATTAACCATATTATCATAGTATTCTTGGAAAGAGTAATATGAATGTCATTTTGAAGATTAAAGAACCAAATCCTGTTGTCCGGCGCAATCCCCGGAATTTTACCGTAAAAATGGACCATTCCCCGGAAATTCCCCGGAACTACTCCATTCCCCGGAATTGTACCCGGAGACCTCTCCCATTCCCCGGATTCCGTGGAATTCCCCGGAAATTCCCAACGCTGCTCTAAAAGCAGCAATTACGCGTTGCACATTAGACAAAAGCTGCCCCTCCCCCCCTACCCCCGGCCCATCCCCTCTTCAACGCTCGGAGTTGTGGGACAAAAATTTATCAAACGCCGAACGTCCCCGGGCGA
Organism: Neoaliturus tenellus; assembly: GCA_030545055.2. Taxonomy (NCBI): domain Eukaryota; kingdom Metazoa; phylum Arthropoda; class Insecta; order Hemiptera; family Cicadellidae; genus Neoaliturus; species Neoaliturus tenellus. The sequence goes on along the minus strand of CM061534.1, from coordinate 149,436,135 downwards.
TCCACCACACGCTTTGCATCACAAGTCTGAAACATGTGAACAAAACAGGAATTTGCTGAAAAGAATATTACTTTTTATAGAAGACTTATTCTTTGAATGAAACAATAGTTCTCTCCACAGTGTTTGGAATGGAGAGCTGTGGTTGCAGATTACTTCGCTAGTCATTACAAGCTTACTTTAATGGAATTTTTACTATCTCGTAAAAATAATTAGTCCGCTATTTGAGTCAGTGGATATTTTGACGTTTTAATACCTTTTATAAAGTACGTATTGAGTACCACGATTTTATTTATAGTATTCATTCATTCAGATGTATATATGTAAAACCCGATCTCAATGTACAGTATGTAGATTCAATATTAAAGTACAGTAATACTAATACTATATTAAATCTATATAGTTAGATACTGTATTGTTTCTTTTCAGGACTTGTGAAGTATTCCATGACTTTGGCATCTTTTATTTTTTTAGTACTATTATTTTAAAAAATCTGGTACAGTACTTTTGAATTTCTGACTTGTAAACACAGCTCTCGTTTGGACCTCTAACTAGTCGTTCTTATTATAACGGAAAAAAAATATTTTTCATATTAAAAGTTGTAAAATTTTAAACAAACTTTCTTCTACAAGTTTGCTCATCAAACATTCTCTATACGTCGCCGTATGCATTGCATGTTGCAATTAAATAATTGCAAATTTAGTTTTAAATACAATAATACGAACATATAAAACGTTTTCTCGTGCTTTGCTGCAACCGCCACCTCGCCTTGGCACCCTTTTGTCGCGGATTATTTTTCAACGACACAATCACAACCCAGCTGAACCGCAGTTGCAGAACACCCACCAGCAATTCCCACCGCGAGGTGAATGCAATAACAAACAATCGCTACAAGGGCGCCAGCTGGGTGCAATCGAGCTTTGCCATTCTTAAACAAATCACTTAGCGCCGGGACAATAATCACGTGACACTCAGGCGTGTTTCAATATGGAGGATAATTACACACTCACGCACGCACGCACACACGCAGCCGTCGGATTACTGTGGAACCACCGCCCCCAGCTGTGGATTACCGGTCAGGGGCCCTTGTTGTGCTGCCGCTGCCCTCCAGATATACACCCTTTAAGTAATTGAACTAATGCCGAACAACAATCGCTCACATCAACCCCGTTTTGGGCGTTTTCGGGACGAATTTAATCTCCTAATCGCCGGTTTGGTCTTTTACAAGTCGCGACAGGAATGAAATGAATTGTGCACTGGGAGGAGAGATGATTATTTCGAAAAGGGGAGGAATACATTTTATAGCATATGCCTTTACTAAATTCTTTTCATTAAACGTGTACAACCATTCTATAAAGTCTCATGTCAAGAATAACTCCCCAAAAAACCTAGGCTACACTATAAAATATATGTAGAATTATTTACAAACATACTTTAGGATATTTTTAGCGAATTTCCCTTTAGGGAATACGCTTTTACGGTAGTGGCTTGGTTTATACAAAGTGGGGACCTCTTAATCCCCACTAATACGCAAATATTCAAATTCATTTATTCCATGATATATACATAGTTTGCAGTACAAAAAGGTTACAGAATGGAATTAATTCCCACATAGACTTCTCGTCTGTGTGTAGGAATGAGTTATCAGTCCTCTTCACTGCTAACTATAGACGAATGTTGGAACTTAAATATGAACTTAAATAATACAAAATTAAGTGACTAAGAATATTATCTAATTGAGGTATAGGAGTTTTAATGACATATAAACATCAACAAATATGCTATGCCCGACAAAAAGGAGAGAGAAAAAAAACTTAAGATTTTCTTTATATATAAAGCTTGTCTGATGTTAAAAAAATTACGGAAATGAAAAAGAAAATAACAGTAAAAGTTTTGAGCAAGATCACGACACTCAAGTTGCAATAATTTTGTTGATCAAGGAAATTATTGTAGAACAAATTATGCATCTAGTACCGGAAAGGAAAACTTAAGTGATATTGTGTTAGTTATATGGTGACCGTATCAGCGCCTCAGCCCCTTCCGCCCCAAGGAGAAAATTCACTTAATTTTTTTCATTTTGAGGTACCCAGAAGCCAAAAACACCCTTCATTTTCATCAGGGTGTCACAAAAAAGTGTCCCTGGCTATACAGGACCTGATTCTACATGCAAAAATAAGACAAAAATGAAGAATAACAATTTTTGGATTTCGGCTTAGTTAAGCCGCAATCCACCATTTGGTTTTTTATACATGATAATTTTTATTTCCGTGGCTGTTCGTTGTATTAAGTTCATATTTGGCATGAACCTTTATGACAGTAATGTCCATTTTCAGGAAAAAATTATTTTTGTCCGATGTGTATTTTCAAAATGGCGGCCATTTTAAATTTTTATACTCAAATATCTCAAAACCGGTATATTTTATAAAAATTTCACAAGAGACAAAAAAGTTGACAAATAAAATTACATAACTAAAAGTACCAAGATTGTAAGGATCGGACAACAAATAACGGAGTGATTGCCATTTGTATGTATAAAATCATTGATTTTCCATTAAAATGCATGCAAATTTAGGTTATTTTAGAAGAAAAATCTCAATAACACCATTATTTGTCGTCAGATCCTTACAAATTTGGTACCATTAGTTAGGTTATTTTATTTGTCAACTTTTTTGTTTCTTTTAAAATTTTTATAAAATTTACCGGTTGTGAGATATTTGAGTTTAAAAATTTGAAATGGCCGCCATTTTGAAAATACACATCGGACAGAAATAATTTTTTTCCTAAAAATGGACATTGCTGTCATAAAGATTCATGCCAAATATGAACTTAATACAACGAACAGTCACGGAAATAAAAATTATTATGTATAAAAAACAAAATGGCGGATTACGGCTAAACTAAGCCGAAATCCAAAAATTGTTATTCTACATTTTTGACTTATTTTTGCATGTAGAATCAGGTCCTGTATAGCCAGGGACACTTTTTGTGACACCCTGTATGTATATGTGTGTGTACATCGTACTGATAACTTTTGAAGGTGACCTCCTATTTTGATGAAATTTGGTATGAAGGTGTAGGACCAGGTCTATTTTCATGAGTTCGCGAGCCAGCATGATCGGGTTGTGGAAACGGGGTTTTATGGTTTTTCAAAGGGGCCAAAAATGAGCTTTTGGCATTTTTGGGACTCAAATTTCAAACTTCAACAATTTTTAACTAAAACCATTTAAAAGAGCTTAAAAAACAATTCAGTATTTTGAGTTTTTAACTCAGTTTAACAGATTACGGAGAAAAGCTAAAAACAGGTTGCCCATGTTAATCTTATGGGAAATCAATAGAACCCTGTATCACGCTTATTTATTGACATAACTTTGTATAATTTAATATGTACCTTCACAAGGTAGGGTTTAACTGATATTTGCTTACAACACGAATATGTCGGCAAACCTACATACTCACCCCCATGGGGTTTATGGGGAAAATTAAAAAAGTGCCGAATATTGATAAAATGTTGTATTTACCTTTCCTAACTTAATATTTCCTAACAACTAACATTTTCTCACAATATCCCATTGCAGAAAACCTACATACTCATTATTATATAGGCATTTCATTTATAGGCAAAATAAAAAATCTCAAATTCCTATGGAAATTCGCTGAGTACGCAGGTCTGCCGTGACGGGGGTATTTTACTATTACACTTTTGAAAGAGGTTAGAATTTTTTTCTGTGGAAGGGTAAAAAAGCTCTAAATCGGCGATAATCCGGTATTGTGACCGCATCCATCACGTGGCAATAATCATTACAGGGATGCAACATTTTAGCCTGTAATGAGAGATGTTAAAGTAATCGGATTAAATGATCGATAGCAGGGATAATACGAATATATGTGGACTAATGCGCATGTGGAAAACGTAATCAACATTGTGACAACGGTTGACTTTAAATTGTACTGTTATTGCAAATCAAAACACTTTTAAAGACATTTCAGATTTATTTACTTACGTAAATTGCCTGAGGTGTCAAAATTAAGCAAATATTCACGCTGTACGCATTTCGGTCGTTCAATCGCCCATATTCAGCAGCGTCAAAGCTAAAACATAGCCCAATTTTCATAGTTGTCGAATTTTTCATACACAGGACACATAATTGTTCTATACATAAAGTTACATTTACATACTAACATACACGAACAACCGTTATAACAAGCGGCGCGCCGGGCACACGGATAGATACTGGTCAATTTTCGTCGGTTTACTAAAAAAGTGGGCTATGTTATAACTTTGACGCTGCTGAAGATGGGCTGTAGAACGCCCGGAACGTGTACATCGTGAATATTTGCTGAATTTTGACACCTCAGGCCATTTACGCGTCAATAAATCTGAAATAGTTCATACATAGGTGTCAAAGCTGTCTCTGAATTGTTTAAAAAACTGTTAGATATTAATACGGCTTATTTTTAAAAGTCCAATACCCCAACTAAAGTATTAATAAAATGAATTTTTAAGTAGTCCTTTAATAATTTGAAATGTTTAAAATACACATGTACAGTACACATATTTTAGTACATCTGACCTTAATATAACTAAGTTGACAAAAAATAAAAATTGTACCCCTTGAAATTACAACATAAGAAATAATTTAAGGCGGCGGTCTACCCCAACCAAAACAAAAACAACAACAATGCCGAATATGCCGCCTCGCGGCCGTGGCGCGAGGCAAGTTTTATAGATGCGGTGGTTTACGGGGATCGTGTTTCAGAATTAACCAATTAAGATAGAGATTGACTCTTAACTTTTTCTAAAAGTACAAAAAAGGATCTCGTCGGCTATCTTTTTAGAATTTTTAAATAAAATTTCTAATTTCAGTTATAATTGTGTAAAATTATCTGTTTTTGAGTTTTATAGATGCAGAGGTTTACGGGGATCGTGTTTTAGAAATAACCAATTAAGATAGAGATTGGCTCTTAACTTTTTCTAAAATTAGAAAAAAGGATCTAGTCGGCTATCTTTTTAGAATTTTAAAATAAAATTTCTAATTTCAGATATACCGGTCTAAAATCATATGTTTTTCTCGATTTTTAACTGAAGTTTTGTCTTGGTTTTAATGAACTAATTACAAAATTGTAACAGACGAAAACTAGTACCGTTATTCTTCTTTAATATGACACCTTATTTATACCTCTAGGCTTAATTTGGCAGAAGATAACACGATTCTAAAAAACCCTTGCATTTGGGTGCGCGCCAGGGGTAGACCGCAGCCTTAAGGCAACAAAATTGGAAAACATTTTGCATGTACACCCATAAAAAATTGTTTACCTACGCTTGCAAATTAGGAATTATAAAAGTCGTCAATCTGTTTCAGTCTCCTTCTTAATTTTGACCCGTTGGATTATGTAAAGGAAATCGAAACAACAGTTGTAGTTAAGATAAACTATAGATGGTATGTTTAAATGCGCGGCCTATAGCCTATATATGCTAAACTGAAAACCACAAATGTACATAATAAGGTACAAAACATTCTAAGAGTAATCTATTGATGTATATGATGTTGTAAAGGGGGTATATTGAGCTTGATTTTTATTCATCGGTGAAAATAATTGTTTCATATTTTGCAAAATAATATATTAATATTCACTACATATTATCCGTCCTTACTTATAATCTCCTATTATATTGCTAAAAAATTAATCTATAGAAAATCGTACATTTAAGTTCAAATGTATATGCTACACAATGTTTTTTCAACTAAAGAATTCTTCAGCACATAAACTGTATTCAAAATTCAAGTATCGTTTCCATAGTTATTACTTGCATAATTTGGTAAACTAGTTGTAATGACATTACCATTATCATTGAATTAAGTTCTTCCACACCGTTAAGTTGTTCTATTGTTTACTTTAGCTTCAATAATTACTTTTCTATGACCATTCGCTACGGACAGCAACACAGACATCACAGTTCACACAACAAATGAAAATGTGAAATGGCAAATAACGAACAAACGAAAGATGGAAACAGCAAACTTTTCACACAAAAACGGCCGGACTTAAAAACTAGTGTAAATGTACACGTTGGATACTTTGTGAATCGCTCCAATCAGAACGATTGGCGCCGCCGGCTATCAAAAACATTTCGACACTAATTGTGTTTTCTAATTACATTATAAAGGCTATCCAGCCGAACCGCAATAATGATTAAACGCTCGAGCCAGCGCCTCTGATTATCACTTAGTTGTTTATTTAATGGTGCGAATGCGAATCAATATTCGATACGGTTAATTTAAATTTTTACTTGCCGTTCGTAAAATAACACTCCATTTAACGGCCGTTTGATGCGGTTACTCTCTATGTGATCGATCAAAAGTTGCGCTCACCGGCGCCGGCGAATGATTGTGTCAGATAAATGAGTATAGGGGCAGGGAACTTTGATTTTCAATTTGGCCGATATAGTATGAAAGTTTTGCGTGTTATATGCTCTTTGACTGTAGTAGTTTATTATGCCAGGACGCAACCAAGGAGCACATTTCAAAAATTAAATTACAATTAATTGTAGCTTTAATATACATTAAAATTATATTGTAAACAATTATAAAAATATTTAAGACATTTTCTATAAATAAAAGTATATTTCTGCTCGGTATTGTTTGGATTCATCTAGTTTACGTTCATTTTATTAGGGGTAACAATAAAGAACTACTTCGGGTTCCTATTTATTCTATTCCTAAAGAACAATTTTGAATAGGTTTATGGCTCCTCAAACGGAAAGTTGGACTTAAATGGTTATCTGAAAAATAATACAACGTGAAATATAGTACTATATTGTACTACTAGATTTAATAGAATGGTATTATTGATGGTCAATACTTGGATAATTATAAATGTTGATGCATTACTGGCTGGGTAGCTGAGTGGTTAAAGAGCTCGCCTTTGAATCTGAAGGTTGCCGGTTCGATCTTGAGAAAAGTTAGTGCTTTTTGATGGTTCGATACTGGACCCAGCTGCCTTTGGTCATTGGGCTATTAATTAATGATCCTGACAAATGAAACAGCTGATATTTGTCAGTAACAAATCTACACCTCATCTGGTCCATTACAATCATCACACTCACCCCTTCAGTCATACTCACCTTAAAATACGCAACACAGAGTGCGTCGGTGTTTCAAATAAAATATCTAAAAAAATATCTAAAATATCATTGCTGAAAAGAAAATGCTTATTATTATTATTTTTTATTTTTTTAGATAAAAAGTGAAATTTTAATATTTTGCTAAATCGGTTTACTAGTAGGCCTATGATTTTTTTCCGGTATGATGAACTATAAACCATACAAACTATAAAACTATAAACTATTAACTGGCTGGTTATAGTGCTCGCCTTTGAATCAAAGGTTGCCGGTTCGATCCTGAGAAACATAAGTAGATTTTTAAAGGTTTCGATTACGGACCAACCTGTCACACTACAATGCTGCAATTTCAATGGGCTAATTTATGAAGCTTTCTAACAACTGGTCGATGTTACATACAGACAAGACCGGGGTTTGGACGGTGCCCCGTGAAAACGTTTTAAAAATGCCACTGGCGTAGATACACACAGAAAACCCCCATTGCTTTTATAGGTTTTGATGATGAGCCATGTTGAAGTTAAATCAAAGTTCACCAAATAAGCAAAAATTAATGCCTACAAGGAATTGTTATATAAGTAATTAATTATAACGTGTTTTGATAACAATATATATATATATATATATATATATATGTTATGAAATATTATCCAACATCATAACATGTTACCAGGAAAGTACTGGTATTTTTCCTGACTGATTTTTCACAGTTAATGAATTTTTAAAGGCCATTCACGACTGATTTTTTATTTACGACTGAAGAAAACATAAAGAACAAAACTTATTGAAATCTTTTATCGAAACAGATTTATTTGTGCATGCAATGCAAACAGAATCAACAAAACCAGCTAGACTTATTTTTTAAAACGTTTAAGGATAGATTACAACAGCATTAATCATTAAAAATTCTATGTTCAAAAGAATTTTTCTAATAAAACTGTGAGCGGCAATCAGGTATCTCGCCATGCAAGCCAGGAACGACAATGAACAACAGTCCATAAAAAATTAATCGAAATCTAAGAACCCCTGGTGAATAAAATCTGTTAGAATTACGTAAAATAATTACAGGATAAGGAGAAGGAGCTGAATCACAAATTACAATCAGTACATGAGACAACTTCAACAAAATAAATACCAAGAACCAAGACATTGAACGTATTATTACAGTATACAGTCAGTACAGTGTATAAACTATTATTACCAAAACTAATTACAATCAATAATAATTAATATTGTATTGCCCAATACTTCTTAAAAGTCCACTTACAATATATTTTGTCAGCGAACTTAGAGGGGATATGTACCCTCCTCCATGTACCTACCTTCATGTACATCTTTATCAATTCACAAAGCACATTTAGGCTATAATACAAAATATCACTTCAGGTGTGAAATCTTAGCTTGATGGTTTACGACTACCCCTAAAAAAAATTACCAAACGAGAGAATATAGAAATTATTGTAAATTCTTTATTGATTACAATCTGGTTTCTCAGAACAACTAAAATGTTTAATTTTCGGAAATGAGAAGCAGTGTTCTTTACAAATTCTGTCCGATGTCTTACCTCTGTACAGTTTTTCTTAATAATCAACATTAAACCGTCAAATTTTCACTTTTCGTGGACCCATTTCTTAGTTATCGGTCCACTCAGAATTAGTGGACCCATAGCTAAGAAATGTTAATATAAGCCTTATAGTATTTCATAAAATACAAAAATTAATTTATTTGCGTTTAAAAAACGAATTCATTAATAATTTATCAAACTATAAAAAGTAAAATTATCAAACTAATTTGAAATTGTTTAAGCGTAGTTACTACTTACACTTATTTAAATTAGGTTACTGAAGATATTTTCACGTAAAAGTTTTCCATCTTATCTAGTTGTGTTATAAAGAACTAATTAAGTAATAGTATAAATAATGATAGTACTAAGTCAGCTAGTGATTCGTCAACTCAGTAAGGATTTAATATGCAACAACGAGAAACAATAAGGCTCTTGTTGTTTGAAGGAGCTTTGATTATGCGTTTGCCTAGAGCGATCATTTGAGACAACACAAGACATGTGAGCTCATTGGCCAGTAGAGCTGGAGCGGGAGGGGGTGGGAGGGGTGTGAGGGGGGATGAGATGACATACAGTTAGTGGTTACTTGGTAACATATACCATTCGTGAGCTAATGTTAGTATGACAACTGTTTCATAAAATTTACTATTGAAATCAAACAATGTGGCAAAAAATATGTAGCTGTGACGATTAACTTACCTGTGCAGGATGTATCGTGATGAAGTTTCGTAGGATTAGACGCGAAAAAAAACTTTAAAAACCATGATGAAGTATTCACGAATTTTTTATGAAATATATTTAATTTATAGTAATAGTGGTATGTCCGTTTAAAATTTCTTTAATAATACATAACATTTATGATCTTCGAATGTGAATGTTTTCATCGCAATGTACCCTCATTTTTATATAATCAAAATTAAAGTTTTATACAGTTTTGTATGTAGCCACAATTACTTGAGTAAACATTTAATTTTCATCGTAATTATGCTTTAGAAACTCCCACACAATACATGGAAATTCTAATAACAGGATAATATTTTTTTGTTGTTGTACCGTAATATTTAGTTAGTCTCGATTTTTGAAATATTGTAGACTACCTTTTTCCCACGGAGTCGCTCGCGTTACTCGCCGTCACGTTAGCTCGTTTGCTACGCTCTCTTGTTGTCAGGCTCACCATTTATATACAAAATCGCTGGAGTACGTGAAATTGGAATTTTTCATTGAAATTGTTTTTTTTTTTTTTTTTTTTTTTTTTTTGTAACAAACAAATAAATAATAAAATATATATTGAGATTTGTTACATTTTTTATCTTTTGTACAAAAAAAAATATGAAAAGTTATTCTATGTTACTCGTGATACCTCCAAGATTATGTGTACAAAGTATCATGATGGTTGACTAGTTTTACGTGAAAGCGTAACAAATACGGACATTCACATTATAGTATTAGTAGAAATTTATAATATACAAAACAAAATAAGGGTAAGAGTAAAAAATTGCCAAATACAGTAACTCAAATAACGGACTTATTGATGTAGGTTAAAAGTCATCTTCAACTTTGGGCCGGTAGCTCATTGTTGCGCAGTCGGGAATGTTAACCATACGGCTTTAATGCCAAGCATGGTATTTTATTCCCCTGTTTCGGACGCCGTTTTCACCGTTTAGGCCCCTCATACCTAGAAATTTTGAAAATTTAACAAATATTACTCTCTGGGTTGTCGCAAAGTAACTCGATTTTCATTAGTAATATTAATTTGTTAAATTTTCAAAATTTCTAGGTAGGCCTATGAGGGGCCTAATATAACTATTCAACTAAACACTTGCCAAGTTTAGAGAAAATGGGTTGAAAAACGTCGTTCGAAACAGGGGAATAAAATACCATGTTTAACATAAACCCCGTGTGGTTAACATTGCCGACTGGGTAACAATGGGCTACTAGCCCAAAGATGAAGATGACTCGCTCAAACCGTGCATGTCGATTTGCGAATTTTTACTGAGATTCATGCACTAACCTGATTTTGTTACTTGACAAAGTTAATTACTTGCGTGTTAAATAACAAGCTGCGAAAGACAAAAAAGTAAACCAGTTCCTGCAAAACATCTTTCTTTTATTACATACAAACAAGAAGGCGTCGGCGAGACAGCAGGCGTTGGGTCCAGGTGGATGCTGTCCGGTAGACGGCAACAGTCCGGCGCCTAGCTGAGTTAGTCGGAAACAACGGATGGATATTGTTTCTCGCCCGCCCTGTAGAATTGCGAAACAATCGAGCGAAGCAACCGAGCGGACCGGCCGACAAAGTAGGTAACTGGATAGTTGCAGCATCGATACGGTGCGCCTGGGTAGGCGCATTGTACCTGGGGACCACCCCGGAGAGAGGTGCATTCTGTGTGCGAAATTGCGCCGTACCTCCGATATCACAACAAGAGCTCATTCGGGTTCTCACCCCGACTAATGAAGCGTGAAGAGGTCGGCAAAGTTATTAATTGCGTGGGAAAAACAAGTATAATTTCTTGACTATCAATTAGAAACTCCATCACTACGTAAGTATTGAAAACAATTAGTGTGATGATTTGAGAAAGGAATGTATCATTACGAGTCATCTTCCGCCTTGTAAAAACACTGAAAACATGCCTCCGCATTCCCCTGTTTCGGGCGGTGTTTTTGGGTATTTATTTATTGGTAAAATTTATGTTTTATTTTAGATTAGATCTAGGTTCCTCATGTCTGATTTATTAGTAAAGATTAATGGTATAAGTGCAAAAATATCTTTAACGTAAGGAAAATAGTGTTACTTTTCGGCGTCACAGAGAGTAATATCTGTTAAATTTTTAAAATTTTGAGGTGTGAGGGATCTAACATAATTATTCAACTAAACACTTACCAAGTTTAAAGGAAATCGGTTGCAAAACAGCGTCCGAAACAGGGAATAAAATATTATGTTTTGCATAAAATCCGTATGGTTAACATTGCCGACTGCGCAACAATGGGCTACTGGCCCAAAGGTGAAGATGACTATTAACTGCTTTAATTTATTCATTCTTTAACATGTTTAATTTGACGCTGTTTATTGTATATTCGATCGTCTACCAGGTAACTATATTTTAATAGCTTTACTAACCTACCTGTTGATTCTATGTCTAGGAATGCTCCTGAGTCTTATTTTTTTAAATCATCAAATACATCTCAACGATTTGTGGTGTTTATTTTATATCTCTCATTAGAATTGTTTTAAATATTCTTGTTGCCTCTAAAATTGCTTTAATATCTATTGTTTTTTGCTTTGTCATTTTTTTATTATCTTTAGTTCGCTATTTTTTAGATTTTATTTTGTTTCAGTGTAACCGTTGGAATGAATCAATCATTTTGTATTTTTCTGCCTCGCGGACTTTTGTGTAGATCGAAACGTAAAATGAGTTAAATTTCAATCATTTCATATTATTTTATTTAAACTTTACACTTACATATTCAATCCGTCTTATAAAAGAAAATAAGAACTGAGTGCTCCTAAAGTTACATCAAAAAGATCCTTTCACCCTATAATCTACAAACCACTACTTATCACACATTACAAATAATAACACAAAAACCGACTAATAAGCCAAGCCAATTAGTATATAATGGAGGGAGGTGTCCCTTTGTGAAGCGGAGATACAGTTAGAGAGAGGTAAGAGCCCTGTAAAGGCGGCACCTAACCTAATGAAGTGTCCCTGTAAAGTCCATTACAGCAGCTTTTAGCCCAGAGTGCCGGACCCGACAGCTGTTTAACTCCACTCGGTTCAGTTGTACTCCCCTCTCTGTTACTCTAATGTTTCTTATCTAATCGGAAAATAAAATATGTTATCCTTAACTGGTCTTTAGTCCAGTACTTAACATTTAAATAATGCAACTGGGTATAGTGTTATTAATATTTTCAGAAAATAATTCATCACAAAATAAATTTAACTAATAAAACACATTTATCATTACAAGGTTTCAATGTACAGTGTGAGTGGTCCTAAGTTTTCCAATGGCTAACTTTTTTTATATCTGACAGTAAACTCCTTATGGGACTCCCCATTTATTTTATTATGAAGGTTTCAGAAACGTATTTCAATTTCTGAAATTATCCACCATCCCCAATATGACGGTCAAGTTAAGACTTCCCAATTTTTATATATTTTTTTATTTACTACGCAAATTTTAAGACCTTTTTAGTCTTTAAAATTGTTCTCTGAACATGAAGGGTACCGTGCCGATGGAGATTGAAGTTCATTTGTATTATTACAAAGTGTTGATATTTCAAATAGGCGAGGAAAGTCTTGCGATCTAGTTGTAAGGAATTAGTAAAAAAGTTAAAAGAAACTATCTGGCCAAGTGTAGTATTAGCGTAATCTAAGGGGATTCAAACATCTTCAAGAGGGGTGGTTCCCGATTCGATGGCCAGGGGCGCGGTAGCCCCTAGGTGACGTAATGGGATAAGACGGGGGATGGGATAGGGACGGGGAACATGGGCTTCGAAATGCCAGAGACGAACATCACCAAGTTGTGAACGAGTAAATTTTAGAACTATAGCCCTAGTTCAAACAAAGAGGTTTTCAAGGAAATAGAATAAATACGTGGAAAGATAAATTTAATTTACAAACTATTGATGTTAATATTTTTAATTTGTTCTTGCAAAACTAACGTTCATTCAAAATGAAGTTTTTAAAGTAAATATCATTTTCTACTTCAAAAACTCTCGCTCTCGCCTTTTAAACGAAACGGATTCAAATGAAATAGCTTAACATTCTTTCCTAAGAACAAATTCCTTTAAATTTAAGATCTTCATTGTTATAGGTATAAATTAGTTTAAGCATCTTGTAATGGTTAAACACAAAATAGTATATTTTTTTTTAAATCTTGCATGATAGGCCTACACTTATTCATTGGTTTTCCCTGAGCAATATTAATCAAATAGGATCCATTTAATTTGAAGTGGTCGTTTCCATTAAAACGACAAATTTCAGATGTTTCATTCTCAAATAAACATTTAGAGTTACCTTAACGCTAAGATAAACAGAGTTTCAATGTCCGCATCTTGGAAGGAATATCGATAGGTAATTAGCTAGTGGTTGACTCAAGTCGGTCCCAGATACGGAGGGCCGATAAAGCGAAGCGACGGTTGAGACCTCGGCCCGTCTCGAGTCTTGAGACTTGAGCAGATTGGAAGACTTACCGCGATTCTGCTCAAAGCCTTTAAGTCTTTTCATCAGTCCAGATTAACTCGGCGACCTGCCGCTATTGGCTGCTAATATCACGACAAATCCCCCTCCTTTCTCGGTAAAGACCTCGGGTTTACCAATTCGTTCGCCTCCTCTCTCTCGCTCTGATGCTCCCGCAACGTTGTGCTTCAATTATACTGATATTCTGGTCCAGCAAGGATTAATAATTATGGAATCAGATTTTTAATTTTTGTTGGTTCCTCTTATTTTACATTTTGAAATAGATTTGAAATATTTTTAAGATTCAAAATGAATTATTCTCCACGATCGATTTTATTTATTCACCATCAGAATTTCTTTGTTTATTTCTATTAAAATTTCTTTATTTCTTTATTTTCCTATCGCAAAGCATTTTTTAAGTCTCATAATACAAATATAGCAAACTAGCAAGACATGTATAACTACTTATTCTAAATAACTGAAAATGCAACAGTGACTAAATACAGCAAAAAAGGACATCCAACTAACAGGAAAGCAAAGCATTGAGTTGAGTAGCATCCTTACAATCAATTAAAATAAGTATAGGAAGTGGCAAATGACATAACTAAAGATTATTTACAAGCAACAAATAAATACATAACAATCCTATAAATACCACGCAAAGTGACAATAACAAGACTGTAACATGAAATAAATGATTTAACTCGATGGAATAATAATAAATTAGCATGCAATAATAATTTAGGGTCGCTGGAAACCCTCAAGCGACAGTGCAAGAAGACAATCAGGTACATAATGAGTTGAATAAAATCATAGACAAAATATGGAAAGGTAAATGCACTACTGTCTAATTATTGAGGAAATAAAAAGTTGGTTGGATTATTCAATAGAAGTTTGGTGCTTAATCAATTTATAATTATTAATATAGCCACACAATGTAAGTTGGAAGTGAACCGTTTTTGTATTCTGATATTTGGGTATACGGCATTATGCCTTTTATCACTAATTTGATGGAAAACTTACTTATAGCTTTAGAGGTTATAAAAATTACGGTATGTAAAGTGAAAACTATACAGTAATTTGTCATGAACCTTTTAAGTAACGGCAGTGTTTTGTTGAATTAATTTAAGAAATTACAATTCCTTACTATATGGAGTGTACTAATCACACATAATATTCCTTATAACGAAATTGAGAATTTCCTAAAAAAGACGAACTGTTTGAAACGATAAATCTTTCGTTTCATACATTAAAACGTAAAAATATTTACATACATTTTATTCATGCGTTAAAATATTTACATTTTTTCATGGTCAGTGGTTCACGTAGAGAATAATTGTCCAGAAAAGTAATATCATGAATTTAATCCATACTTGGTAAAAAAAAAACATTTTCCTTGATTTTGTAAACATACAAGCGAAAAATTATTATTTAAATTAGCTCAAATTATTTAATCATCAACTTAGAGCTTGAATTCTTAGTTACTTTAGCGAGACAGATGTGATACAATATTTACAAATATTTAAACAGAACAAACCTTTTACCTTTTCCCGCGGTTCCTTTATTGAATAAAGGAAGTAATAACAAACTGAAATTTTGGTAACTAGAATAGGGTTACAAAAAATATTGTGAGGCAGCCCAAATAACTTTTGTAGAAGTTTCAAACAGGAAATTCTATAGAGTGACCTTTCCCAATACCATACAGATACATAGCCTGATTTCAAAATAATAAGTTTCGTAATTTTAAAGTAATTTATGTTTCATCTTAAAAGAGGAATCCGATTGTGTCTACAACAATCCTATGGTTTTAATGCGAGAAACATGTTTCAAATGTTAGGCATAGCAAAGGGCATCCTCACTTGATAACTCCATTGTGAGTTTTAATCCCTTGAGGAGAAGGGTTGACTTTGTAGTTAGTAACGATAAACAGGTGATTACGAAACTCGCAGAAACAGCTGAGTATAATTGTAGTTAGCAGTCAGCTGGGCCCAGGGACTTTCAACTTTATTTGGCGGGTAAAGTGGAAAGTTTCGGCGAGAGTGTCGCTGTCCCTCCTTCTCTAATTACTCTTACAACTCTTCACTTCTGCTTCTGCCCCTTCACAGTTCCTGAACCGTTTCGCTTCTTGGTAATATTCTTATCCACAAACAAAAATAAGGTAAAATAAAGATTTTGACAGTTCAATTACATTTTATAGTATCAATGAAAAACAATACTTTTCTATTATTATAACTTTGAAGTTGATTCACTGATATTTTTCTTGACTGGCATCACTAAATAACTTCTTGATTAGCATTATACGAGTTGGTTCTGTTACTCAGGTTGAAATAATCAAATGTCTTCCAACACTACTCGATATATTTTCACCACTGTAACTATACAAGCCGGTAAATATACATGAAAGATGATGTTATAATGGCGAACGATTTCGAGAAGTCACACCGGTGAACATCAGCCCCAATTTGAGAACATCTTTCATATATATTTACCGGCTTGTATAATTACATTGTAAGTGTAAATATATCGAGTAATATTGGAAAACGTTTTAATATTTCAACCTTAGTGATATTTTTCGTTTTGGCAATCTTTCAATTTTTTTTACTGACTTATCTGTATTAAAGATCTGAATTCTTTATCAGGAGATTTTCAATAATATAATAGAACATAATATAATATCCTATACAGTAGATATTATAATACATAATATATTATAAATAATATTTTTACTTAGATAATGTAATACATCATATAAATAATATTTTGTCCTATAAAAATAGAACAAAATATGTGCAAAACTCCCGATCTTTTAGACAAACAGTAAAAAAAAAACAAAAAAAAACAGAAAATCCTCCATTTGAATTTTATACCAAGTGTTTTAAAATATACCATTAAATACATTGAGTGATTAAAATATACTACGTAATTTCAAATAAAGTTTTTCATAATAATTATTACTTATTCGGATTTTTATAGGTAGACTATGTTTGAACTTTGTGTCCACTCAAAAGAATCATCAAGGTTACTTTTAAACCAAATAGAGACAGAAAAGTCGTTGTGCTAACACAAAACTACTAATCAGCACTCTGTAGAACATGCATAGAATATCGAATATAAATTACCTTTCGTCGGTAGAACTAATGTTACAAGTTCCAAATCTTGAACAGCTACAGCATATTTATGCTCATTTAACCGACGGGAACCAAGTTACTGTTGCAACAACAAAAGGGAAATTAATTATTTCAAGTTAGGAGTTGGTAACACTGCAGACGTTTACAACGCCGAGGTGTTTGTTTGTTAACAGATAAACTCCTCTAGCCAAGTTTGTTCGAGCTCTAAAACCAGTCGTAAACAAGTTTTGAACCGCAGAATATTTTGAAATTACTTTTTCATACTGTTTTGTGTTCCTCTCTAAAAATTGTATATAATGATTTCAAACAAATGTTTTTTTTTTTCTGATAAACACATAGAATGAAAAATGTACCGTAACCAAATAAGTCTTCAACTAAGTATATTTAGCTTATGTATAAATGATCGTGGATGAGCAATAATTTAGGGACCAGTAATTTCCTCAGTGGCATTTTGTAAGATTGAACTGCACTGTAGGCTTATTATTAAACAAATTTCTTATTCACAATTTGCAATCATTCAATTGTGCAGTTGTTTCGAAAACCATTGCTTCAAATTAGACAAGTCTGTCTAGCGAACTACTGTACTTTAGTAGGATATCCGTCTATTTAATGATTTAGCTTATTTTATTTGTCTAGTTTCAAGTTAGTTTAACTTTAAATCCTTGATAATTTTGTGCTGTAGTTCAGAAGTATACATGTAAATATTACGGTGTAAAAAAGTATTCGATCGGTTTATAACTGCTGTTTAATATTGAGAATTTCTATCTTAAAAATATAATGAACTAGAGGACCTTCGATAAATTCAATTTATATTCGATATTTTATTCAAGCTTTACAGAGTGATAGTGATAATTAGTAATTTGGTATTCGCACTACTATGGTATACAAGTGAGTTAACCTTGACAATTCTTTCAAGTGGACTAAGTGATTGCAAATAAAAGGACAGAAACCGATATTTTTATGGTTATTTTTAGTTACAACTCAATTATATTAAGTTCATTATTCTAAAGGTTTGACTATTGTTCATCTTTTTTCTGTGGTTCACAATAAACAATTCCTGATTCTTAATTCTTCATTCTCAAACGTATTTACTGTACATGCCCTTAATTCGTTTGCTTCTATCCTAAGTTCTTCAGGATTTATTCTTTAATCTATGAATGGATAAGACTGAATTCATTTTTTATCATTATACATTTGCATTAATATACTGCTATAAATCCCTTTGCGCAATGTATGTAATGTTCAAATCATTTATGCAATTTCCAGCATTGGTTTGAAATACTGAAATACAATTTTTTTTTTTTTTTTGTACAGTTTTGTTTGCAGAGTACTTTAAAAAGGGGCAAACTATTTTGTGTACGGTACTTTAGAGGTGTGTCGTTTAAAAACTAGACAGTAGTATCCGTATTTTATTCCATTCTCTTATCAGTACGCCAAGAAGTGAACTGTCGCAGCTTATGTGGCGGGGTTGCCGCTCCCCGTTCCCCGCTCCGTCGCGTCGTCGTCGCTGCGAGTCTCCCCATTTCCCCATTTCCCCGAGAAGACTGATTGAACGCCGAATTGCCCTCCGCCAACCGAGGCCGCATTCACCATTGGAAATATTCGCAATTCATCCGGCAAAGATATTTTATTGGACATTCCAGATTTTCGGATTGCCTATTGAACGAGACCAACTGACTGAAAATGGATATAATATGAATCTCAGCAACAAAAGTGCCTTCTTAATATTCTTTGCATAAAGAAAATATATTGAAATAGTTTGTTATTTGTGAATTGGTTTCTATACACCTACAGAAAACTTAACAATAAACCTGAGTATATCCTGTATTGCATCAAACTATGAAATAAAATTTAATGTGGCCTTTGTTTTAAAACTTAACAGTTAAGTTTTAATCTATAATCAGCCTTGACAACTACAACAAGGAATTGTTTTAAAATTTAGTTTCATTTGTTACTAGCTTACCCAGCATGATTTGCAATGGAAACCTTAGTAATTTTTTGCCCTTCAGGTGTTCGATAGGCCTACATACCCTTTCTTCTAGTCAGGTAGCCAGTGAGCTACGCTCACTCGCTTGAAGTCTATAATATCCTCTTGAATTTTATTACAAATCTTTCCCTCAATACTCTAAATACAACAGCTGTTTATAACATCAATATTTCAAAAATAAATTTAATCATTTGTTCCAATACAAAAATGTTGCATTTATGAATAACATGGTAACTTTGAAAATGTGTGGGGCGGAGCTCTATGGAGGAGTCTGGATAAAATGTATCCTATATGTTTTCCCGGTTCTAACCTACCTCCCTACCAATTTTCAGCAAAATCGGTTCAGCTGTTCTTGAGTTATAAATAGTGTAACTAACAAGTCTTTCTTAGTAAAATTTTTATGTGGTCTTTGTTTTGCAACTTAACGATAAAGTTTTAATCATCTCTAATCAGAATTGACACCAGATAGATTTAGTTTTTTCGCAGAATTGATTGATTCCAGTTTGCTGGATTTAATTATGTAAATCTGGAAAAAACTGTTTTAATCTACATACATTGCCTAAATTCTTTGAGATGTTTTATTAAAACTAATTTTATCCTTTTCCTCCACACACCGATAATTACATAAACTATCAATTTGTATCCTTATGATTATTTGTTTATTGATTGTTTATTACTGTATTTGATTATTTCCTTATTGATTATTTGATTTATTGAAACTTATTTTTAATATCATTATTATCTATTATGTATTCACATAATGTTGTGAATAATAACGATATTGATAACCGGTTAACCTGATGTTTTTACCGTCACAAACAACAATCTAAATATATTAACATCTTAACCTACGGTAATAAACTCCTACGGTCTTAACGTGTAGTCATAAACTAGCACTATTAAAATATGTTTACTATGAGTTCGGGGTAAAACTACATTGGGATTCATTACATAACTCCCCTGATATAGTGTAGTCATTTTAAATCAAAATTTCTCAATTACAAAAAAAAAACTCTTATAAGTGTGAAACTTGGTGTATATATTGATATTTACATCCGGAATAAAATATCAAAAGTCTTCGAAAAATAAACTTGTGCTATGGCCGCCATATTGGAAAATGGCGCCCAAAAACCAGTTTTTCTCCAATTACTCAAAAACTATTCCTTCTATAAAAAAACATTAAATATAAAAAATGTTCGCCAAAAAAAGAGCTACAACTTTTGTCCTTAGCAATATTTCGATATAATTAACCGTTTAGCCATAAAATTCATTATTTAGAAAATAAATTTTAAAATTCATTAAAAAACCTGATTTGCTATTAAAAATGTTTTAAATACATTATTTTAAAATTTATTTTACTATTTTAATTTAATAATTGTAATGTTCTTAACATTTTCATACCAGTAACATAACTTTTACCTTTCCATTTATATACTTTTGTGAATTTGTTATTTTTCAATGCTGATGCTTTCGTTGATAAACTACCATAATATTCCCATACTGAGTTCATTATGGTACAAGGATGGGATTTGGTACCTATGTATGTTTTATTTACTGAAATAACATAACAAAAGCCCTTGCAAAAACACCTATCTTAGTAGGCAGTTATCTTAGTAAATGGATATTGAATTTTACCTAAGGATTAAGACATGAAAAATAAATAAGTGGATATAGGTTAATATTGTATGTAGGAAAAAACAAACCCCTTTAATAAAATTAATTACTTTTAAATTCAAATAATTATTATTGTATACTGTTGAATAATTGCTCCAATGTCATTCATCATCAGACTGAAGTTCTAATCTAGTACCAATATAAATATCAATACGAAAAAAATCAATAAAACCAACCATGGATACTAAAAACAGTAGGAGATAATTATGGTAGTCCAACAACTACATTTAAAAATATCAAAAAAATATAAATGGAAAGGTGAAAGTTATGTTACTGGTATGAAAATGTTCATAACATTCCAATTATTAAATTAAAATAGTAAAATAAATTTTAAAATAATGTATTTTAAACATTTTTAATAGCAAATCAGGTTTTTTAATGAATTTTAAAATTTATTTTATAAATATTGAATTTTATGGCTAAACGGTTAATTATATCGAAATATTGATAAGGACAAAAGTTGTAGCTCTTTTTTTGACGAACATTTTTTACATTTAATGTTTTTTCATAGAAGGAATAGTTTTTGAGTAATTGGAGAAAATTTGGTTTTTGGGCGCCATTTTCCAAGATGGCGGCCATAGCACAAGTTTATTTTTCGAGGACTTTTGATATTTTATTCCGGATGTAAATGTTAATATATATACCAAGTTTCACACTTATAAGAGTTTTTTTAGGTAATTTCCCTAATATGACTGGACTCAAAATGTTAAAGTAAATATTTAATCTGTATGATTATTTTGATTCAATGAAAGAACTTTCTGGTTAAACTTAATATAAGAACAATCAGTGTGGCAGTGTTGTATTGAGTGACCAGGGAATGACTACTTCAGTTGTTCGAAAATATATTTAATTGTAGTCTATTTATTGGTACAAACATATTTTTTATAAATATAGATATCACCATAAAAGAAATCTACTTCACTCATTACTTTTTACAGCATCTTTTTTTATAGGCCTACAGTGAATTTTTTTCTTTCTAGTTGGTTATCCCATAGTACAAGGAGTGTCTGAAGAGATGTGTGTTCCACAATCTCGAAATCCAGCGGGTAGATTTTGCTTAGACTTTGCATGTAAGAGTGTTTTGACACAAAAATAAGTTTAGCAACAGCCTCAAGCCCAGAAAAACCAAATTTAGTCTAAAATTAAGTTTAAAAATAGTAGTTTTTAACATTATTCTTATCCACTATTATTGGGTTGCTATTTTGGTTACGAAATAACAACTAAAAGTTAACAAAATTAAAGGAACATTAATTTTAACCAGCTTTTTCAACAGGTGTTAACTGTGAAGAGTCTAGTGTATTTTTATAGCTTGATTACCATGACACTATAATAAAAGTGAATTAAAACCAACGAGCAAAGCTCGGTTAACATAGTACTAAAAGTTAATTTAAACAATAGTATCATGTGATGTAATAAATTTTTATGGTTTTAAGAATTCATTCTCTTATACAACTTAATAATTTGTATTTTTCAATTTGCATAAAAAATAAAATGACATTGATTTTTATTTTTCAGCGTTGTTCTTAAGAAAGTAATTTGAAATAACTTACAAATGCAGCTATATATTTCTTGGTGCTAAACATCATATTTTTGAGGCTGATAAACAAATGTTTGAAGTGACTGAAAACTTGTAAAAAGTGACGATGAAACGAAGCCAATTAGAGTTTTTCTTGAGTACAATAAAAGAGAAGTTAGAACTTCGGTTGGTTTCGTCTCAAGAAAACATGGAATAACAAAGTTGCTCCTGTAATTATCGCCGGCAACTTAAGTAAAGCACTAACTTGGAGCAAGTCTTCAACACGGGCTAATTTTCTTCCGCAGCGATTAGCAGCCCAGCGAACAGTTTTATTAACATCATTAAAGCCAACGCGAAGCTTGCGATGCCAATTACTTTTCTTAAACCGGAATTTATGTAAGACATGATTAATGATTGTATTTTAGCACCTTTGGATAGAGTTTGTTTTATTTATAACGACGTTTAATTTGGATGACATTCTTTATTTGCCATAGTATATTTTGTTACTTATACATTGATATAGTATAAATTAAAATCTTAATTTTGAGAAAGTCTTCGATGATAAGGAATAGCCTAATTTATAACACTGTGAAATTGGTGGAATAACTTAGAATTCATTACGGGTTTCCTATATACTTTATCGGTGAAATAAGGATTTACTACTATCTACCGAGGAAAAAATTACATTATCCATCACAAACTCATTTTTCTTTAATATTAAGTAAGTGTAACGTGTAAAAAATATCTACATTTATATATAATTCATCCGCTTAAACCATTGCGATTGAATAAAAGTCAGCTAAGATTTATTTTGCCATCGGAGACAAAGAGACAACAATCGCAGAATCTCTGACACGGTAGAGAAAAACGAAATACAAATATGAAAAAGAACAAAACGTCACTGAACAATAAGAGGGAAAATTCGCAGGACAAAAGGTTTGGGACATTGTAGCGGTAAATGCGACCGAGATCGTTATGGCTGTTAATGAGATCGTCGAGAAGTGAGCTTCCGCCCTCGCTGCCAACTCGATATTCTATGGGAATCGCTGTTCATTTAACTGCCGGTGTGAGGGGGTATAATTAAAACACGGGCAGAATGGCGGGTTTCGACAATAGTGTGAAGCGGGGGAGAAATACTTGCCCGCCTTGCTGCTAGCGCTGCTACCTCACTCCCTGCCTTGTGCTTGTTCTGATGCTGCTGCTTAATCTGCTGCTTTATTATTGTGCTGCTACAATTTCATGCCGCCTTCGATCATGTGCTGCACACAAACTAAAAATAACCTCCATACACCTCCATGTGTATACCTCCATACACTGAGTTACTACTTAGTGTGATGCTTCCCTCATTATATTGCTGCTTAGTCTCTATCGTTGGTGCTTGTGCCTTAATCTCTTGCCTACGTCCTGGTGTTGTGCCTTGGTTGCTTAGTGTGATGCTCATCACATTACACTCGCTGATACTACTTTCTAATCTCTTACGTAGCCTACATGTTAGGATAAACATCCCTATCATCAGACAATACAAATATCTTCTGTATATTACAAGGCAAGAACTTTTTTCCTCCTTTTTTCTCAGCTTGTGCACAACGTAGGAGAAATTCACGCATACCGTTAGAAAGGTATAGATAGTCCTGTAAATGAACAGAATCCCATTATAACTCATATTAGCTCCCAGGTCTCCACCCTAGGCTTTCAAACTTTCAATGTTAATCTTATAGGAAAAGGATTAAATCATTAGACAGCTGTTGTAATAACAAATATACTTCTAGAAAATCAGGAAGAACGTGTGTTTCAGGTAAAACATTATTTTAAATCTAATTGGCTCAAGATGAACTGAGTTTTTGGTCGAATTTCATCCAGTGGGCGGTCCCTAGTAGAATATAAACTATCATCTAATGTAAAGACTACAGAGGTGCAATCTCTATCTAATTTTACTCTAGATTAAGCGAAATCTAATTTAGTTTGTTGGGTTGCGTTGGTGCTAAATATCACTTTAGTTGTGAAAACATTTTTTGTCAAATCGACGATTATAGTGATATTACTGTGACATCAACGTCCTGTAATGTTCCTTGTGCTGCTGCCTTTTCCCCTGCCTTATTGCTTATTGTGATTAATTTCTCATTATATGTGGCGATTTTACTAGAATTTAATCCCCGTCGTTGTTGCTTTTGCTACCTTAATCTCTTCCTTCCTGCTTGTGCTGCTGTCTCTCATTGCTGCTGCTTTGATTGTGCTGCGACTGACCTGCTTCCAAATCCTCCAGTCGTTCTGCTCTTGTATCTCTGCTGCTTTAATACTTTCGCCACTCAACTGTAATCCTTCGCATTTTCTTCTATTCTTGATACTAGGTCTACTCCATTAAACTGCTTATACTTTATAACTAAAAATGGCTTCCTCTTTGTTTATTATTATTCTACAGTAGATACTATTTTAATTTGGTTTCCAAAAGGAAGGCACACAAGTATTGTTTTCTATCGTTTGCATTGGTGTACACTTTATATCAATGGCTTTAATTGATGTCAATCATTGCAAACAAACCTAACAATGATCAGTAAAGTTGAACTAACCTTGCATCAAATCTAGATAAGTTTGAAGAATTTAATATTCTTTAGGTTTTCTCCCCAAATTCCAAACGTTTTTTAAAGCGGTGTTAAGTGGCATTACCCATTTGTCCCGTGGGTTTCGGTTTCGCCCAAATGTTGAGAGCACTCCAGGCTGAATCTAGTATAACGAAGCCCCGTGAAGTGGTCGGCGCGGGTCCTCCACTTCCTCTTCAGCTGGGGGATCAAAGCCCGCGGCGCCCCCTCCCCCCCCCCCCCCGGACACGTGACCAGCCCTGTTGAACCAAAACGTTACCATTAGCGCCACCCCGCCGGCAATGGCAAGAGTAGTTGTTTGGAGTGATTGTAGGCTCGAGTTGCGCTTAATTAGAGACCATTGTTTGAGAAAATATTCTCACGCCGTGAATAAACAGGACAATCGACAATGGAAACCGACTAACAGCCCTTCCAATCAAAATGGTAGAGTATTTGGAAAAGTTTCACCCTGCAAGGATAATGGGTGTTATACTCTTTATTTGGTCAAGGAGGAAAGCGCAATAGGTACTATAACTTTCTTTTAATATTTCAGGCATGTATATTATAAAACTTTAGTCTAAATTTTATGAATAGTAGGCTACAATATTTCATCTCCTACAACGTAGGCCTATTAAAATTATGAAAGATGAAACTATCAGAGAAGCCAGGACAACCGTGTCCAAAGTCATGGTCCGATTTAAGGGAGAGGTTTATTCCTGATTGGATACATTTCTTCCTTCGTTCTTTAGTTATAGGCTAACTCGTTAAAATGTAATCCTAATTCTAGCCTTAAATTCGTTAGGCAAATTGGCTAATTCTTTATTGCTCGTTCTTTATGACAAACCTGCAATCATTCATTCGTGGCTTTGGGTTTCCAAATTTTTATTTTCCGACTTTTTATCTGTATAAAAAGGTGATCATAATTGAATTTTAAAAGTTTTTCTTTTAATGAAGGCAAAGTTAGATGACATTTAAATTTGAAATACAATCTCTAAAACTAGCTATATAAGGTCTCCCTTATATAGCTAAAATATAACTGATATTAGTGCTCGTTTGAACAAGGTTAAAATTGCCTGATATTTTGACATTGTAGATTCGTGAGAATTTCGGCTGTAGATAATGCTTGGTTAAAGTAACTGCATTAACGGCATTTTTTCCAATAACCATGCACAGACAATATGGAAAGTTAAAAGAGAATAAAAATCCATAGTTGTGGCCACTAAATATGTTAGACAAGTTCCAAAAAAATATTTCTTTAAAAGTGGTTTTCTAGTTTAGTTGTGAAAATTCAATGCATATTCCATAACTTTCAAGAAAATGTGTTCTCAAAAATATCTAATGGGATTGTATTTGTAAGCGGGAAAAATAAATAGAGGAACATCAGGAATGTCAAACAATAATTTGATACAATGAAATAAACTCTCAAAGCATGTTCTTATTTCGATACAGATTTCTTTATTTCTCATGTCGACGATATTGGTCCAATAAGGAGACAAATGAGGCAGCAGCCTGCGGCAGCGGCGGCGGCGAACGGCAACACCACACTAATCGCAACCGATACACCGGCCTCGGGCTCCGCTGATATGTGTCTTTCTTATCATATTTATCTCTGGAATTGGGAAATAAAAATACAGAATATTCTCTTATTTTAAAATCTAAAACGAATATACATTTATAGATCTATTAAAATAACATTTATATTCTAAATCGACAGTTAAGAGAAAGTATAGTTGTTTACACGTAGGGATAATACCGTCAATAATAATTTTAATCCATAGACGAAGTTTGGCAATTTAACTCACATTATTATATCTTTCAAGATTACGTATTAGCATTTTTCGAGTTCTCTTTCAAACTACTATATTCATTTATTTACCTTTCATATTTTATTCCTGACTTGTTTCTTTATTTTCCAATTCTTTAAATGTTTTTTCTCATTTCTCCTTCTTTCTTTCTTTCTTAACCTTTCTTAAGAAAACACTTCATTAGAATGTTGAAAATGAATACAAAATGAATTGTTTTATTAGTAAGAATAAAAACTATTATGTAATTGTACTGTACATTAGATATGTCTCATTAAGAACCAAGTAAACAACGCTGTGTTCATTTAAATAATAACAATTTTAACTATAATTTATTTGTAATTTTTTTTAACAAAACCATTTTTAAATCCACACACGGCTCAGTTTCAAATAACATTTCAAATAATCAAAACAAGCCTCTCATCTCTCAGAATAGTGCGCATAATTGCCCCCTAACAGGACAGGGGGTCCGTGTAATAAGTAAAACAAGCAGATGCCGCGCAAGACACAATAAGTGTCCTGTAGTGCATTGTTTGCTCCCCAATTACCGGTAGCAGCGGTGGATAGCGGGTATAATCGGTTTATACGGGGGGGGGGGTGGTAGGAGGGAGGGGGGGTACAATAGCCAACACCACCTGAGTGCACCCTCTATACCGTGCTCTAATTGAAAGTGATACTATTTACAAAGAGGAAGCAACAAAGAGCGCGCTGGGTGGGGCCTCTATTCTGTCGACACAATCGATACTGATATTTGGGTTAACTACGGGCAACAATGGGTGATGTTAACACACATACACGCGCCGGTGTCTGTAATCCCAGATACCGCGGTGGATTGGATCACCCGCTGGGCTCTAAGCTCATCTGCTTAACGGGATATTCCACGGTTATGGTTATATACCTCCGGGATTATTTGAACTAAGTAACATGCTAGAGCGCAAAAAGGTTATAGATTTAAACGTGTAAGAATACAGAACGAAGAACCCAGCTTAACTGGTTTGAGAATTTAGTAAAATCGAGCTCAAGCTGTATAAATCCCTTTTATAAATGAAAATAATGTAGTTTCCTTTAAAAAAAATCATTAGTACCCTCAATGAATCAACAAGAAAATGTTCATTTTTAATATTTCTTAATAGCATAACAACATCAAGGCCTGCACAGACCGGAGCGATACTCCGTGCGATACCAGAGCGGGCGCGATACTTTTTCTTGGGAAATTCGCGTGCGATACCAGTGGTCCGTGCGATACCATGTTGTCTTATGGAGCCGCACACACCAGAGCGAAATGCGATACGCGATACTGAGGCGACTCGCGATACTGTAGCGATGGTATCGCGGTAAACGCTGCATGCACCATTCGCAGCGCTTTATCGCCGCGATACCATGCGGCCAAACCATGAACTACTCAGTTTTGTCTGTGCTGTTAACCACAACAACAACATTTAAAACTAAATTTAACTAAATTTGTTTTAAAACAAAATTTAAAAACTATAATGGACTTGGACTGTACAATGTGTGTGTTGTTTTTTTCTGAACGAAGAGTTACATATTTTGTGTTCATAATAAAATAAAATATTGATACAGTATGACATAATGATCGTATCTCTAATGTATTCATTTATAGTTAAAACTTATATTAAAAATCATTATTCTTTTCATTTTAATAAAGCCTTTTGATTGAAATATGAAGTTTAATAATTTTGGCTCTATTAATAAGAACTTCCTTGATTCGAATTTTTGAACAATTTGGAATATATAATTTATTTGCAATACATAAATTTATAATTAGTTTTTTTAAGTTTAAAACTGTTTTTAGCGTTCCCTATTTAAAAAAAGCCCCTGTTTTTTTTTTTTTTAAATAAATATAATTATATTTCACAACTACGTACGCACTGAATTAACCAGTCAATTTATACATAGCAAATCTTTAAGTCTTACCTTAAAGTAATTGCTAGCCGTTCTTCGGCACCGATAGCTTCACGGAAGTGCGGTATTTTCCTTTTCAATAATGTCAGCAATCAAATTCAACAACTCGTCAAAAAATTCTGATTCATTCTTAAGTATATGTAGAATCTTTTTTTATCTTTTCATACCTGAGGCATTAGCGTATGGTACTCGCCAAATTGCAGCCGTTCTTTATTATGTCGTGTATCCACATTTTTCTCTGTCTTTCATCTTCTAGCACGGCTAGTAACAGCAACGATTCTTCTTCATCGGACGATGTCATGGTAAGTTAACACACTATAAGTACACTGGTAAGTACACTATACAAAAACTAACTAAATATTTAGATAGTCACACAGTCACCGCACCCTACGCTCCCCTGAGGTGTACCTACTGGCTTCCCGTGAGTCTCTTTTTCCCGCTCTGGTGTGGAAGCACTTGTTCCCGCCGCGATATTATCGCTCAAGTATCGCAGATAAAATTCCAGGAAGGTATCGCGTCGCTCCAGCGATAAAGTATCGCTCCGGTCTGTGCAGGCCTTCAGTGTCAAAATTATAAACATTTGCCTTCAAGCAGAGACCACCACATTATTTACATAATATTAATTATTAACGAGATCATGAAATAAATTGTTTTAATGATTTTATAGTTTTATAATAGTTTAGTGAAAATAATTTGATAAAATTATTACGAAAACTGAATTATTAAAACTCTTCCAAAAGACAATCTGTGGAAGCAACGAAAGGCATCTTCATCTCATTTAACGAGTTTTTAGTGATACCATTAATTTCTTCATCAATAAAATTTTTAGATGTAGGCCTATAAACAATCTAAATTATTGTATGAGTCGGATAATTTTAAGAGCGATTATTTTGCCCAAGCAGTCAAGTGACCGTTGCGGAAACTACCTTACTTACTTCTTACTTCTGAAGAGTCGTCCGATTGACCACGTAGTGGCGTGAGACCAGTCAAGTTACAAGGATGGGAAAAGAGAATGTAAGGATAAATTTCTGATTTGTTGAATCAAAACTCCAAATCAAAGGTCCTCGATCTTATAAAGACATCTTTCAACGAGGAAAGATTTGAGCCTACGCCTAAAGATGTTTTTATTCTCAAGTTGATTTGAGTTCAACTGGCAGTTTTTGCAAAAACTTTGCCCCAGCATAACCTGGTTTGGATTCAAACAGTTTTAAGTTGTGCATTACAGCAGTTCATTACATTTCTATTTCTAGTGTTAATAACAATGAGTTGGAGGGACAAACATTTGGTCATGAAACTTGCATACATTATAGTCTCATAGATGTACATTCTTGGAATAGTCATTATGCCTAAACTTTTGAAAGAATCAGAGCAGTGATCTCTGGTTTAAGTTTACACATTAGACGAATTGCTCGCTTTTGAGCTTGAAAATTTTTCAATGTTAATTTTGGACGACATTCCCCAGAGAATTATTGAATAACTAGTATGTGATTCTATGAGGCAGTAGGCTAATATACCAACTTGCAAAGATTTATGCAGTCAAGACGCGACATGTACCTCAACACGAACAAACCCGCGGAAATCCTGCTGCAGGAGAAGTGATACATGGGCAATCAGGAAGATTAGAATCCAGCTCAACACCAAGAATTTGGTTGTTGAGGAGAGTTCCAACTGGTGGTGTCCAATGAGGACACAAGG
Organism: Neoaliturus tenellus; assembly: GCA_030545055.2. Classification (NCBI taxonomy): domain Eukaryota; kingdom Metazoa; phylum Arthropoda; class Insecta; order Hemiptera; family Cicadellidae; genus Neoaliturus; species Neoaliturus tenellus. The sequence goes on along the minus strand of CM061534.1, from coordinate 149,405,979 downwards.
GGTGGAGTTTACTCTTGAGTTTTTGCCTTGCCTGGTTTGAATGAAGATGGTGTTTGTTTTCTCTGTGTTGAAAAGCAAGTTTGCAATCTGAGAAATACTGAGCGAGTTGGTTAATCTGCAGGAAGGCAGAGATTTCAAGTTGTTCAATGTCCCCTGTGCTGAACAAAGAGGGTAGTGTCATCCGCATATGTGACCACACTATCACCAGGAACGTAGTCAGAAATGTCATTAATATAGATGATAAACAAAAGGGGTCCAATGATGGAGCCCTGCGGCACCTTGCAGTTGATATTTTGAAACCTCAGAAGTGTAGGAAGTTTTTGTGCCATTAACACCTGAAGCTGAGATTTCAGTTACCTGTTTGCGATCAGAAAGGTATGATGAAAATCAGGACAGGGGAGTCCCAGTTATTCCTAGGGCTGCCAGTTCTCAATGAGAATCCGCAAATCCACACAGTCGAAAGCCTTGGACAGGTCCGCAAAGCATCCGAGGATGCTGCAGTCCCAGTCCAAGCCCCGAGACAATCGTTGAGACAATCGTTGATGAAAGTAGTCAATGCTAGTTTGGTTGACTTACTGGGCCTGAAGCCGAACGGTTTCTCAAAGAAGAGATTGTTGGATTCCAAGTAGTCATAGACTTGAAATGCGATGACCTAAATTGCGAAACCTGAATACGTTTCGCATTGTTCACAACAAGACTGAGGTGGAGAAACAATATCATGCATTCGGTGTAAAGCACTGTAGCTGTAGCTAAAGAAACTCTGTTGCATTTCAGCAAGTGTAAAATCTAAGAATCAGGTAGATGATAGTGAGGAGATTTGGCAGTGGAAAGTAGGCCTTATACACTAAATCACTAATTTGAGACAGGGACCTCACATAGTGGGTATTTTAACCTGAATATGAATAATAGATGAGTGTAGGATGATTGTGGCGCGATCTTGTAGTCTTGTTACTGACTAAGACCGACATTCTCCTTAAACAGGACTGTTAATTAATAGCCCAACAGCCAATGGTATCTAGGGACCTACAGTTTAATGTGGGATCCGAACCACGATTTTAACCTCCCAGATACGAATTGCTCTAATTATGAGGATGGTCTTTATGGATGAACTAATGTTCGCTAGTGCGGACGTTAATCTCCACCAGGGAACATCGCATACACAAGCCATAGCCTATAACTATCCACAATTCGTGACCTCCAAGTAGCTGGATTACAGGACGTCGCCACCTGTAACACTATACCTATATGCTTTTTAATATATGCTATTCATGGATTAAGGCATAGCCTGCGCCCCCAGCAGTTTCAGCCGCTGCTGATAAAGGCTGTCAGTATCGGGGGTCATGCGTGCGTGCAATGCTCATCGTGCGTGCAATGCTTCAACTGATCCCATTTTGCGCCTTAATTTTTTGGAACTAGCTTTAAAAATATCTGCAAACATAATTTTTGCGTCATGTAATCAATCAGTAGTGAATTATTTCCGCAATAATTTCACAAGTAAAATATGCTCACAATTATATGGCTGTAAGACACCATCAAAGGTAATGGTAAATAAAAGTTTTACAATTTGTTTGGGACTCTTTAAAGTATTCAAGACATTTCCTATACAAATACCCGACGTTAGGTGTCGAAACTATTCTAACATAACAAAGAAAACTAAACTAATTTCTTAAGTAAAATAAATGATAAAACATAAAATATTTCTGATATTTAGCGAGAGCTTACCTTCAAAGAGTAATAAAGGCGTTTTCGCTATTATATGTTAATCCTGCAACCGATCTAAGAATCGCACGTTAAGAAATGATAAAACAATACTACCTTGATATATGTTAAGTCCGCATTTTAATCCTTATTATAAACCATATTTTGTGGGGCCGAACTGGCTTTTGTCTACGAACTAAGAACCCCACACAGTTGCTAGAAATGGAAAGTAATTGTGTGACATGGTACATCGAAGGCCTTACACGAGCCTTTAAAAGACATTTCTAACAGTCACTTCAAAGCAACAAACTTTTGAAGCCAATAAATATCAAGGAATTCAAAGGTTTCTTGGTACAGTTAATATCTTCACTGGAAACGTATTGGTTCTTATTGTAATCACCTTTAAAGGTTCCTTACTCTGTGTTGTAATTCTTTATCCACGATTCGCCTATGCCACGGTAGGCTATACACTGTTTAATTTGGAAGAGAATGATTTTTAGTTAGCGAAAATGTAGTGGAGATAAAAAGATGGTGTAACATTCTTACTATACGGTAGGGATTTTCACTTTTGATATAAACTTAATTGCATGGAACAGAAGGCTATGTTATTCTTAAAGTAACCAACTACTATGAAAACTTAACCTTTTGGGTTCGACTCTTGTAAAAATATAACAATGGTCTTGCTCAAACAGCTTTATTACAATATACTTACTTATACTTACTTTACTTTGTTAATCCCACTAAAAGCATCTCATGCCGTGGTCGTCATTTTTTTGTTTTTGTTTTTTCTCATCTCTTGCTTCTTGTTTCTTTTATATGCCGTATCCTCTATATTCTTCATACTCTTTCAAATCATAATAGGCTTTTTCTTCCAAGTATGTTTTTAGATGTTGCTTGAATCTTGTTATTTCTTGAATTTGCTTAAATGCTATTGGCAATTTATTGAAAATATTGACACATATTATTTCTGGATTATTCTTAGCCAATGATGTTCTGACATGTGTAACATGTAGATTGTTGGATTGTCGGGTTGCGTAACCATGGACTTCTGAATTAATGGTAAATAAGTCAGGATTCTATTTGTACATACATAGCACAATCTCCATACACACAGTACATAGCATCCGTACGGTACATAGCATCCATACATAGCACAATCTAACATTGTAGATGTTGTTTGATATAGTTTATATTACGACTTGTAAAATATGTTTTGCAGATATAGTTTGGAGCAACAGGCAATGTAAATAATTTAATATTTCGAATGTATATAATGGGAGTGAATTTCCTCTTAGTGGTTTGACAAATTATTTTCATTCAATTACATAGGTAGACCTAAAAGCTACAATTCCACTATTGGGAGTCACGAGTAATTAAATAAAACGTGGGCAAAAAGTTTGAAATTCTTTGGCAATTTAAGGTCGGGTAGGTTTCTTTTTCATGTGGACTTTATTATTTATTTATTATTTTTTTTGTAGAGTCTTCCCTGGAAATATTGAAGTCCTTTTTATCATAGGGACCTATCTGGAACTTAACCTACTGTAATTTGCAAGTGAACAGTGATTAATATTGTAAGTTTCTTTTAATTAAATTTTATGTAAGTAGCTTAAAACAACAAAACATTTTTTAACAATCCAACCATAATAATTATTTATTACATTTAACATTAAATTATATGCTACCGTTTTGATAAGTACAGTATTTAATTTTGTACTAAATCCTCCGTAGTTTTGACACTCTGAGACTACAAAACCACAATTAACGTCATAGAATTTCAGTCTTATCGTTCAAGGAAAAGATCCTCCAAGAAAATATTGACATATCTAAAGTGAAATTGAAAAAAAAAATAATTGAAGATCGCAACAGGATAAAAGATAAACCAGCGTGATATTGGGGAGAACCTGGGCGAGATTTGGCGGGCCGAGGGAGGGATGTAATGTGTGACAATTCGGCGTAAACGAGTCACAGGCAATTATATTCACCCCAGTGTTGGGGGCCATCTTGGCAACATGGGCCAATCAGACACCTCTCCGGGACTGCTCCTGCCCAACACAGCACTGAGCATTCCGATACTCGCCGTTCACGAGAATCAAGAATCAAGAACGTTTATTCGTCATAAAACTATACAAATAGTATTGACAAATGGTCAGTTGGTTTCAACATACAATAATCAGTGATTAACATAATTAAAATTAAATCACACCTCTAACTAAAAAGTATTCTTAACTGTTAAAAACTCCTGGACGCTGTAATATTCCTTGAGGATCAAAAATGATTTTAATTTGCTCCTGAACCTGTTCACTTCTCTTTCTTTTTTAATTTCTGAGTTATTTGAGTTTTTACACTTGGGAAATATTTTCAGTTGGAATTTTATAAATTAATTGTCGATATGTCTGCGATCTAATCATATCGACAACGTTTAAAAGGGTTTATAGAAAGACTCTTTTAGACGAATTTACCTGGTTTAGCAATTGAAAATAGTTAAATCCATTAACAACTTTATTTTTTGATATGTTGAAAAGTTTGCGATGGCTTTGCACCTTTTTCATTTATTTTTCGTTAAAATGTTAGGTCCTTGTGTGAAGATGTATAATTCAGTAATTGTAAATATTTCGTAATACAGTATGTACAAACTATTCATTTAATAATTATTTAATTTCTTTAGAACATTTAGGTAATGTAATATAGTTTAGTCTACAACTCAAGTTTATAACTCAAAACGACCAGCAAATCAAGTGTTTTCATTGAAACGGTGTTAATACGATATTTTTCATAGCAAAAGGTAGTCACGAGTTACCATTAAAATGTGTAAATTTTAAAATCAAAGATACACTGAAATCTGGAGGACTTGCAAACACTTGTACCGGCTTGTCTCACTAATTTCGATATTGTTTTCTTTTAGAACACGAACCCATTTATGGTGAGTCGCCCGACTCTGGTCGTAACTGCGGTCGTAATGGTCGTAGACGGCCCACGTCGCGTCGCGTTGGTGACTCGCGATTGGCGGTCGCGAGGTATAGGCCTACAACACGTGTAAGTAAGTACCTCGCGTTAGACGGCACGGTTTCGGTTTACTGCCTATCGTTCAGTTATGTTTATCACTGGTTTACCGTACCGAGGGCGAAGCCTTGGGAATGGCCGCCTACTGTGGCGGAATGGTCACAGCGGAGGGAAACTTCGGTACGGTACTACACCAGTTTCCTCCCTTTTTTGATATAACCTAGTTGAGGTTGATGTCCCTTATCAGTATGAAATACATTTCGTTAATTTTTTTTATTTCCATTCACCACATCAATGTAGCATCTCTCCTATTAATATTTTTCATCGCAAGGAGCAAAAAAAGCTTTTGTGTTTTGGTAAGCTTTTATAGATCCAGTTTACAATTATTTTGAATTAAAAACCACCGTATCGGATGAATCGTCTAAACTAGCGGATGATATCATCTACACCACTCGCTGGTGTATTTAGATAGTGACGCAGGAGCAACTTACAGAACTAAAGACACTACTTTATTAGAAAGTAATTATTGATCATTTGAACCATATCAGAATAAAATTACAATATTAGGACTATGAAAAATTAAATTCATGATTCATAGCAAAATTAATTTTGGTTTGCTTTACATTCGGATCCATAGAATGGTTGTTAGAGACACCTTCTCAGCATTATAAATTAGTCAAATCCGCAATAAATAATTATAAACTCATTATCAATTCCCGACTAATATGTGTTCAACAATTAAACTATAGTGTAAAAAGTCATGTAGGTTCAGGTGTGATTTTACAAATCGATTATCGCGGTAATCGCAACCCCCAGCATGAGCGGTTGCGGTGGGTTGAGGGTGGGGGGAGGGAGGGCATCACTGCTCGGCGACCATTGTAAGCGCTATAACCCGCCCTAATGACAACATATTACACGACAATCCCATTACCAGTTCTGCCATAATTGCGGCCAAAATGTGCGGTCATCTGCCACTCAGTTGGCAACACTGGCCGATCATTGCTCCACTCGATCGCCACTTTATTTCCTGTCCATGTTGCATCAGATTTTATGTGATAGTGATCACTTGAATTATTCATAATACGTAGACCAAATATTTAGTTTTTACTTTCTAATCTGATAGAAAAATTTCATCATTTGTTAGAATTAAAATGTAGCAGTGTTTAACTTAAATTTAATCTATCACTTTTTAAGGGGCCGACGCGACCAGGTCGAAGATTATTTAAGGTGAATATGAGTGTAGAATGGGTGTGATGCCTTGTGTAGCTTTGTTACTGAGTAGATCTTTGTACTTAACAAAAACAATTTAAAAAAGCTTTAAAAAGCAAACAACTTAGTATTTTGAATTTTTAACTTCGCTTGACAGATTACGGAGAAAATCCAAAAATAGGTTTCCCATTTTAATCTTATGGGAAATCAACAAAACCATGTATCTTGTTTATTTATTGATATAACTTGTTAAAATTTGGAACGTGTATTCACTCAATAAGGTTTAACTGATATTTGCTTACAACACCCATATGGCGGCAAACCAACTTACTCACCCTTATGGCATTCATGGGGGAAAATTATAAAAAGTGCGGAATATTGATAGATACAATTTGATTTTTACCTTACCCAACTATTACATTTGGTAACAACTTACATTTTTAACAACATCCCCTGGCAGTAAACCCATATCCTCATTCCTATGGTGTTTATGGGGAAAATACAAAATTTCAAATTCCTTTGGGAATCGCTGAGTAAGCACTATGCAGGTCTGCTGTGACTTTAGAGTATTTATTAACCTTTTTGGTCTTTCTGTACTATGGCTTATGAACATACAAACCCAGCAAATTATAAGAAAATTACTAAACTTTTGTCCATCAAAGTATACGTAAAGGTATACCTTTACGTTAATTTCCCTTCTCCAGTCTAACTGTTTATGCCGCAGAAAAGTAATTTTGAACATGTGTAAAACAAACGCGTGTGAAATATTCACATATATAACGGAAATTCCGTCCTCAGTTCAGCATACTCTATGCATTATTTTACGTTCCCCGCCAATTTCACGGGCGGGTGGCGGCGCCAGATGACGAGCCGCCATGTTATCTCCGCTATCAGCTGGTCCCGCGGGGCCGAGGTGACAGTGTCGGATTATGTGTGGAGAATAGCAATTTGCCACTCCAGTTGTCTTGTGTTCACGCATCCAAAACTTATCTTTACACCCGCGAAGCCACGAGGGTGCGCATGTACTCTGGGGAAATTCTGTTGGCATTCTCTTAAATGTATTGTCGGTGATGTGTGTGTGTTTTTTTTTTTTTTTTTTTTTTTTTTTTTTTTTTTTTTTTATTTTCAAGTACTGTGAAAGACATTTAAAATTTGTGTAACCCCATTTTTAATACTTTTATACAGGTTATATTTTCTCCAGAGCTAAAGAGCACTCATGTCATGTAAATGAGCTGGTTCACATTAGACTAGCCCATTACCGCTTTATATTGCGTTTGGAGCACATTTCTGTAAGCAAGGATCCAACACCCAACACCCGGTGGTGGTTTTCTGTACACGTACCCGGTAATAAATTCTAAAGGGTTTGAGGAGGGGTAAGACATGAACACTATATTTTGTCACCAATATTATTAAATTTAGTGAATATTTTATTATAATAAAAAAAAGGTGGTCATAGTTTCTTACTTATTAGCCCAAACTGCGGTGGGAGGACCAATCCCTCAGACCCTAAATATTCCTCTGGAAGCATTATTTATTAGTAGCAGGGCAGTTCTACCAAGTAGAAAAGGCAAACCCAAGTAGGAAACATTGTTTTTGTTTTACTATTAGAGACACAATTTACTAGTTGAGGAATCCAATATCCGTTGGTTTTATATACCGGTACCCAATATCATATAGGGTTTTAGGAGGGGTAAGAAGCGATGGTTAAAATTCCTCTGAAATCATTATTGAACAGTAGCAGAGTCTACCAAATAGTACGACAGAAATATCGCTTTAAATACATTGTAAATATTTTTTGCTAAAACGTTTAGAGTCATCTTCACACTACTTGTAAAAACATTGAAAACATGCCTCCGTATTCCCTTGTTTCGGAAGGTGTATTTTTATATTTATTGGTAAAATTTATGTTTTATTGTAGATTTAGGTGAGATCTAGGTCCCTCACATCTAATATATGAGTAAATATCAATAGTATAAGTATACAAAAATCTTAAAATTTAGGAAAATCAAGTTACTTTGCGACGTCACAAAGAGTAATATTTGTTAAATTTTCAAAATGTTTTAGGCATGAGGGACCTAATACAACTATTCAACTAAACACTTACCAAGTTTGAAGAAAATGGTTGAAAAAACGGCGTCCGGAACAGGGGGATAAAATACCATGTTTTGCATAAAAGCCGTATGGTTAACATTGCCGACTGCGCAACAATATGGGCTATCAGCCCAAAAGTGAAGATGACTCTTAAAAGGTGTTTTATTCTCCGTTGCTACCAATGGATGCGTTACTAAAATACCAGTACGCTATAATTGCTTGAATTGCTTTTTATTTTTCCAATAGTTAGCTCTCATTGTATGTATTATGGGTCCAGTTCAACTCCAGGACTGCATGTTAAATATTTTAAAGTTTTTTAATTAATCTGGGGAATTTTATTATTTAAAAGTAATTATTTAGTTATGAATTGTTAACAAAATTGTTGTTTTTGGAAACACAACGGATAATAGGTTGTCCGACAAATGACACTGATTCTTGTACATGAATGCTTAGTTGGATTTATTATTATTATTATTATTATTATTATTAGTTGCACTCAGTCCCTGAAAAGTCTACTTGCTATGCAGATTTTATATGAATACATTTTATCAGGTTTTATTTTATAAGGCTTTTAAATTTAATCTGTTTAAAGTATAGGCCTACATCTGTAAAGCCGCGTCCGCACTGGCCGAACATGTTCGCCCAACAAAGTTCTTCCGAACTTTTGTTTATTCGTTGCTAACCTTTTATAATGTAAATCATATGGCCGGTAACTGTTTGTAAGGAATGTTTGTTGATTTTTTGTGTTCGCCGAACAAGTTTGCCACGAATGTTCGGCCAGTGCGGACGCGGCTTTAAGGGGATCCGCCTCCTCCAAAAGTCAATTTTGTGAATTTTTGTTGATTTTTTTGTTTTTGGTTCCAATACATTTTACATATTCTCAGTAGTGTGTCTGCAAAATATCAAGCCATTCCGAGCATTATTTGTAACATTTTTTTGTATTTTTATAGAACCGCGCGCTTCGTGAATATATATATATATATATATATATATATATATAATATATATATATATATATATATATATATATATAATATAAATAAATTTTAAATATATTTAAAAAATATTTAATAAAATAATATTTTATATTATAAAAGTATATTTTATAAAAAAGTAAGTGTATTTTATAAAAAGTGTATAATAAGTGTATTTTGTAGGCCTAAATAAAAACTTTAAACGCAAATTCAAACTATTTTTTCCATGTTTTACTACATACAAGTTTGAATAACTTTTAAACCAAACTAGATAGAGTCTTGAAATTTTTACCACTTCATCTTGATAATATTTATAAGCTTTTCACGCATGGAAACCCCCCTACAAGCAAAAATAACTTTTTTATTAATTTTATAATTTTTTTTGAAATTAAAAAAAAAACAATTTTTTTCTAACGGTTGGGTAATATTTGTAGCTAGAATAGTTTCCATGCGTCAAAAGTTGCTTTATTTCATGCAGAATAAAACAAAAAAAATTATTTGTATTAGTTGAAAAACAAAAAAGTTATTCAAGATCTAATATATCGCGAAAATCACGGGGGAAAAACAGAAAAATTGCCTTTTTTGGCAAAAAAATAAATTTGTTTTTATATAAATTATCTAGTTTATAGTGTAGAAAGGTAAAAAAATATATGATTGTAATATTATCAAAAAAGTTAAAAAAAAAGGGCTGTAGGAGGCGGATCCCCTTAATATTTTTAAAAACCTACATACGTATAGATAATAATAAACTGTAATTAAAGTATCAAAGTAATTAACATTAATAGGGTAAAAAACAATAAAAAAGTAAATATTGACCAAATAGAGTTAACAGTGTCATGATACACATTGAAAGTGTGGATCCTGCAACGTTGTGCATCGCCGTAATCCGTCCAGATTTTTATGGGCGATAGCGCGGCCGCTGTCAGTGTTTGCAAATAGAAAAACCGAGTCGAAATCAAAATGGAAATGTTTCAAGCGCGGACCGAACTTATAACGACGTCAGGGCCGCGCTGTCGCGGGGTTATGATTCAATATTTTACGTGCAACACATCCCGATACAATGGGCCCCGCTCCGAGGGGGGGGGGGGGTGATATTCTTGCCAATTTGGCCGCCGCTGCCCGCCCCGGGATCAGCTTAATTACCCAATACGCTTTTGTTCTTTGACAGTTGTTTTCCATTTTGTCAACAAAGAATGAGCCGTCACAGTGCGCGGTGTATTTTTTCAAATAACGAGCGCGTTTTTCACCCTCCGATACCGACTGCCGGTTTTTTGTGGCTGGATCGACCTCTCTCATCGGCAGATGTCAAATTAGAATTAGTTTGGGATTTGTTTTGTCCCGAGTTCCGGGCAAGGTGTATCGTATTTTAATTATCTCCCCTTCAGCGACGCAAATCACACTTTTTATCTCGTAAAAGGCTTTTTGTTCCTCTCTTCGTTCTCTGATGGCCAATTTTCTATTTGTTAGCCGATTTCTGATGAGTCGCCGGTGCCAACTTTAAAACCCATTATTTCCACTTCGTGTCGAATTTCGTTCCGGGACTTTTATTAAAATTTAATTTGAACTTATTTAAACATTAATGGAGAAGTTTAGTCTGTACTTCTCAATGTTATGCTTTGATACATTTTTAATGTTAGTCTACTTAAAGTTTATTTATAAGAGTGTTATCAGAATTTGTTATTACATAGTAGAATTTTTATTTTATCTTGATGAAAATGGTTGCAATCTTTCATACGCATTTACTATGTAAGTGAATTTTATTGCGACAGTGTATAGCAAATTCATGACATAATAGCATAACATAATAGCACATATATCCTACTGAATTGCACGATTAGTTTAACATGTTGTATCTTCAACAGGATTTTAGGATTTAATTTGTAATTATAATTTTTATGATGGACAATAACATTATATATTTTAAATTTTCTTGTTAGTAGGCCTGGCCTATTAACTAGGTTATCACAATTTTGTTTTGTTGATTAAACTAAATGTGCATTGTATCATTGTATTATAACCTAAAAATAACAAATTTTTGACAACATTTTACATTTTCTCTGTTAAGTTGGTACAGTTTAACTAGATTAAAAATAAAAATTATACTTTAATTTTAAAAGTTAATAAAAATTAACTTTAGAAGTTTTTTTCCAATGACCGAATTAAACTTATGATTTATTTATCCTATTATTTTTATTGTATATTTTAGGACCAGTAAATGTTATTGCATTTTCAACACAAGGTCCTGTACCTATTCTGAGAATATTTGGATTTTACTATAAGAGTACCAAACTTGGATTAATCTGTAAAATATCTCTGTTGGTCACAGTTTTTCATTAGAACATGGTTCTGTCACAGTTTATGGTAAATTTCATACTTTATGTTGACATGATGAAACCTCCACTAAAAACTACATGGTTTCAAGCTATGTAATTAAATTATTAATGACCAATCCAACAGTTAACAAAATGTTAACTTTGATCTAAAATTAATTGTTTTAATAACAGTATTAATTTCTAGATGCATTACACATAATGCACAGTTGTTAAAAACTGTGATCCCGAGTTGTTTTTCCACGTGCTGTGTATTATTATAATTACTAAAAACTATAATTGTCTGAACTGTTCAGCCGTTCTAAAATTTTATACTTACATGTAACACGAAATAATGAAACATATTTTACAGACCTACAATGGTTTAGTATCTACTAAGGGGATCGGCCCAGACGCCTCCCTTAGTAAAACATGGAAATAATTGTTAAAATCATGGAAATATGTAAAGCAAAGTTTTACTTCGGAAACTGCGTATTACGTACTACCAAAACGCGAAGGGTTTTCGCACTAAGTTGCAACTTCTAAGAGAATGCTTTAATATTGTGTCTAACTCGTCATCATATTTCCACAGACTAACTTATTCCCTGAAATGCTTCTGAACTTGCGGTCTCAACAGTAAGAGTTTAAAGTCTTTCGCAAGGATCGATCATCAGCTACCAGTTCTAAAGAATCAGATGGTACAGAAAACTCCCGATTATCCGAGCCCCGGTTGCCCTAGACTCCCGATTATCCGAGCTCCGGTTGTCCCTAGACTCCCGATTATCCGAGCCCCGGTTGCCCCTAACTCCCAATTATCCGAGCCCCGGTTGGCCTAGACTCCAGATTATCCGAGATCCGGTTATCCGAGACATCGGATTATCCGAGCACCGTTTGTCCCAAACTCCCGATTATCCGAGCCCCGTTTGTTCTAGACTCCCGATTATCCGAGCCCCTTTTGGCTGAGACTCCCGATTATCAGAACCCCGGTTATAATAGACTCCCGATTATCCGAGCCCCGGTTGTCCTAGACTACCGATTATCCGAGAACCGGTTGGCCTAGACTCCCAATTATCCGAGCCCCGTTTGTTCTAGACTTCCGATTATCCGAGCCCCTTTTGACTGAGACTCCCGATTATCCGAGCCCCGGTTGCCCTAGACTCCCGATTATCAGAGCCCCCGGTTGACCTAGACTCCCGATTATCCGAGCCCCTTTTGACTGAGACTCCCGATTATCCGAGCCTCGTTTGTCCGAGACTCCCGATTATCCGAGCCCCGGTTGGCCTAGACTCCCGATTATCCGAGCCCCTTTTGACTGAGACTCCCGATTATCCGAGCACCGGTTGCCCTAGACTCCCGATTATCCGAGCCTTGTTTGTCCGAGACTCCCGATTATCCGAGCCTCGTTTGTCCGAGACTCCCGATTATCCGAGCCCCGGTTGGCCTAGACTCCCGATTATCCGAGCCCCTTTTGACTGAGACTCCCGATTATCCGAGCCTCGTTTGTCCGAGACTCCCGATTATCCGAGCCTCGGTTGGCCTAGACTCCGATTATACGAGCCCCTTTTGACTGAGACTCCCGATTATCCGAGCACCGGTTGCCCTAGACTCCCGATTATCCGAGCCTCGTTTGTCCTAGACTCCCGTTTATCCGAGCCCCGTTTGTTCTAGACTCCCGATTATCCGAGCCCCTTTTGACTGAGACTCCCGATTATCCGAGCCCCGGTTGGCCTAGACTCCCGATTATCCGAGCCCCTTTTGACTGAGACTCCCGATTATCCGAGCCTCGTTTGTCCGAGACTCCCGATTATCCGAGCCCCAGTTGGCCTAGACTCCCGATTATCCGAGCCCCTTTTGACTGAGGCTCCCGATTATCCGAGCCCCAGTTGTCCTAGACTCCCGATTATCCGAGCCCCGGTTGTCCTAGACTCCCGATTATCCGAGCCCCGTTTGTCCGAGACTCCCGATTATCCGAGCCCCGGTTGGCCTAGACTATCAGAGCCAAGTTTGTCCTAGACTCCCGATTATCCGAGTCCCGGTGGTCCGAGATTCCGAGTTATCCGAAGTCGCTATAAGCTTAACTATTATCTTTTAATTTTCATCGGAGCAGAATAATAACCTGCTTAACCTCTGGATTTGTCTAGAGTTAAGTAAAATTATTTGTAATTTATAGGGAAATTAAAAATAAACTGGCATTATCCAAGGTTTTCTCTATCTGAGGTAGCCTCGGCCCCGAAGATCTCGAATAATTGTGAGTCTACTATAGTGTTAACTTCCATACGCTATGTCTTCAACGCGGTATAGCACAATGCTGTTCTGAACTCACGAGTAGTTCCCCTGGATCTATTATTTCAACTGATGAAACTTGATAAATATAACTTCTGCCCCTGAGCTTATAATTTTTCAAGAAACATTTCACACGTGACTTTGGAATTAATTTTATGTTCTGACTATACTACTAAAAGCGCGAGTTAATGTTTGAAGTTATTTATTTATTCCAGGCCATTGCTGTATAGATTTTTTTTTTAAGGAAATCGCTGTTTTAATCAGGTTGTGTATTTAGTGTTGTTATATTTTAACTTTAATTTTGATGGTGTTTTACATTAATACGCAGCCTTTAGCAAACACTTCTATTTCACAATTATTCTAAACCAGGAAACAGATCTAAAATATTTTACACGGCCCTATCCTGTGCAGCCAACAGAGGGATTTGCAACAATGTAACCATCTCTGACTTAATAGTTTATGTTTGATCCAGACAACCCACTGTTATACAAATAAAGATCTCATAATGCGGATGGTCCCTAGCCTCGCAGCAGGTGTCGCTTAACAAGTCATCGCGGCTTTCAGCTCCCGTGGGACTGGGGTGGAGGCTATTATTACTCTGCGCTATATCACATAATCACTCCATTTAGGATTATACTGCTTAGGCGTTTCGGACATTTTAATAAAAAGTGTTGAGAATTGCAAATGTTAAAAAGAACTTCTAAATATGTTTAAAAAGTTTGGTAAAAGATAATTTACTATATATAATATTGTTATATATTGTTATAACTATAACAATAATTTAGCGTTCTACATACATTTAAGTTGAAGCTCTATACTTTAAATCATAAAATATTGTTAAGAGGTTAAAAATAAAGGAAAAATAGCTGATGACTAAGACAGCGATAAGCGAGCCGTCTAAATCAACGATTGAAAGCAAGACAATTTTTGCTAATAATTAATCTATCCGTAAGTTGTTTATAAATTTAATGATTAGATTTAGCATCGATTAAACATTAGTAGGGGTAAATATTAACATAGTAACATGTTTTAAATGATGAATAATTACATCCAGATACTGAAATTTAGTTTAAAAGATGAAACCCCAGGTTTTTCATTTGTTTAATATAAGCCTACATTTATTTGAAACACAGTACCTTGGGAGCGAGTATTTGCTCGGTAAACTTAAATAATGGTAATAAAATTATGGTAGGCCCTAAACTTAAACTTAAATAATCGGTAACTTAATTCATTGTAGTCATAACAGTCAAGCTGAAATGACAACCCCAAGAAGCTTTTTTCTTTTGATATATGATCTCGTTCGCTCCGCTCATTCGCCTTTCAGGATGTTTTAATGTAGGTTGAAGGGCTCTGCACTCTGGTATGAATTGGTTGAAACTGTAACGCATGGATTTGGCCTCTACGGCTGAAATAGTATTTCATTATTGGTGCAGGCAGCGGCCGTAGCTCAGTGGTAGAGCTCTGGGTTATTACCCAGCGGGCCCGGGTTCAATTCCCGGCTCGGGGACGAAAAAAGATCGTTCGGCCGCTCCCCGTGGTTCGGAAGTCACGTTAAAGCCGTTGGTCCACCTGTATAGAAAACAAAAAAGTGCAGGCATTTCAGGCGAGGATAACTATCAGTTAATTGCTGATCTCCCTCCACTATAAGCCATAGATAATTATTTATTATTATTATTATTATGGGTATTTTTTTACAAATTTAATTGCAATCCTACAAATTTTATTTTCTATTTAACTAAGTAGTCATAATCGCCAGTACAACGAACTATTAAAGAACTGATAAATTATTTTTATTTCACTATCATTGGGTAATTACGAGTAATTTACTTGCTACAATCGCATAAACCACATTTTTTAAATTTAAGGATAAGGATTTCAATTACCGTACAGATTATAACGAAATATGATTTCCGTAGCATATAGACTAATATAAATATCCCGGAACCACCGGAACTTCGTTATTTGCAAAGTTTAAAAATATGGTTAGAGCCCTTTTCGAGATTAGTGGGCATATACATACAAATGCCTTAAACATCGTATAAGAGATAGGATAATACAAACAGGTTTATGAATTTTAGATGTTATGATTATAGCTCTTTTTCATATTATTAAAAATACTTCAGAGAAAAAATATCTAGGTTTTTACATAGTCTATTTAGTACATGAATTATGAAATCATCATATTTAAACTGTTAACTGATGAATCATATTTTCTAATTTTTCAAAACTCGAGCAGTAAAATATTAAAATTACATCAAACATAACAAGCAATTACAGTGAAAATCAGGTCGACAAATTTGTCGAACACTCCCCTGGAGCGGCGCGCCGCTGTTCCGCCGCTACTGCCGCCGCCGCCCCGCCGGTCTATGCCGCCAACGTCGGGGGAAGGTTTTATTTCCCACACAATGTCGCCGCAGTTTCCCCCGACGCTAATTCTGCTTCTGTGGCTCAGTCGCGTCAAATAGCTACATTCACCACAACGCCACAATCCAACAGCGCCCAAACCCAGAACCCCCCCCCCCCTCCTCCTCTGTCGAGGTTACAAAAACCCCAATGAGTCGTTCATAGCATTGCTAATAATAGTACAAAAGATTTCATTAAAAGTACTATCGATATGATCGGAGCGTGTTTTAATAATCACATCAGAGCATTCTTTGTCAGGGACTATTTCGTTTCACCGCCGTTAATTAAATTATTAAATAAAGTAGCGAACAAAAGCGTGTACGGCCGTTTGTACACTGATGCACTCCCGGGCACCCCACGTGGAAAACTTGTACTATTTGTTATTGGAGGCTTGTTTAGTTTTTATCTACAATTTTTGATTCCAACTAACAATATCTAGCCAGTTCGGTTCGCTATGTTGACATAGAGTGTGTCTATGGTTCTTTTACCATATCTCTTTTTGTTTGACGCAACCACTTTCACCATGTTTATTATCCCACTGCGGCCGCTTTTTTATAGAAAAACGTATTAGTGTTCACCCCTTATTATAGTTAAACAGGAATGCGCTTTGTTACGATATTCGTTAGAACTGAAATACAAGTGTTGCGTTTTATTAAGAATTAAAATTGTATTAAATCAAAATGTCCATAAAATAAGGAAACAAGATGGAGCCTTAAAAAATATTTCAAATAGTCTTAATTAACAAATTATATAAATATTTGATGAGTTGGCCTAAGTAGTTTTAAATATATACAGTATTAGGCCTAATACATGTAACTTTTTTCTTATTTGCAAATTGAATTTTTTACGGTATAAATACACGGAGGTGTAGATATGTTTTAAAAATAATATACATTTTAGTTAAATAATAACTATAGTATCATTTGACATACCTTTCAAATTAATAATAATCAAATTATGACTACCTTTTCCCCCGGCTTTGCTTGCGTTACTCGCTGTCAGGTTTAGCTCGTTCGCTACGCTCACTCGCTGTCACCCTCACCCTATGTATTAAAAATTGCTAAAATACCTGAAATTGAAATTTCTTAGCAACAAATAAATAAATAATAAAATAGATTACGATATTTTTTTACAAATATTTTTTATTTGTTGTAATAAATAAATAAATATATATATATATATATATATATATATATATATATATATATATATATATATATATATATATATATATATATATATATATAGCAATTATGAGATATCGACAAAACTGAGTACCCTGTTTTTGTGGAAACATTTATTTTAAATCATTGAATAATATAAATAATATTTATACCATAAATACAGTCATACCATCAGACTCAAACCATCCATTTAAGTATAAAATATCAGGTTTTAAATCAATGATAAATAGAATGCTCGATATACCGATGAACAGAATCGATTATGACAAAGAACTAAAAACAATCAAGTACCTGTGCGATAAAAAATGGATATAATTCTGATCTAATTGACCGACTCGTAAAAAACATCAAGAAACAAAGAAGACGCCCCAAGAAAGATAAGACCAATGATAAATATCTTGGTATACCTTATAATACTACACTTAACAAATCCGTAAGGAAGACATTTGAAAATACCAACTATCAAATAGGACTTAAAACCAAGAATAATGCATTTGATTTAATTAGTAGAAAAATAGCCAAGAATATTAACGACAATGAAAATGAAAAATATAACCGATCAGGAATATATAAGTTAAAGTGCTCCGATTGCGAAAAAGTGTACATAGGCCAAACCGGACGAAAATTTAGATCTCGATTTAAAGAACATATACAGGCTTTGAAAAGCAACAACAAAACAACACAAAGATCTAACTTCGCCGAGCACATCCTGAAAACGGACCATACGTATAAGAGCATGAATGAAAATATGGCCATATTAAATATAATGGAGAAAGGAAAGGAAATGGATTCAAAAGAACAATTTCACATATATATGAGCAAAAAAGAAGATTTAGGCCTACTCAACACTCAAGTAACAACATATAATCCAATTTTTGAAAAAATAAAGAAAATAAAAGAAAAACAAATCCAAATGCCATGAAATGGAAAACAACCAACTGGTCATGATTTAAATTTTAACATATGTTTTCTGTAATATTTAATCTATTTTTGTACTGTATAGTGTCTTTTAGTTTTATTAGGGTTATGTAATTTTGTATTTAATTTTTAGCTTGAAAATGGCCTTAAGAGAGCCGAAACATGTTGCTGGATTCAATGATTTAAAATAAATGTTTCCACAA
This sequence comes from Neoaliturus tenellus, assembly GCA_030545055.2. Lineage (NCBI taxonomy): Eukaryota > Metazoa > Arthropoda > Insecta > Hemiptera > Cicadellidae > Neoaliturus > Neoaliturus tenellus. The sequence continues at coordinate 149,387,707 of CM061534.1, read as the reverse complement.
AAACAGGGTACTCAGTTTTGTCGATATCTCATAATTGCTATAACTATAGTAGCCCTAAAATGTGAATCTTTTCTTTAAAATATATATATATATATATATATATATATATATATATATATATATATATTAAATTATCCTATGTTATTCGTGATACCTCCAAGAATATGTGTACAAAGTTTCATGATGATCGATTGAGTAGTTTTCGCATGAAAACGTAACAAACAAACGAACATTCACATTTATAATAGGCCTACTAGTAGGGATGAATGTTCTACGTAGTAGTAACAATTTTCACAGAGTATGTTTAGTTGTATCGTAAATTTCTTAGTGATACGTATACAATATTATGTTGTTGCAAGCTGTTTTATAGTTAGGTGATTTAATATACACATTACATTGAATTTAACTTATAACATGCCGTTCTTTCTCTTTGCATGTTGTCATTCCTCTAAGGAACCTGCCTTGTTCGTCTTTTAATGAATAGAGAAGAGAGCGCCTAATGGCTGAAATTCTACTATACAATTTCAGTTGATCTAGACCCAACTATCCTATACTATAATACGAGCACTGTCTGAAGGGATGTGTGTTCCACGATCTCGAAATCTAGCGGGTAGATTTTACTCAAACTTTCCATATAAGCGTGTTTTGGTCCAAAAATAAATTTAGAAACAGGCTCAATTCCAGGAAAAATCGAATTTGGTCTAAATTTAAGTTTACAAATCGTAATTTTTATCACTGGGCTTATGGGTTGCTATTTTGGTAACGGACTAACAACGAAAGGTATATACAAAAAGAAAGGAAGATGTTAAGCAGTCTTTTTGAAACAGCTGTTAAATGTAAAGAGGTAATGTAAAGAAGTAATAGTTGGTTGTTGGTGGAAATTTAATAGCTTTATTACCAAGACACGATAGCAAAAGTAAATTAAAACCAACGAGCATGGCTCGGTTAACCTGGTACTTAATATATAAAATGAAAACCTCTGTAATATCTGTTCTTCCTGATTTGCTAGCATTTGTTATTATAACAGCTGTCTAATGATTCAATCAATCATACTTCTTCAATAAGTATGGAACTTTGGAAATTTGAAAGACTGTACTGCGTAACCCTGGGTGCCAATGAGAATTAAAATGTTATTCTGCTCATCTATAAGACACTACCTTTCTAATGGTAGCCTATGCACGGATTTCTACTACGATACACATGAGCTAAGAAAAAGGAGGAAAAGAAATATTCTTGGCTACCTTTATCTATAAAAGAGTAAGAATGTATGTGTATATGTATGTTGCCTAATGAACTCCAAACCGCTCGACAGATTGTAATGAAACTTTCAGGCATTATTAAGCATGATTCAAGGATGGTTTGTGTGAAGTTTGGTGCAATCTATCCAAAGGACTCTGACCCAGAGGGCATACAATAGTTTGTAAAAAAATCTGAAAATCTCTAGTTTATCTATTTTTATTGGTTGCTAAGAAACAAATTCAATGAAAGATTCTAATTTTAGGTATTCGAGCGATTTATTATATATACGGTGAGCAAGTGACAGCGAGTGAGCGTAGCGAACGAGTTTAATTACCCATACATAAATTCGATCACAGGCGAAGTGGTGATGGGAAACAGCTAGTTAATATATAGATTATTTTCTTTTATTGGGTACGTTATATAATAAAAAATCGAAAACCAGTTCACAGAGCAAAATTACACAAGTTGAATAAGTGTAGGGAAATACCTCTTATCGCATAACCAAAGTTCTATTTACATTACCTCAATTTCATAAATGTATCCGAGATCCGGTGAGTGTGATGATGGTCCGGGGGGGGGGGGCAGGGGGGGGGCAACCGACAATCTCATGAGCCGCACCGTAAGGCCGCGCTTCGGTAAAGAAACAGATCCGCTTTCTTTCAGAAAGTAGAAAAGGGGATTTGGAGCCGCGGATACAGCGGCAGTAAACCGGGATTTGGGAAGATATATGAAAATTAAATGGGAAATAAATGGGATCAGAAGGTAGCGGTAACTCGGGTAGGATTACGCGAGTTAAAAAATAAAACCTCCCGTCGTGCCGCGAACAAATAAACCAGCCAACTTTTTACTCTCTCCCGCTTGGAAAATATAAAATAAATTGGCCGCCCGGAAATGATTACGTCGTTGAGGGTGAATTTGTCTGCAACTTGCGCTGCTCTCAGTATAACAGCTTCCCTCCCCTCCCCAACACTCTGATCTTGAACCTTCCGACGCCGGCTGGCGGATTTTAAAGGGTGTGTAAAAAAGTTTATAACACGTATCCTAATATTGCGAGGGCACTCTGACTGCCTCCATTTGCCAAATGGACGTGACGATGTTAAAGTTATTTAATGGCGACAGTAAATAATCTTTATATTTTAATAATATTTTGGTTATTTAGTAAAATGTTTTTTAATTTTAAGGCCCACTCAATTTTCTTTGAGGAACCGAAGCCAAAAATAATAACAGTAGTTATGCAAAACAAAATCATTAGAATTGGACTTATAGTGAAGGTATTATACATAATTTAAATTCCAAATTTTCTCTTTACAGTAAAACTGAGATGAAACTGAGCATTTTACAAGCATATTAATCAATTGATAATCTATTAGTTAATTCATTGATTTTATTTATTAATTTGATTGACTGATAAATTGATTTTAATTAAATAATTTATTATTTTCATAATTTTTTATTTTCAACTGTAAATTAGTGTATTAAAATAAATAAATAAGTACTCGAAATCGTGTATCGGTTACAGTAGTGATTACCAAAACAGTAATTACAAATTTAATGTGTACACTTAAAATCATGAAACTTCCATTTATGAGTCATCTTCACACCTGTGCCAGTAGCCCATTGTTGCGGAGTTGGCAATGTTAACCATACGGCTTTTAATGCAAAACATGGTATTTTATTCCCCTGTTTCGGACGCCGTTTTTTAACCGATTTTCTTTAAATTTGGCAGTGTTTAGTCGAATCGTTATATTAAGCCCCTCATACCTCAAAATTTTGAAAATTTAACAAATATTACTCTCTGTAAAGTCGCAATGTAAATCTATTTTCCTTGGTAACATTTGTTACGTTTTCAAAATTTTGAGGTATGAGGGGCCTAATATAAGTATTCGACTTACCAATTTAAAGTTAATCAGTTGAAAAACGGCGTCCGATACAGGGGAATAAAATACCGTGTTTTGAATTAAAGGGTTTATGGTTAACATTGCCGACTGCGCAACACTCAACTGGGCTACTGGCCCAAAGCAATGAATACAGAGTCTTATAAGAAGAACAGACCTTATGGCTTTAATTCTGCCGGTTTTTTTTAATTGGGCAACTCAACACCAGGCTGTGCGCGCTGTACTCCTGTGCCGTTCCTTTACGTGAAATCCCCCCCTTCAACCTAGCATCTACGGCGAAATCAGCGTTAATTTAAGGATAGCGCGTCGCCGTTTACACGCCCCTGGACCTAACCAAACTGGTTGATATGCAGTAAAACGTATATATTCGGCTTCTGTATGAAATGCAGAATCTAACAATATGAATATTTTTTAATTTGTGAAATATATGTAATTTACAAGTTGGAAACTTTTAATTTTTTATTTAGTCAGACATTAAAAAGTTACTTAGCGAGGAATTTTT